>JALJCO010002219.1:0-580000 GCA_023101725.1 Atherinomorus stipes | reverse complement strand
ATGTGGAACAAATTGACCTTTCATAGAGTTCAGAATATTTCACCTGCTGCCTTTAACTTAACTTGGTTTACAAGCACACAGTTAATGTGCGAAATTACAGATATTTATGTGATCGTTTGTTCTGTGTTACTATGTACTCCTCAGTGGCTCGCCCTGAATGTGAACCTCTGGTTTGGTCTACCGCTGAGCTTCCCTGTGATGGCCAGACAGTGGCGCTACTTGTCAGTGTCGCAGAAAGCCCTGGGAAGTTTTACTGCCGCATCAATAATCCCACAGGTATTGCTGCTTCAGCCTAGACTTGCATCATTCTTTCTTTTTAAGGAAAAAAACTTGCTTTAAAAATCACCAGCATCTTGTTTTGCTGCCTTTGTGTTGTCACAAACTTAATGAAGATGATAATCGCCCAGTGAAATGCTGTATTCCTCACTTTTCTCACATTTTATTGAAGTATGTTTCTGCATCATTAAAAAAGGGTGGGGAAAAGATTTATATAGATTAGACTCAGACATATGCAACAGTTTTTTGTTCCACTTTTACAAACTGTGTTCCTCAGACCAACAGAGACAAATGGAGCTGGGAGCTCATTTAAAGCAACACTGTGAGGCTGATTCCTCACCTTTCACACCTAAAGTGGGAGAGCCGTGCTGTGCCATGTTTCCTGGTGAGACCATCAGTGAAAACCTGATGTCATGAGATTTAGTTCAATCTTTATCTTGGATGTAAATGGACTTATAGTTTTATTTAAACACAGAATACTGCTGTTGTGGTTCTCATCTGTAATATGAATGTACAGTAATGTTTGCAGGCATGTTTGCTATGTATTCAGAACAGGTTCCTGATGTTTGGGTTATTTTGCTGTTAGTAATGTGATTTTCTCTTCACAGGTGATGGAACATGGTATCGAGCTATGATAAAAGAACTATCTAAAGACAAGGCAGCAATAAACTTTGTTGACTGTGGTTACAACATGACAGTGGAAAAGAGCAAGCTTCGGCTCTATTACACCTAAACTCCTGAAACTTCCTTTTCAAGCAATTCCCTGCTGGCTTACAGGTGAACAGTAAACAGTTGAATAACCAAAAGACTATTTGGTAGTCATCACGGGAAAAAAATATTTTTTTATTTTCTCCCTCAATTGGGTGTTTTTCTCATAATTCCCAAGACAATCAAGTAGATAAGTAGAAAAACAAAGTAACTTATAAATGCTTGGTAAAAATCAGAGCTCCTCTGCAATAGTAGAAACTACACCAACATTTTAGCTGTTACAACTTAGAACATGTTATCATTGCTTTTTTGTGAAGCTTTGCACAGTTTTAAGGAATACATGTTTAGTGAATTGAAAGGTTTTATTTGAACACACAGGTTTAAAAAGTCATGAAAGTTTCTATAATGATGCACATATGGATTCAGGTGTGGAGCCGCTAGGATCAGAGTGGAGCAGTGAAGCCATGCTGTGGTTCCAGTCTCTGGTGGATGGAGAGCCTCTGTCTGCTCGTGTCCTTTCGGTCACCGAGCAGGGTTATGGTGTGGAGCTGGAGAGCAGAGGACAAAAGGTGGCAGCCGCCCTCATTTCTGAGCGTCTTGCCAAAGTTCCTGGTGAGACCTGCAAAGAGACGCATGAAAAGTTGGTCCCTGTTACCAAACAAGAGGACATGAAGGAAAATGGGCACGTCCAGTTGCATGATGAAGCTCCTAATAAGATGGAAGCTAGGTCCAAAGAGACAACAAGTGAAGGGCAGTCTGCAGCGCCATCAGACGGTCAGCTGGAATGTGATACATTCAAGATAAAATGACTGGTGATATTCTGGGTTTTCAAATACTGTAATCCATTTTCAGTCCCATCTTTCCCAGTGGATTGGAAGACGGTGGAACTGCCACTCGAGACCTTTCAGCCATATGTTGCAGCTGTCATCAGTCCTTCCCTCTTCTTCCTGCTCGGTGTCACCCAGGGTGAGAACACTCACTTTCCACTAATTTTTTTTTTTTTTTGTGAAAAAAAAAAAAGTGAAAAGTTTGATGATTTTTTTTTTCTACTTTTTTTTTTTTTTGTCAAGTGGACCAGCAAAAACTTCAGGAGGTGATGATTAATCTGGCCGCCTACTGCAACAGCTATTCATCTGGAGGTGTGAAGTGCAGACCTGCTCCTGGGGCTGCCTGTTGTGCCCAGTTCTCTGGTAAGAAAAACATTTAATTATTTATTTTAATTAAATTATGAGTTAGAAGCTCTAAATATGATTTTTTGTCATTATATTACTGAGTATACAATATTCCCCCCCACACCCTAAATTTGATTCAGTTTTTGCATGTGTTAGCATCAACTTCATAAAGCAACTTGCACGATAGATTAGACACAACTGGTATAATAAACTGTAAAGCTACCCTCATAGTGGTTAACATTGGCAAAACTTCTTAACGTTAACTTTAAAAATACTTTTCCTTCAGATCAATCAGTTTCACATCACCTAAGTTTGAAAAAAAAAGTTTCAGTAAAGCCTGAGCACGGGTGGTGTCATTCCTGCTGGTTAGCTAATAGCCGCTGGGAAGATGTGCTATGAGGGCATACCAGCTGGGCTAAAATGCAATCTGTCAGTATACGTCTCCTCTCTCTCTCCCATCCAGTTTTAAGTTTTCTCTTTGAATGTTTTTGAGACCCCACCTGCAGTTCTACCCCTGCAAACCTAAGCTGGTAATTCCATGTCTAGGAGTAGATATAATTACACAGCTTGTGTGTGTGGTGTGCGTAGGAGCTTCTTTAAACACAGTATACAAGTGGGAGACTAGTGTGGCATACATTCCACAGCCAGCTAACAACAGGGTCCATTTTAACAGAGATATCTGTATAGGATCTTACAGCAGTTGCTGTAAATACCTACAGTCTTTGTCTCTGAAAGGCTGGTTCATGTTTTTACTGAGCTTACTGATGTGTCATTCACATTTTTTGGCTTTAAACATTTTTCAGTACATAATGTTTTCATTTAGTAATGTTTTGATTAGCCATTTGCAGCTTCTGTTGTCAACTCAAACCAAACATAAAGTTAATTAACCTATAAGTCCACCTTCCTCTATTTTTTTTCTCTCAGGTGACAATAACTGGTATCGTGCTGTGGTCCTGGAAGCTGGTCAGACTGAGTTGAGTGTCATCTACGCAGATTACGGCAACAGTGAGAAAGTACCTTTTTCTCGAATCCTACCCATCCCCATGCACCTGCTGCAGCTCCCTTTTCAAATCACTCGCTGCACCCTCACAGGTAATAAAATGTTGCTTCTGAGGGTTTTTTTTTTTTTTTTTTAAATTCATTCAGAGCTCTTTGCAAATTCTCTGAGCTTCAGCATTTCTCTCTCTTGTACATCCCCCCCCCCCCCCCCCCGTCTTCGCATAATTATAGGAAAAGAGAACTTCCCTGCAAAGTGGCCTAAAGAAGTACAGCAGATGTTTGAGACTGAGCTGGTGAACGGCATCCTTGCCACCGTTCAGGCATTTGATGGCTTTGCTAATGTGCTTTCCCTCACTCTGCCTGCTGAGAGGGGTGGGGGACACCTCACTGCCATGATGTTAGATGCATTAAACGTCCTCACCAACAACCACCAAGACGCCACAACCACGACAGACAAACCTGGGAGCGACCCACCCATTAGCTCTGCCTTTGAACCTGACCTCCCCCAGCCCAAGCCGATACCTGAATCCCAAAAGGACCTTGAAACTGCAACTGTGACGGATAACACTATGGGGTCAAACAAAACCCCAGAGCCAACAACCCAGAGGCCTCAGCAGATGTTCAGTCCTTCTGCAGCTGCAGCAGCCAACGGTTTGTTTAACCAGTACTTAGCTGGAGTTACTTTGTTAAACTTTGACAGTTATATCATTTTGTTTTAGTAGGATGACGCAAAATCAGCAAAAAATTAAGCTTGTAGTGATATTTTCATATACATCCAAACACTGACGTTGGAATAAAGGGTGTCGTATATATTACTAGTTGCCAGTTTTCTTCCTTGGTGTCATGACATTTTGGCCACATCAAAAGTTTGTTTATTTTTCAGAAGATCCTGTGAAGAAGATCATCGACCAGATGGAGCCACCATGCAGAGAAAATACAAATCATAATGGTACGCATGTTTTAATTACAACACAGTCTGATCCAATGTCTGAACCATAGACTGTATATAATTACTGGACGTAGCTTCCGGTCTCTTCTGAATAGAGAAATGTGAAGCCAGTTGGGCGTGTCTTACCGTCGCCATCTTGCCGTGTCACGTACGTCGTCACTCCAGGAAAATCCTAAAATGGGCACAGCGCGGCCGCGGGACAAATGATTGACAGCTGACGTACTGTGGGCTAAACGCTAACTGAGCTAACACGAAACTAAGAGGAGCTAACAAAGATAAGGCTCCTAAGCGGCATGGTTAAGGTAAGACATGCTTAGACTTGCAATTCGCTGACTAAACACCGCCGTTGTGCGACTCTGTAACAAACTGAGACCTTATTAAGAGCAAAGAAGGAGCTAACTAGGAGCCTCCGGTCGGCAGGCGGAGCTTCCGGTCTGTCATAAGGACACGCCCTTAATTATGTGTAATTTGAAGAATAAATAACATCTAAACGAATGAGTTATAAAAAAATTCACCCCCCTCACAGTTGACATGAAGGTAAACGTGACCTAATAAACCTAAAATGATTTTTTGAACCAGGCTGTAAACCTGTTTATTTCTGCTGTGAAGTCGGCGTTTTTAACATGGGAGTCTATGGGGATTTGCTCGCTCTTGGAGCCAGCCCCTAGCGGATGAAGGGAGGATTACACTAAATACAATGCGGAAGAGAGCTTCACTGTTCTGAGGCGGAGTTTGCCCCTTGGTCTGAACATGTTTTTGAATGTCATTATTCTCCAGGTTTTGCTGTATGTGGATGAGTGTTTTGTTATTAATTTAGTTTTTTCTAAATCCCAGATCCTCGGACCTCAAGCTGCTGCTGTCAGAGCCTGAAGAGAAAGGTCTCAGCTACTTTTAGTTCTTCTAGTGTTTATATTTTTAAGTCTAATTAAAGGGACTAGAGGCAAGATTAAGAGATGAAACTGGTGACTGCTGCTTCAGGAAACTGCAGCCACGAGCCAAGCCGTCATGGGAGTTTGCACAAACTGAAGCTATAATGTTGTTTACTAAGCTTTTTCTTTGTAGTTACACTTTTTAGTGTCTTTCAGTTAATCTGTATCGTTTGCTGACGGCAGAAGAATCCATAAATATCGCTTACAATGCTTGAATTTACCGCGACCGTCTCCTTCCTGTATCAAAACTGTCGGGGATGCGGATGCAGCGTCATTTGACGTCACATCCGCAGGGCAGCACATTTTGCAGCACACAGCCTGTTCAAGGCAATGGAGAGAGTGGGTGGGCTCATTCTTTTTGGTATTTAGCACTTCATCACCCATTTGCATTAAAAAAAATGGACATGCATGTTTGTTTTTTATTCCTGCCTCTAGTCCATTTAAATACTAGTGTTTAAATAAGGAGTATTATATTTTAAAATGCGAAAAACTTCATAATGTAAATGGAGATGTCTGTGTTTCTTTGCTTGCCATCCTCAGATCGACAATCTGGAACAGATGGTGCAGCTGCAGCTCGCTCTCATGCAGAAGTTTGTTGGAGAGATTAAATAGTATTGAACTTTGATTTGGTGTTTTGATGACTGATAGTGCACTGTTTTCACAATTTATGTTTTTAACTAGAATTTGCATTCCAGTTTCTTTTTGGTTTTAATATTTTATGGTTGCACTTTTGATATTTGTGTTTGTAGGTACCTCCTGTGTTGCCATCTGTTCCATTGTTCAGTCCTAATTGCCAGTTCAGGTGGGATGTCCAACCTGATTGATTTCTGTTTGAAACATACATAAAAAGTTCAATTTGGAAAAAGACTAGTGTTTTGTTTTGTTTGAGTAAAAAAAAAACAATCTGATTGCATCACTCTGTGGAAAAGTGACCATGTGAAACTTGTTTGCACAAAACCTTTGGTTGTGTGGATTAGATTCCCATCGGTACAATAAAGGGTCACATAAAGCTTGTCTTGTTCACACCACGTCACGTCTTCTGCTTAACCCAGCCTCGTGTAAGAGGACAAAGTAAACCTGGTGGTGCAGGTACCTTTAGAGGTGGGTATAAGGAGTGGGTGGGGTCGCTGCTCTCTGTCTCTTTGAAGCAAAGAGTCGTTAGATCAGAGCAGGGCGGAAACAAGGTGTAGTGGAGGCTCTAAGTGGACTACGTCTTGAAAGACGGCCCAAAAAGTAAAGGATACTGCAAAGAAATGCGCATGGTAAGGCTGATTCTTTAACCTGTGGCGGTAGCGGAGATGCGTTTGATTTGATCGCCTGTTGGTGGCGGATAGACCGTCGCAGAACAGAGAACGATGGCTTTCATCTGCCTCAAAGCTAGTAACGCAAGTTGTTGCTGAGCTGATAAAAGTCAGGTTACTAAACAGCTACAGGGCTTTCTGCATATGAGCTGAGATAAAAGTAAGATCGATTCTTTTTAAACTCAATTTTATGAGTAAATGTAAATACGAAATGACAAAACACGAGGATGAAGCGTTTCTTTAATTCCATGTTTAGCGCGTAAATAGTCGACAAAGTAGTTAAGCTCAGTTACATTTCTTATGGCTTGTCAGGGTCGCAACCTCTGACACGTGACCAGATGTTGACAGACCAACTGACATTGTGAGCTGCTAACTTCAAAGAAAGAAACTGGAGTAAAAGCAAACCTGTTTCCTTGCACTGGTCTTTTTTTTTCTTTTAAAATCGAGTTTTTCAAATAGAACATCTAAAAATTGTATTTTTTTTGTTTTTGCAATAATTGGAACATTATACATAAATATGACTTTAAAAGTTCAAAATGAGAACTGCTGATCAATTTCAGATTTTTTTTAAAAAAATACAAATTTATCACTTAGATCAATAGCCTCTGCAAACTTAAGTCATACAGTCTAAATAGAACTTTATAGATTTCCCTTTTTATGTGATCATTGTATTCTTCTTCAAAAAAAAAAAGATTTGAAGAACTAACCGACAATAGAAAGTCTGCTTTCTTCTTTTCAGCTATTCATTTCAGAGGTTGCCAGGGTGAATCATCTGCCTCCCCATCTTTCGCATGTTCTCTTACACCAACTAACTTCATGTGCTCTTTCACTACATCCATAAATCTCTGGTCTTCCTCCAGGCCTCCATCACCTCTGGAGCCTGCACCAACATGTCCACTGAATCGGCACCAGTGACTCATTTTTTGTCTCCGGTGTTACTCTGCATCACCTTATCTAACTAGTGACACTCCAGACTTTTGCTTTCTCCTCTAACTTGCATCCTATTTGTGCGCAATCAGCTCCAGCAACATTGAAAATCACATCTCATGATTAGACTCACCATCCTATCTGACGGTCTTTTCACCTCCAGAATTTTCCTAACAAGCTCCTCCTTGAAGACAATACCTACTCCATTTCTTTTCCCATCATCATCACCAGGCTAGAACAGCTCAAATTCTGCTCCTAAATTTCTAACCTGGTCTCCTGGACACAAGGTATGTTTACCTTCTTCCTCTGCATCATGTCAACTAAATCTTTAGTTTCTGCTGTTATAGTTTCAACATTTCCTGGACTCTTAGCTTTCTTTGTCTCTCTCAGCCTACAAACATGCCTTCCTCATCTCTTATTTCCATTGGCACCCTGTAAATGAATAACACTGATGGCAGGCATTGTTAACCTGGGCCTTGATTGATTTGGTATCGAAGACAAACTGATTCACATATTTGATTTGGCATAGGTTTTATGTCGGATGTCTAACCTAACTTTTCCTGACACAACCCTCATTTATCTGTGTTTGAGCACAAGGTGGTCCCTTGTGTCCCCTTGGGACTGCATCGACAATTTTCTAGGGATGCACAAAAATTATCGGGCTATTAACAGGAAATGATATCATTTCGATAAGTCTGATATCATGAAGCTTGCCCGCTAACATGTTTATTTTGTTCTGCTCACATTATTAGACTTTTGAGAATTATTATTGTTGATGTTTGTATTTGCATCAGTTCAAGGTGCCTTTATTCATGTAAGCAATACACCTTATTTAAGTTGATGGGCATTTGAGATGTCGATGTTTTGTTTGATATCTATTAGAAAAAGTTTGAGAGGCTTGCTGATAGCTTCACTACAAAAAAATATTTCTTCATAAAGAGTGAAAAGTCTTTGATTTTGTTAATAGTATTGTTGTCATTATTAGGTATGTATGTATGTGTGTGTGTAATTGGTTGCCAGTTATCGTATCGGCCTTTAGGAGCTGACTGTTATCAGTTATCATAGCAGTTTTTAAAAAGGTTATTGTGCATCCCTACTATTTTCTGTTAAAGTTGTGACTAAATCTTACATTTCTACTGTATGTAATAGATAAAAACTTTGAACCTGGCTGCTAATATTCTGAAAATGTATCCAAAATCCAAAGTAATGTTGGATCATTCTCAGGTCTTTGTCTCCTCTATTGTTCAACATCTGTGCTTCAGTAATCCAGGTTTAATTACAGTAGGATAACCACTTGTAAGCATATCAACCTCATAGACTTAAGTTTTATAATCCACTCCCATGACAAGATTTAAAAGAAATGATAAGCTAACGATGTAGCAGATTTTATTACATAAAAATCATTCCAGTTTTGTTCCGCTTTGATCTATTTAGTTGCTTCAGAGCTGTGCGGTATCAAAGTTGAATCCCTGAAGTTTCCATGTTCATCCTTCAGTTCAAAAGTGCTTATTTCATGTGAGTCACTGTGAAATAACTGACGTAGTTAAGGTGTTTGCTGAAGTGATGCACACACTCCAAGCACAGGTTCGTTCTCTGGATTTTGCATGAAGTTGTTTAAAAAAAAACATTTTGTAATTATTATGTACAGTGTGGAGGCACTTTCCAACCAAGGAGCCAATTCAAAACAGACGGCACAGACAGAGTGGGCCTTCCTTTTATTTTAAAGTAGACCTGCATTTTTTAAGCATGTCTCATTAGCGTGTCAACCTTTAATCAGAGTGAAACTAATATCTAAAAGGTTAACTATTTAATTTGAGTCAGAAATGTGAGACAACAGAGATAGGAGCCCATCTCACAGTGTTAGTCTCTGAGGTTGCATGATCCATGCAGGTCTGCCTTGTGCAGATGGAAAATAGAGGAACTAGAGGAATGCTTGTGAAGAGGCAGCCAATTTTTAAGACAGGCGTGTGTATTACATGTGTATATTTTAAATGTAGGCATGCTTGGCTGCATCCTATAGTGGGCATGCATGCCCTAAGCTGCACTCCTGGAGTGGTAATGAAATCTCTTGTCAGCAAGACATAACGCCGAGTGCACAAAAGAGCATCAATAACCTGTGATGTTTATCTGCTCAGGTCTTCTCAGTCGGCCACCGGCATGCAAGCTCTGCAGATCCCTATCACAGACACACAGACTCCGCTTAAAGCGAGCCTCCATCCTGCACACAATTCTATCTCTGTCTCAGAAATACACACTGCTTTATGTATGCAGAGGGTCCGTCTGGCACATCCGTCGTCTTTGCCTACCTCAGTGCACACAGTTGAGCCGCAGGCGGGGTATTATGGCCAAGCTTATCAGCAGCTGGAGTTAATCAGATCTTATCTGCTGCCCCCCAACATCTTATGTGTAGCCAACAATGACCACACAGAGAACATTGATGACTAATGACCGCCAGGATTTCCAGGCTGATGGGATGGTTATGAGGTCACATTGTATACACACTTACCTGTCAGGTCTGTGTAGAAGAATGCAGTCCTACATAATGATATTGCAGAGTTCTAACTACAGTATTACAGTTGGTTAAATAAGCAGTCAATTTATATATATGTGTGTGTATGTATATAATGTTAAATTTAACCTATCATATCAAAACATTTATCACACCCTTAAAAGGTATCAAGCTGGCTTTTTTTTTTCTTTTTCTTTTTGTCTTTCAGTTAACGAAAAGATTTTACATGTAACAGAGGTGGGGTTTAATGCCGGATCACTGGGTTGCATGACAGTAAGGAGCTGCAGAATTTCACTTGCGGGACTCACAAAGAATTCCATTGGAGTTTTACATCTTTCCAAAACTTTTTAAGGCTTGTAATCCTGTGCTCAGTAGGTGTGAAGGGCATTTCTGAGAAGATGTTACGAAAGATGAAAAGTCTGTCTTTATGGATTAAAAAGCCTTTTCAATGGTAGACCTGGAAAAATACTTCCTATTTTAGCATACTTAACAGTATCCCCATAGTGGAGGACAGACTCAACACACTCTGCCACATGCTTTTTTCAGAGCATGAGTACTTTTTAGTTGAATTGCCTCTGTTAGAGGTTATTGTAATCTCTGTGACAGTCAAAACACTTCCACCTGCACATGCTGGTCTCAGGTCAGCCAAGTGTTGTGAGTTACAGTATGTTGTGCTGCATGCCAGTGGGCTGAGTTGATATGGTTACAGTTTGTAAACTCTCTGGCTAATGCTTACCTGTGCATAGTTAATGTTCTGACTGACACATTTCTTTGCATTTAAATTAACCAGACTCGTACAGTTTTGAATTCAGATGCACATGGAGCAGAAAAAGTAGTTTGATTACACATGACAGCGAGTATTTCTACATGTAAGCTAGGGATGTAACGATATGAAAATTTTATATCACGGTTATTATGACCAAAATGATCACGGTTATCATTTTTATCACAGTATTATTGAAATACCCCCCAGCATCTTTAAAAATATCCAAAATGGGTCTAAATGTCTACTCTGTCCCTTTTGAAGGGGGAAAAAAATCGCAAGATTACTGTACACGTGGGAGCCTTTGTTGCCTTCCGCCATGTTTTCATAAATTAAACATTGCAAACTCTGATGAGCAGCATCACTGGGAGTTTTTCAAAGTGCAGTAATCAGTCGCGGTTTTAACGATAATTCAATTTTGAAACGGTATTACTAATCGTTGGTAATTTTATCACGATTAACCATTTTACTGGTAATCATTACATCCCTAATGTAAGCTTTCATCCATCATTTGTCTCCTTTTTCCAGCTCTGAGTGGTCAAGGCTGCACTTAGTTGCATGAGTGCAATGTTTGTTTGTTTTTTTTTTCCTCATTATTTACTATTTGGTAGCACTACCTTGACTTTGCTTCTCGTCTTTCAGCTATGACTTCATTTCAGTGTTCCCTGAATTCCACTTTTCAATATGACAGAAGTTGTTTCCATCAGTTGATTAAAACTGATCTCAGAGTCAGAACAGAGAATAATTTGTCTGACATGAAATACTCTTTGGAGGAGTTGGATGCACTTTAAAGAATCGTTTAAGTTTGTTTCTAGGAGTTTAGAGAGACATGTGGAATTGTTTATGAACAGCACCCCCCCCCCCCCCCCCCCCCTTCGCATTCTGCATTGTGTTGTAGTCTTGCTAAGCATGTCTTTGTTTATAATTCCAGGTGTCCCAACATGCATCCTGATATCTGTTTCAGCCTCCTTTTTCCTCTGCTGCTCCTTCAAGGTGAGTTAATTGATTTTCATTACAGTTTTACGCTCTGTGCGTGTCTGGTATTCAAAGGTTTTATGAGAAGAACAACTTTAAAATGCTGTTTTGGAACGCTTTCATCGACAGTCCTATTTTCTTTTAAAAAAAATGTTTGAGGAGTGAAAATGGGGAATAAAAAATGAGATTTTTTTTTCTCTTTTGTTCAGGAAAGTCATCAATAATGCAGCAACAAGGATGGTATGATTTAGATAGCAGAACAAGCATTTTAACATGAATGGTTAAATAAACAAGCGAACCTTGATGAAAGTGTGAGATGAGGAACAATTGTTTTTTTTTTTAAGATATTGTTTTACTTGTTGCTCATGACCTGAACTTTCATTCACCATCACTGTTACTGTACCTTCTCACCAGCATGGCTGCTGAGTGTTACAGTAAAGTGGCTCCTCTCCTCTTTAGACTGGAAGTTGTGGTGTCTCTCTGGGATTCCTGAAAAGAAAAATGTGTTCCTCAGTTCATCTAAAAGGAGCTCAGGCCACAAGAATCTTCTAAATCTTGTTTATGTGCTGGTTTCTTTTGTGCACGTGTGTGCAGATTCTTTGAATGGTTAAAGAATACTATATACTGCAGAAGAAAAAAAACACTCAAATTGTTTCACAAGTGTATATTTTTTAACATTATCCTATAATAGAGCCTATTAATGTACACAGTCTAAAAAATTTGAACTCCTTCAAATCTGTACCTCTCAGACTTTTGAAAACTATCTGTCAATCAGATTGCTATGTCAGGCTCAACATCAGATTAATGTCATTCAGCATATGTTTTTGAGTGTAAAAGATTATTTTAAAGAGAATGAATTCAATTGTAATGGCTCACATACACTGTTGAACACGTCTGTTGCATGTTCATGTACATGCGCTGTGATTCATTGATGCCTCTCTAAGCAACCTGAAATTATCTACAGGATATTTTTATTACTTTAAACTGTTGAGAATTTCTGTTATCTCCTCTTCAGAGTTATTTCCTACCTCCTGCTTCTTTCCAGGTGAAGCAGATTTTGCATCTCTTCTTTTTTTATAGCTCATCGTCTCTTGTTCTCTTGGACCTGAGAGTATCGGTA
This sequence comes from Atherinomorus stipes, assembly GCA_023101725.1. NCBI lineage: Eukaryota > Metazoa > Chordata > Actinopteri > Atheriniformes > Atherinidae > Atherinomorus > Atherinomorus stipes. Next base: position 567,372 of record JALJCO010002219.1, on the reverse strand, counting down.
TTTGCCTGGGGGAAGAGGAGGGAGTGGTGGTACAATATAATCTTCGAGTTGTTTTCAAAAATGACAGCTTTAGTACCGTGTCAAGCATTTATTACGGACCATTTTAAGACTTTGAACTTGACCAAACCAGACTGTTTTACTGTGTGAGGAGGCCCCGTTCTCTCATCCTGTGCTGACAGCATAGATGACATGTTGCAGTGCTGGATATCCGTGTTAATCCAGTCTGTCAAATGAAATTTTACAGACAAACAGAAGCCTAGGTTTTAATTCTGATTTCAAAGGGGGTACATCTCCCACACTGTGATGGGATTAAAGCCAAATGGACATCACCCTCTCAGCAGGGGGATTTATATTCATTATCTTGCTCTCGTTTTTCCTGCTGGGACATTAAAGAAACACTGTCATTTTGCTGGAGGCACTTGGCTGAACAAACAGACTTTTTGTTCAGTGCACTGGGGCCCCACGGACCATGAAAAAGCTGCTTGCCAAGACCCCTGAACTTTCACTGTCAAGCGAGTATTGAGGCTGGAATGATGCTGGAATCAGGGGCAGATGAAAGGGTCAGGAGTGTGAGGAGGTTGGAGCAAAGGCTGCTGGTTTGCAGGTGGTGCTTCTCTGTAATGATTACTGCTCTGTCTCATCACCTACAAAATGATGATTGAAGACATTTTGGAAAGACCAGAATGTCATGGGTAGTTAAGGTAGGGAAGTGGGACTGTAAAACATGGTGAAAATATTAGCTTTATTTTATTTGCATGGTGAAACATTGGATCGGTTTGAATGTTTTTCTTATTAAAGCAACAAATTCACTTCTCTATAGTGTTCCTGCAGAATAATGTAAAACACATTTGACAGTTTACTGCTTAATTCTCATATTGTGTGCATTTGGTTATATAAACACCCCCAATCAGGTAAGTGAAGATCTTTTATAAAAGCAGTAAATTCAGACCCTGAACATTTTTGATCTTCCAAGAATTCAACACTGTTGTGTAGAGAAACGTTGATGAAAAAAACATCAACTCTTTGGCCTTGATGGGTGTTACTCATGATTTTAAAGCATTTTTGCTTTAGCTTTTACTTAAAATAAGGAAGAATTAGTCAAAGTGAACTTCTGTTAAATAAATTTAAAATGAAAAATCTTTATAACTTCTATGAGCCTTAGTTGTTTTAGTTCATAGGCTATTACCAGCTGTGTTTGTTTACAACACAATGACAGAGGTCATAGTTTATCAAAATCTGGTTTGAATAATAAGACAGTTTTTAACTTCATATTTAACTGTCTCGCTGATTTTTTTTTTCACATTGCAATGATTCAAAATTAAGTTTATTATAATTTAAGAGGCTATTCCTGCATTATTCTATTTTTTATTTTTATTTAGCAGGGTTACGTATAGGCTTAATTAGTTCTGGAACATTAGATCCACTAAAAGTGGCCCATCTGATCTGATCTGACAGGTTTACTTGTTTGATAAAAAATGAGCTGATCAGGAGGACACAGTCAAGGCTACCTTTAAATAATCAAAGAGAGACATACTGTACCCTCCCTCCCCACTGAACGTCTGTATCTGTAGCTTTTCTTTGACATTTTGACTTTTTTGTCGCCTGTTTCAGCTGAGAAGCAGGTACTAAATCTCAAAAGAAACTGCCTGAAGCGTTGCAGTTAACAGTGGAAAAACATGTAAAATCACCCATGTTCTCCATCTCTGTGCCGGACAAACACCTTGGCAATTAGTTAGGGTTGCCAGGGGCAACAAGGCATGTTCACAGTGAATCACGTCCCGTCCCCCTCCCCTGTGTTCTACATGTGACTGAATAGATGGACGTTCTTTCAGTGAATGGCTCAAAAGCAGGTTTTCTTCTCTTGTCCTCTCACATTAGCTTTGAATACTCAGTTAGGCATCACAGAAGGGGTCAAGTGGGAGGCTGTTAGCTTTACAGTAGAGAGGGCATCCCATTTTATTGTTTTAGCTTCTGAGAGAATGCAGACACAGTTAACTTGAATTTAACCAATTTGGTAAACAGTGTATGTGTATCTTGGTGCAACTTTTATGCATCCAGCTGCATATTTAGAAATGTATTTACTGGAAATCAATCAATGCTCCAAGTGAAAGAATCAACCCTTGTCAATTGCAACTGTCTTTGCGACTGCACAGTTTATGAAGGAGGTTTATTACAGGGAATGGTGAATACAGGTGTTTCTTTTCTGTCTTTTTTTTCTTTTTCTTTTTTTTTTCTTTATTATCTCTGGTTACTCATAACTTCCTCATCACTTGCTACCTCGGTATGTTAGATGGGTGTTTTTATCCCCTATTTCTAGTCGCAATAAGCAAGAAATATCTGTATACGAAAAATGAAAAATGTAACAAATTTAGGAGTATTAAATCAACTGTGTCAGTGTTGATCTAACAAGCCATGTTGTGAGCTTCTCTAAGACTGTTTACACAGACTTTTTAGAACAAATGGCTATTCATTTTATTTATTCATCTCTTTTTACTTGTATTTTACTTATATTTTTATGTGTTGTTAAGATATGAAGCACTTTGTGACCCCTGTCTGTGAAAAGCACTATATAAAGTTTACTTGCTTCTTTAATCAGAGCCCAGATCCTGTTGACTAGACATAAAGAAGGCCAGAATATGACCTTATTGTGCATGTATAGCAATGTGTTGAAAATTTTGACTTGCAGTAAATGTTCATTCCCACAGAAAACAGGTGCAGGAGGCCTGTGTGCAGCCGATTTTGTTGTAGTTCATTAGATGGAGAAATAGAAATGTTCAACCCCTCAATTGAGGAGTTGGGGTGTTTTTGCACATAACAAATGTTTCCTCCTGAGGTCTATTTTTAAAACATTTTGGACCTCACATTATTTTTGTCAGACTAAAGGAAGAGGTGGGTGGCTGTCTTCTCTATGAACAAGTATATCATTTGAATGATCTTCATGTCTTTCGTCCTTCCTAGTTCAGCAGGGAACCCCTGTGCAGGAGATCCAAACCAGCCATGAGAACATTGCTAAGATCAACTCAGCAGCAGAAAGTAAGTATTTTTCTTATGCTTCCCTTGAAAACAGCGTTAAATAATTATTTGAATATGTCACAAAATGTTACCAGGTAATATAATGTAATACTCGACAGCCAGGAAAATAAATGTGGCAGTGTTTTTTATAGTGATGTGCCAATAAAAAATACAGTGGAGTGGCACGAGTTCGAAGGAACCCTCCGAGTCGGTGGGTGGTCTTAGTCTGCTGTATCACAGCACAGTGTGCAGACACAACTTTCCCGTAAGCCTGAATGACATGTACATGGCACGCTGTTCCTAATAGCCTTCTCCATGATCAGCTGCACACTAAAACATAACAGCAACGCCTCTGATTATTTTCCCTGCAGCTTGTTCAAACTTGCAGGAGAGAAAATTTACTGCGGTAGCAGTTTAATGTGTGCAGCTCTCAGAAAAAGAAAATTGAGCTTTGGCATGCTAAGCTTTTTTTTGTTGTTTTTGTTTTGTGTCTCACAATGTCAGAGTCCTGTTTCATTTTCAGTCCACATGATAAGTAACTAGTTGAATCCTGTACGGTTATACAATGCAGAGAAGACCGTTTCATCTCATTATATATTCATCCAATGAGTTAAACATTATTTTTCCTTTTTCTAATGGAAGTGATGCAGTGCTCAGCAGCCATGGATATCCTCTTTCTCATGGATGGCTCCTACAGCATGGGGAAAGGCAGCTTTGAGAGGTCCAAACACTACGCAGTCAAACTGTCTCAAGCTTTAGACATTGGACCAGATAAGGTTTGTTGTCAGTCACTTCCATTCTCTCCTCGCCCTCCCTCTTCATATCACATCAGTCACCCCAGCTGCAATTCTGTCTTCATGCAGGTGCGAGTCGGTTTGATTCAGTTTGGCTCCACTCCTCGGCTGGAGTTTTCCTTGGACTCATGCTCCACCAGACAGGAGCTGAAGAAGCACATGAAAAAGGTTTCTTACAGGTGTGTGTCTCCTCTTGTCTCACTTTCAGCCAAGAAATGTTCTGGGATGTTAAAGGCCATTTTTGTGTAATTAAGAGTGTGGCATGATGAAAAAAATGATTACTGTGGCTCATTTTTTGGCACTGCAGCAGAAATAAGACGGACAGCAATATTATGAAGAACACATGAAATTAGTAGTTCATAAAAATATAATTTCTTTTATTTGATGACAGCAGGATTATTTCACCAGGATTCACACTGGTGAATAGTTTCTGTCCCTTTGTCGTGGAATGGACTAAACAATGTCTCGGGGTATCAGTTATTCATGGCCATATGTGCGTGTGTGTTTGTATTATGTATATATTTGGTGTTATTTCTGTAGCTTTTGCTGAAATGGAAAAACACAGCTCCATGCTCGCATCAGTAGTGCAAGTCATACCAGATACGTCCTGGATAGAAAAACAAATTAATTTCAGATTATGGCTGCACCGTAGGTGGTTATTGGAAACTGGATACGTGAATAAACCGAGAAAGAGGAAGGTAATTTGACCACATGCCTCTGCCTGAGGCTGGCTCACAGTAAAGAAATAACCTGTCGAACTCCCAAGAGGGAAAATATTACTACATACTTTTAAAATTCATGAATGTTCTCCCAAATCAAATTGGTTCAGTAATGTATTTGTATTGGTATCAGATAGTGACAGAGATGTGTGTTTGTTAGTTCATTGTTTATACATGCATGTGCATTAAGTTTTGATATCTCTAAGATGTGTTTAGTGTTGGTTCACCTGACTCAACCCAAGGAAGCTAAACTGGTTAAATTACGCATGAGGGTGTTGTGATATTTTCACTACATTGTCTCTTAGCCTCACTCCTCCAAGTGGACAAAACATGGTCTTTACTGGAGAGAAACAAGGCCAAACTGGTAAATATGATAGGATGGCATCATATCTTTTGTATTGGCAGGTTGTCCTTTAGTCTTTAAGTCAGCAATAGTGGGAAGTCTGACAATAACTATGCTCTGACTGATGTCTTTTTGAAACCATATAGATGAATTTAGATGGGTTTCCTGAGCCCTGTGTTAATGAAATGTGGCCAATTTGCATTTTTAGTACAAGAACTAAAAGAAGAATCCATAAAAAAGTTACATTTCGTTGACTTTGGCTATGGTTGTTAAGCAATAACATGACAAATCTTTTTTCTACCTCTCTTGACAGGGGAGGCAGCACCCAGACAGGCCTAGCTTTAAAATATATTCTAAGGAAGGGTTTTCCAGGTGGCCGCAACTCCTCCAGTGTCCCCCGCATCGCCATCCTCCTGTCTGACGGGAGGTCGCAGGGCAACGTGGTCCAGGCAGCTACACAGCTCAAAAAGGCAGGCGTGGTCTTGTTCGCTGTGGGCTTGCGCTATCCTAAGTACGGTTAAGAAATGATAAAAGGCATTATTAATGCATTAAAGCTTTTTTTCTGAAGTTGTTTGCACATCATTCTTAAAAAAAAGCTCCTCTGTTTGTTTTTCAGGTGGGAAGAGCTACATTCTGTGGCTAGTGAGCCAATGGAGAACTATGTTTTCTTTGCTGAGCATTTTTATGATGCTGTCAATGGCCTGTACACCACGTTGAGCACTTTCTCTGTCTGCAGCGCTACACCTACAGGTTGGAGTCTTCTATGAAGGGAGTTCTTACTTCAACTCATGCTTATTATCCATTTTTGATCATTTAGATCTTTTCCTGCAAAGACTCCTTTTTTCTTTGCTGTCTAACTTTGTGAATAGTCTGTCCTCCCTTTCCTAAAACCAGTCTTGTCCCAACCTCCAGGTTGTCAGGTGGAGTCATTTCCCTGTGAGAGGAAAACATTAGAGACAGTAAAAGAGTTGCATGGGAATTTCATGTGCTGGAAGGGTGCCAAGGGGTATTCCCCATACACATCCCTCTGCCCCTACTACCGGTATGATTGAATCAAAGCATGGAGACAAATAGTTTTGCTTTCTTGTTCAAAAATAGAATTTTTTTTTTCAGATACAACAAGGTTTACAAGAGACACCTGACAGTTTGTCATAGGACTATCTGTCCAGGTGACTACCCCATCCCCACCCTATGACTTCTACTATTTAATGTTTTCTATGGTATTGATAAACAAATTCCCCCTCTTGTCTCCTCCTCCTCATCAGATCCTTGTGACTCTCAGCCCTGTCTGAATGGTGGAACATGTGTTTCAGAAGGTCCAGAGGGGTACCACTGTGTGTGTCCCCCTGGTTATGGAGGAGACCCACATTGTGGTCAGTATGCTCACTGGCTACATGTTCAGATGATATCCAATCTGACACTGTAAAGAACAATCTAAGTAAACCGGTCTTTCCTTCTCAGCTCCTGCATTATCTCTGGATTGCTCGGTGGATTTGCTCTTCCTGCTGGAAGGCTCTGACACGATTGGTTTGGAAGGCTTCCTCCGCCTCAGGTCCTTCTTAAAACGCTTCCTGCAGACTGTGATCGGGTCTGACAGCCCCAGCAAAGTTGGCCTGGCGGTGTTTGGTGGAGAAACACAAGTGGAAGCACAGGTTGGGAAGTTTAAAGGAAACCTGAAGGGTCTTCTTCAGGCTGTAGATGCACTTCAGCTCCTCGGTGGCCAGACCCTGACAGGGAAGGCGCTCCGCTATGTTACCCGCCACGGCTTTGTGAGCGAGCCAGTCTTTGCAGACGTCTCAGATGACCTCCCCCGCGTGGTAGTGCTGCTCACTGCCACTCCTGCAGCTGATGATGTTATTGAAGCCTCTAAATATGCACGAGATAGAGAGATCTTCCTGGTAGGGGTGGGACCAGATACCTTAAAGAGACAACTGAATAATATCACAGGAAATCCCCAGAGGACTCTTACATACCCATCACCCGATCGGCTCACTGGGAAGATACCCGAGTTAAAGGCCAAGATCTGCAGCGTGGACACACAAGGTACAAAATAATCAATATGGAGCTTCAACTTGGTTAATGTGAACATTCAGCTTTACTTCACAGGATCCATAACAAACATGTTTAAAGATATTTCTATCACACAAAGATTTACTAGGGAGTTCCTAAGCATGTAAAAACAAGTTTTTTTATTCTCCATGTTTGAGGGTGCCTTCCAAACTCAGTCCATTGGCGCCACCTTTAGGTGAAAGGAAAATCATTGACACTGATGGTGTCTGAATTGTGTATGAACTTTTTACAGTTTTGCACATTTCTACTTTAAAATGACTGAAAACATCATTTGATGCACAAACAAGCCCTACACATACAAAATAGACAATCTGAAAGAGAATTCCAGCAAAATGTTATCCATGGACGTTTTTTTTTTTAGGGAAATGATCTATTAGGAGCAAATGTAAGCTTCTAAAATTAGCTCTTTATTTGTCAGTGAAATTACAGCATGTCAGTCTGTCCATGGGATGCTGATCAGGTGTCAGAGAGTTTCCTGTTGTATTCAAAGAACAGGGAGCTTGATAAGTAGGCACTTAACCCAATCAGTTGCTACAGTTGTGCTCAAATGATTACCCTTTAGCAAAAGGCGGAATTCGCAATAGTTGTTCAAATAACAAAAAAACAGAAAAAAGTTTACAAAATTATAATTTAGTGAAATAAAATATTGATTTTGAATTGTGGTAGAAAAAAAAACCTGTCCAGGAAAAATTTGAGCACCTTGCTCATAAACAGTGTGCCAAAATACCTGTCAACTGGTGCAGAAGTCTGATTGGACGTTACAGAAAACTCTTGATTGCAGTGATTGCCTCAAAGTGTTGCTCAAGAAAATTTTAGTTCAGGAGCCCCATTGTGCTTATTTGCTTGTTTTATTATTTGTTATTAATATTTGTGTTGAGCCACAATTCAAAATCAATGTCATGATTTTCATATTTTCTTATTTATTATTTTTGTCAATTTCACCTTATTTCACTGACGGCTTATTTTTTATTCCTTCTTTAATGGGAGGGTATGTAAACATTTGAGCACAACGGTATTGCTCATCCCACAAAGATTAAGTTGTGTTTATAGATGAATCCAGGGAGGCATGTTGTCTACTAAAATCCCTCTTGGTAGCTAATGTTTGTCATTCTGTCATCAGGAGATCTCTTTAAAACAGTGATGAGCAAAAAACATTGCTGCATTTTGTATCTTTGAGTTACATAATAGCCGATACTTTAATGTTATTTTTCAGGTTGTCTGGGTCAAGCCGTAGACTTGGTGTTTGCCCTTGACGCCTCAGCCGGTGTCGGCCGTGAGAACTTTGCCACCCTGCAGGACTTTGTGCGCAGCCTCACAGTCCAGTTCGACATCAACCGTGACGTGGCTCAAGTAGCTCTCGTGGCCTACAGCCGGAGAGCCACCACTGTCTTCGGCCTGGACGTCCACGACAGCGGCTCCGCCATCCTGAAGGCTGTAGGGGATTCAAACTACAGGGGTGGAGTGGCATCGACAGGCGCAGCTTTACTCCATGTTCACTCTAATGTGCTGACCGTAGCCAATGGTGCACGACCAGGAGTCAACAAGGCTGTGGTGGTGGTAACGGACGGTTCTGGAGGTGATGATGCTGTCGTGCCAGCTCAAAAATTAAGAGACAACGGTGTTTCAGTTTTTGTGGTTGGTATTGGAGATGTGCAGAGAGAGAGACTGATGCAGATCGCAGGATCAGAGGAACACCTGATCTCAGTGCCATCTTATGAGGATCTCAAGTACTTTGAGGATGTGCTGGTGCAGATGCTGTGCTCAGGTAAAACAAACAAAAAAAAAATGCAGAGACTCTCCTTTATTTAAGACTTCAAACTAGCTTTTTTGAATAGTCTATGGTTGTTGTCATCTCTATTATTTTGAGTTTTGCTTTACTGAGATTTTCTTGCATGGGTAAGAAAAGAAAAAAAATAGTATTATGAATATACAAAATATAAATTAATGTTTTGCCTGGAGATATTTATCTGTGTTTTGTTTATATTGCTTCTGTCAGAGGTGAAGAAACCAGTAAACCTGTGCAAACCCAACCCATGTATGCATGACGGGATCTGCATCATGTCAGGCGGGAGCTTTCGGTGTCAGTGCCAAGGCTATGAAGGACCACACTGTGAAACAAGTAAGTGGCAATAAGGAAGTTTGCTCTTGTTTTGATTTTTATTTCATGTTTTCTATTCTTCATTTAAGTTGGTTGTGCTTTTTGCAAAAAAGCTTCAATAAAAGGAAATCTTGTTGCACTCATCTTTTACTATAAAGAGATTTTAGAAAGGTCGTTTTTAGCCTCTATCGGTCTGATCACCTTGTAACCACACGACTGTACTGAAGTCAGTGTACTAAGACTCTAAACTAGACATATAAATAGAATATAACCATATTTCTATGCTGAATATGAAAGTTGGCCTCAAAAGAGAAACTAGACAGACTCAGCAGCTTCATATTTCCTGCAGAAATTGTGACAATTTCTGTGGTTTGCTTGCAGAAAGCAGTAGGTCCTCATCCAGAGGGGATATTCCAAGACCTGCGGGTCTGAGGAAGAAGAGCCGACAGAGGAAAAGTCACCAGGAGCTGTTGCATCGCTACAAGCTACACCGTCGGAGACACGCTGCCTGATGGACACACTAGAACATATGAACACTTCAGAATTAAGGGTGTTTGGGATGGAGATAAAGGAAACCTGGGGTCCGTTTCACAAAGCAGGTCCAACAAACTCTGAGAGTAACCCTGAACTCAGAGTTGATCTGCTCTGAGGTAGAAAACTCTTGAGTTTTAGGTTCCAGAACAGCTGATTTGAGTTGGTTTAATCAACTCAGAGTTGTTCAACCCAGGGTTTAGCACGTGGGGGATGTGGGGGCGGGGCTGTGTTCATCACATACTGTAATTGAACTAGAGCTTCTAAAGTGCTCACATGGTGAGTTTGAACTGCTGCTGCAAAAGACAGAAAGATGATGTGGGAGAAGTTTTAAGTTTAAATACTCTCCTTTACAATCACAATATTATAGGGTTTTTGGTAGTGTGACAGTCGAGGGTCCTGTCGGTATGATTCCAAGTGGTGATGTGCCCTGTAGCCCTGGACTTCAGTGCCAGAGACTCGCCTGTTGGGCTGAATGGTCTGTGCGCCTGACTTCCACCTGGGAAGCTGGTGTTCATATCCTGCTGTTGTACTTTCCACAGCAGCCTTGTAATTGAATTCATTTAGGTGCAATCCTGCGGGGGAGACATCTCTTGTCCACAGTATTGAGATGAAATATAACTGTTGCATTGCTCAAATGCCCTGCATCTCCCACATTATATGAAAAAACTTCCATTTGCACAAAACGCAGGGCAATAAAAACATATCTGCTTTTAGGGGAGAGTAAGACTGGCTTACCAAGGGAAAGATGTGTACCCTAACCTTTTAGCCAAAGGCACACACGTAATGGTTAGAAGTCAGGGCACATTATCTCTCAGAAACAGCGAGGCAGGATCCTCGAGATATTGCAAATGTATAGACAGATCATCTTGTGTATGTAGATAAGTGACTGTGATGTGAAATGGCAACGCTAGAAAAGACAACTGTCGAGAAATGAAAGAACATCTATCCGCGGTCTGATAACAATCTCCAGATGAATGTTTAAACTCTCCACGCAGTCATGCTGCATCTGCATCCTCAGAATCCTTATGGAAAGGACACGTCTGTAACTTACTGACTGATTTAGTTTTGTCCATGTTTTTTAAGCCCCTCTCAGGCTTGCTCTGGAAAGCGGTAACAGTGCGGACTTTGTCCTTTATACCGTTTGCATTCAGACATGCGTACTGTTCCTCTACCTCTAAGATGTAGTGGACATGTACCAGTTGGTCCCCGTGTCATGAGAGCAGAAATGTTACAGCATATCGTTTTGGCTGAATGCACAAGAAAATGATCCGGGCAGGATTGAAGGGAGAGCGTGGCTGTGTTGACATATCCGAAATTTTTCCTGATGTCTGAACGTGGCTGGGACGCTATAAGTCCGCTAGGAAGTGACCTTTTGAAAAGACAAGTCCAGTGAAAGAGCATATGGACTTTACTGCTCATGTTCCGCAACGCAAGTCTGAAAGCGGATTTAGAGACTCGACTGACTGACTGAATAAATGAATGAGGAAACAAAATGGCAAGTTTGGCTGAAAGTGGGTGGAGACCGTAAGAAACAAGGTTTCTCAACACTAACCTGCTCCCGACCGAGTTGCTCCTCTTTCTCTGGGTTGAGTTACATACCTTTATGAAACGTAAAACTCAAGATTTTCCCTCATTTCAGGGTCAAACAACTCAGGGTTATCATTAAACCTGCTTCGTGAAACAGGTCTCTGATGTGTTTTTTGATATTTTTTTCAGTATTTAAAGTTGTATTCAGTGTCAATAATTGCCTCTAATGTACTATTTTATGTCTACTGCTGTGCCCATGTTTGTTTTTGTTGAATGTGTGTGAATGCCCTCCTACTGTACGTCTGTGCATGTTTCTCTTGGATGTGAACTTAATTATGTCTATCCCAATACAAAATTTTATTCAAGAGTGTATTCACTACAACTTTGTTTTGTGCAGATGGAAACTGCAAAATGTGTTATATTTTCACATTTCAAATGTGTAATTTCACTTTAAAAGGCTAGCTTTGTGCTAGTCTTACATAAAATTACAGACTTACACTATTTGAATGAACAAACTTATGCCTGGACCAAATTAAAGCAGTAATAAAGGGAGTTGTCATTTTAAACTGATCTCCTGTGTAGGACCTGGCACTCACACCACAGACCAGGTATGAAAGATGGTTCCATGGCAAACCTGTGGGAGTTTGTCTGTGTTGTTGCTCCATGTCTTCGGTTTGAAAGAGGTTGACAGTGTTTCATTTTTCCTTTCTGGCATTTCAGCATGTTTTCCTGAGCAGCACTCTGTGTCCGAACCATTGGGCAAACTGAAGTACCCGGAAATACCCTTAAAAGTTGCAGTTCACTCTTCATCCGTTTGGGGCTGGCTCCAAAACAGAGCAAATCTCCGTAGACTCCCATGTAAAAAAGGCCAACTTCACAGCAGCAATAAACATGTTTACAGCCTGGTTAAAAAAAATTTTATTTAGGTTTAACAGGTCAAGTTTACTTTCAGGTCAACTTTGAGATGATTGAATTTTTTTCATAACTCATCTGTATGTTATTTAATCTTGAAATTACACATAATCAAGGGCATATCCTTTTGATTGACAGACTGCGATTGACATACCGGGTGCCAATTTTAGCCCTGGAGGCAAATAGTTAGCTCCCTGATTGCTCCTACGAAGACCTCAGCCTGCAGAAGAAGTGCACGACAAAGTTTTTTTTTTAGCTGGTTAACAGCAAGTCGCGAGGTACACGGACCCTTTAGCCTGCCCATTTTTGTTTGTTCCTCTTCACTCCAGATGAGCTCATTTAGCATTTAGCTTAGCTGTCAATCATTTCCGCTGAGGCTCAGAGCCGCCTTGTCATTGCCCATTTTAGTATTTTCCAGGAGTAACGTAACGCACGACGCGGTACAAATGGCAACGGTGGGAACGCCCAACTGGCTTCACTTTCAGCTCTTCAGACGTAATCAGATACAAAATCCTTTTTTTTTTTTTTAGTCTGGTCCAAACTCACAATGATGAATGAATGAAAGGAAGAAACTAGTGTTTACACTGTGATTCTTGTTAGCCATTTCTCTTTTCTTTCAGTCTCTGTTGCCTGACAAGGGATCATGTAAAACGAAAGATGACTTCCCCTAGCTGTATTGTGGGTACAACCAGCAAAACAACAATGCTCAACCATTGCAAAAACTAAGCCCAAAATACAGAAATCAATCATGAATGACCTACTATATGAAGCAGTGTTTTCCCCTTTGTGCTGGTATGCACACACAGCATGCAGTACCTGAATGTTGCACCTCACCAATGGACAATTTCCACAATTTATGCATATGGGCTCATAACTGGTCTCAGCAGTCACTGCAGTTTGGCTGTCCTTTGAAATAGAACTAGTGAGTTTTTGTATCGAGCGAATATAAACTATGCCACTTTTTGCATCTTTAACTGCTTTAATCGACAAGGGGAGAACTCTCCTAGACAGGGAATAAGTTATTTATAATGCTAAAAATGAGAAAAGAAAGATCAAATTTAGGCAAAAGAACTTAGGAGTTTTCAGAATAATTTAGCTTATATTGTCTTTGGTAAAGAGATTACTTTGGTTTATCTATGTAATGCTCAACAGAACTGAGTTTAGTAATTTAATCAAGTATGAAAGGATTTTGTTAGTATTACTATACTGCCCTCTAGTGACCAGTCATTGTAAGGACAGGAGAACAAGAAGGCTGCGCTGTCTAGGGGGAAAAAGGTTACAACTACAGTATCTTCTCTCATCTTTTCTTCCCCAAAATGTCAAAATAGTGACTAAAGTTTAATGTCAAACTAATAACTCAGTAGTGGCCAAATATTAAAATACTTCTACAAAAGCTTGAGTGTTAGTTGGGCCAATTTCCAACATTAATCTCTCTTGAGGGTGGATCAAACTACCCTGGACTAGGTGGTCACAGCCCACTAAGTCAAAGGTCACATGAGGACTGACAGAAAGTGTAGGAACATCCAAAATTGCATAAAGTAAAAATAGGTTACATACTTGTCATAAGTAAGGGAAAGAAGAAATATCCAGCAACAGGAGCAAAAAAATTCAGGGAGCCCTTAGATGCAGGTTGTGTGGCACCCTGCAGAAACAGGCAGAAGTTTAATGAAGTAAGGGAATATTGTTTCATTTAATGAAATGAAAGATAGAAAAATCAATCTTTAAGTGCCTTAGAGATGCGTCTAGTCTTACTTTGGATCTCTACTTGTTGCCAATGAACAGTGTTATAACCCTGACGGTATTCGGTGCCATTTCAGCCTATCAAACCTCGTCCAAAATGTCAAATTTTCCATAATTTTATTATTTTATCTGATGACAACATATTAAACTATAAAAAAGTATGTTAGTCTAGCTCAGGATATTTCTGTTTGATTATGATCAAATTCTTTAAATGTGGCAGATCAAATGTCCCCCCCTGTTACTGGACATTCTCATTTCTTTGTTTTAAATGCACAACTTGTGTAACAGCCCAATTTTCTAAGAGTTAAAACGTCCCTGAATTTGTCATGGAAATGTATTTGGCAAATATTACTAAAACAAAGGATTAAATAAAATAGTTCTGCTTTAATTTAATATGCAATCTCTACTCAGCACATTTGTTTTGAAATTAAAAGCATTTTTAATGTATTTTGTCCCTATTTTTTAAGTAGGCTATGCTTAATTAAAAACAGGCTTAATATCTTGGTTTTATTTATTAAGTAAAAAAACAGATGTAACAGGGTGGACATAGGGTGATTTGGTCCACTTTTCATTAATAATATACTCTAATTTCACTGTGAAAGTTGTGTTTTTAATTATTTTTTTCAACTGAAATGCTAAAAGACTTTTAAAAATTTTACTGCATTCTTATTTATCACATTTTCATATCATATTACATTTTTCAGTTTTTTGTTATTTAAGTGACTATTGTGAATTCAGCCTTTTAAAATGGAAGTGTACCATTTCTTGACCAAAGAAGAACGGCATTTTAAATTTTAAAAGAATATATACCTCAATTAATAACCAGTAAAAATAAAAACCATCATTTGCTTATGAAATGTTTTATAGAGCATTGTTAGTCCACCCTGTTACTGTGTGTCAACCCCAGTTACAATATACAAAATAGTAACAGGGGGGACATTTTATACCAACATCAGCGATTACTGCTCATGTGATGAGGACAGAACATATTTTTACAAAATAAGGCCCAAAAAAAATGTAAAAGTAACAAAAAATATTATTCAGTACGAATCATTGTAAATGAAGTTATGCAAAAGAAATGAAAAATGTGGAATCTTTCAGCTTTCTATCACTTAATTGTAACTTAAAATGAGCAAACATTGGGGACCTATGGTGGGGACATGGTATTTTGCATACTTTTGCTAAAATAAAGATAAATATTTTAAATTGTGTTGATCCTGCATTAATATTATTGTATTCTATCGTAGAGGGAGCTTAACAATGTGAGAAAAGCTTTTGGAAGTGAACATTATCCTCCTTTTTTTACACAAAATATGGCATACTAGCATATGTCATGGGGACTCAAATGGCACCGAATAGTAGGAATGACCCTGGAATGGAGCAAGCTGTGCCAGTGCTCAGAGCTACTGAGCTGCCAAAACAAGGTTATCATTACAAGGTGTAGGCTGTGGCAATGTACAATTCTGTTGTCGAATATTGAGTAACCATTACAAAAAACCCTACAAGAAATACAGTATCGCTTTTAGAAAAAAGACCGGACGGATGTGTAGCCTAAAGCATTGAAGTTTTGGCCTAAGGAAAAAATTGACGAAAGCAGGTGAATCAATAATCATTCAGGAATGCAGTCAGTGAAAGTAAGAGCCACCATATTCGTCTGACTGAGATCGATCATCCGCAAATGAGGAGCGCAAAGCGCGCGCAATCTATTGACGCTCCACGCAAATTAGCGCTCTTTATTTGATACCATTCTAAATCAGGGCCTTTGAAAATAACCAAAAAGCACAAACGTTGCTAAGGAGACAAATGCATTTACACTCCTGGGCAACGCGATTCTCAAAGTATAGATTCAAATCAGAATTTGATTTGACCTTGTTGGAGCCAAAACAAGTTATTTTGTTCTCCTCTGGTGAGCAACTTTTAGTTTAGCTTATTAGCTGACAGATAAATTTCTTCTGCTGTGTAATAACTGTTAACAAAAGATTAGAAAATGCCTTATCTACCAACCAATACCAGAGACATGGCATTTAAAGGAGCCATCAGCGACGCAAGGCGTTTCCCCCAAGTGAAGTGTTGTGAAGTATTTCTCAACGTCAGGTATCAGGTTTTCTGCATCGCCACTTTCACTGTGGGTAAGTAATGACTTTAAATAACATAGCCTGGACTCCCCCCCCCCCACCCCCCCCCCCCCCCCCCCCCAAACTGTAAAAAAGAAGGAAAAATTCAGCTAAATTGCCATTTAACAATATTGTTGCTAGACTATTTAGGCCTAAGCTATTTATTTTATTTTATTTTGAACTATATTTGAGGAAATTGACCACAATTATTTACTTTAACTCCTGGTGAACTCGATTTGAGCTATATGTCTGGATTAAAATTACAATTTAATACATTTTTTCCTTTTGTAACTATACGGTTTAGTTGTGTGCTTACAAATAATGGCCACTAGAGGGCGCCTGCCAGTATGTGGTTGCTTAGGCCAATTAATATTAGAGACGAAAGGGGATGTAAATACCTTTGAGTGGCATTTTTGGGGGGACATTTATTGAGATAAACTAACTATGTTAAAAAAAAATTTTACACCGTTGAAATTGTAAGTTTTCCACAAGAAGCGGTTGAGTTAAATATTTAATGATCCCGTTGTGATGCGTTGCCAAGGTAACCGTCCCTGGCCACAAAGGACTAGCCTGGTACACCAGCCTGACTAGCGCCATGTATGAGATACACGGCAAGTCAGTCTGGATTCCCTCCATTGGAGACTGATTTCCAATGCGAGACGAGAGGCGGAACTAACAGGATAACTAACAGGACAGTGAACCGGAGAGAACCAATCAGAGGTGACTGTAGCTGGCGTAGCTCGGCACTTTGTTGCTACGTTGCTATGGCGACGCCGGAAGTCAGCGTTTACACGTTGTTTTTCCCTCTCTATTTAATGTAGTTTTCTTGTGTATATTAACATAGAATGTTTGGTTTTATTATTATAAATACTCTGTTACATGTCAGCATTGTTTATTGCTGAACTACTAATATGAGAAAGCGTTTGTGTCGCACGTCAGGTGACTATGACCCGGAAGCTGTTAGTTACGCACCAAAACAGAGCAAAACAGCGGTGGAAACGTCGGAGGAGTTTAACGTTCATCTGTTAATAATTCTACTGCTGCGCTGTGATTGGTCCGGTCAATTTTTTACCGGAGTGGAATCATTCTCCAATGGAGGGAGCCCAGACTGACTTGCCGTGTATCTCATACATGGCGCTAGTCAGGCTGGTGTACCAGGCTAACAAAGGACCTGCTGTTCGGTTGGCTGCGCCACACAAAGGAGGGAAGCGACATGATTACTGAATGATATGTTACGTGATTTCAGAGTGCAAATGCACCTTTTTTCCTCAATAAAACTTCAAAGTTGAACAACATCAATAATTCCAGTTCAGTTTGTACAATATTGGGGCAAAATAGAAGTAGCAAATAGAAGTAGATAAAAAAAAAAGAGAAAAAAAATAGTGTGATAGATTTGAACTTCATAATAGCATTCCAAGAACTGGATTGTGACTGCACATTAGTTAAAAACCTCTGAGTGAATAATAATAATAATAATAATAATAATAATAATAATAATAATAATGGATTAGATTTATATTTTCAAGGCACTCAAAGCGCTTTACAGTAGATCCATTATTCTTTCACTCCTCATTCATACTTGGTGATGGTAAACTACATATGTAGCCACAGCTGTCCTGGGGCAGACTGACTGAATATCAATAAATGATAGATATTTTGTATTTAAATTATTTTAAGAGACTTAATTTTTTTTTCTTGATAAAGAGCAGCTTGTGGGGGTTAAGGACCTTGCTCAGTTCACCTTTATAAATTAATAACCCACTTCAATCAAAAAGCACTTAAATAATGGAGCTGAGTTTTGAAATTTACTTTTATGAATGTTGAATTTTCCTAATAAACCATAAAGATTGACAGTGGTGCCCATTTTCCTTTCTTTGAATTCAAAATAAATTACACTTTCAGGTTCAGTTTTTTAAAAGGTACATTTGTTGTCAATGTCACGAAATCTTGAGACGTGTTTGATGGATTTACTGTTTGTTATGCAGTGTTTTTAGATGCAATTCTGATTTTGTTTGTGATAAAAAAAATGTAAAAGGAAAAAGCTGACATCTTAACAGGTAACTTTGAAATATTATAATTACATGACAGTAAGAACTGAAGACCTGCCACATTCTTGAATACGTTATGAAGTGCACTTTTTACCGCTTATGTCTGTCCAGTGGAAGATGCAAAATTTTCTTTCAAAAAATCCGATTAATCTTTTTGCAAGAAATATCATTCACCATTCATCATCATAATCATCAAGAGCAGATCATTAAAGGGACTAGAGGCAAGATTAAGAAATGAAACTCGTGACTGCCACAACTGGCGGTTTAGGTAACTGCAGCCACGAGCCAAGCAGTCACGGGAGCGTGCACAAACTGAACCTATAATGTTCAAGGCAACGGAGAGAGACATGGGTGGCTTGTTCTTTTTGGCTTCATCACCAATAAGTATTAAAAAACCGGGACATGCTTGTTTATTCTTTTGTATTTCCTGCCTCTAGCCCCTTTAAGTGTATCAAGCCATGTGTACATGGTTAGCAGCTAGCGTTAAGTTAGCCCAAACCTAATTTGTCAGATTATGTATTGTCTTCTTTTTCCTGCAGGTGTGCTTCTTGGCTTTTATCTCAAGGACCTGAATTTGTCTGAAAGTCAGCTGCAGTACATCAGAATGCCCGGAGATGTGTTGATGAACGTACTGAGGATGGCTGGCATTCCCCTGCTGGTGACCAGTGTGATCTCAGGTAGCCTACTTCTCATCCAGTTTCATTAAATCATACGTGTTAACAGAATTTTGGGAGATTTAAACCAGTTTCCAGTTTACTTGATCACAATTTTTCAACATGTTTTTTTTTTTTTTTTTTTTTTAGCATATTTGCATTGTGCATATTTTAAGTGTAATATTTGTGTCACTGTGGTCTTTTTTTTACAGAATAATGATGAAAGCAGAAATGTGTGAACATTAACACAACTACAGCAGTTACATTGTCAGCAGATTGATTCAGTTTTTATCATTCACACAGAAAATATACGGAAAAGTTGTTTTATTTTTTTATTTTTTACATGAACCAATATTAGCTACCATAAGGTGATTCACACAGAAATTAAGGACTTAAACAACTCACCCAGTTTATTCCAGAAAATTCTGTTCCTCAGTGGGACTGATCCTGCAATTGAGATCCTTTTTAAGGAAAGTCTTTCCTTGTA
This sequence comes from Atherinomorus stipes, assembly GCA_023101725.1. NCBI lineage: Eukaryota > Metazoa > Chordata > Actinopteri > Atheriniformes > Atherinidae > Atherinomorus > Atherinomorus stipes. The sequence continues at coordinate 548,321 of JALJCO010002219.1, read as the reverse complement.
TTTAGAAATCAGAGAATGAGCTAAATTTGTTAGTTTTAATTAAATTCTCCTTTTTATTCTGCAAATTCTGAATGCTGACACAGTGATTGTGCTTTCCATTGGGTGTGTACTAATATCTACTTCTTTGTAGGTTTTTCTCTTTTCTGCATAGTTCTGTGTTATCTTATTATACTCCGATGTCTTGATTCAAGTTGTTAGATTGTCACCTGCAAGTCCACCTGTAGGGGATTGCTGGCTTTGTTTTCCAGCAAAGACTGTGGAACATTTTCTGATGAGTTTGTGTGCAGATGCAGGAATTGGCTGTTAGTGTATCCTTGTTTTTTCTTTCTTCTCTTTTCAGTTTCTTTCCCTTTTTCTTAGTAGACCCCTCATTATTTCTTTCCTTAACCTTCTCTTTTCTCTTGTCAGGCCCAGCAATATTATGTAAAATGTAGTTAAACAAGCATTCAGTTAAATAAAGTAAAAAAAAAAAAACAAATTCAGAATATCAACACAACAAATTAGCCAGATCATCATTCTGCTTGTATATGCTGAACAAGATGAGTTTAAAAAAAAATTCTCCACTGCTACCATCACCATTTTTAATTGTTGTTATGAGATCCAGCTAATCTCTCTATCTTGCAGTGATTGGCCAGCTGTCAGACAGCACAGGTTATGTTTCTTTGTGGCTTCCAGACCATAACTTGTGCCGTGGTTTGATTTCATCAGGTGCTGCAAAGCTAAGCGCAAAAGCCTCTAAAAAAGTCACAGCACAAACACTTGTGTATATCGTGGTGTCTACTATGCTGGCTGTGGTGCTTGGTAAGACAAAACCTGACCTTTTATACGGCACATTATTAAGACTATTGCATACATGTATAGTTTGTTGCTGCTTCATGTATTTAATTTTGGCCTGCGTGTTGTAGGGCTGATCCTGGCGGTGTCCATCAAGCCGGGAGTTCCCTACGCCCATGACAGTATTCCATGGGAGAAGGAGCACCTCTCGGCAGTGGTCATCATCAAGGATCTGCTGAGGTGAGATGTTTCCAGGGAATTCTCTATTTGAGTTGCAGTTTCCTGCTTTTCAGCAGGGGTTTGAAGGCATTTGGAGTGTTATTCATCTTTGCTTTTGTCTTACGATAAGCGTGTCTTTCCTTTCCTGCACATAGGAACCTGGTTCCTGACAACATGCTTCTGGCTTTCTTCCGGCAGGTATGTTTTTAATTTAGGTCTACAGCTCATTTGCCATCATTCTTCGATATGTACCAACATGAACACTTGTTTTTCTTTTAGTTTCAGACTGAATTTAAGGAGGTTCCAGTAGAAGATGATGCAGTGGTAATATTTCCTCCTGCTCTCTGTATAGTTTTTTATTACAATTACTTTGTGGTTTAGAAGTGTGATGAAAATTCAGATATACAATGTTGCTCTCAGAGAGTCAGTGTGTTTGTGATCTCGTTACAGAATGGAACGGAATGGTTGTTGGTGGACTCTTACGTTGATCAGCCAAACACGCTGGCCCTTATTCTCTGGTCGGTGATCCTTGGGCTCTTCCTTGAGCACACAGGAGATCTTGGAAATCAAACAGTGGAAGCCCTGTCGGCCGCCAACGAAGGAATACAGACTCTTGTCTCCTACATAATTCCGTAAGATCAAAATGTTCTGAATTAAAAAAAACAAAAACAAACTTTTATTTCATATTGTGACATTTTGCAGAACATTTTGTGTAATGACTGCTTTCACTCGAACATTCAGAGTAATTGCATAACATGTTACCAAACTACCCGTGTAAATTATCTGACGGGATTTCAGGTGTTTTTAAAATTTCATTCTAAGTTTTTAGTGATGCATTTCAATGTTTCATAAATCAGGGACTTTTTTTTAGCGGTTCCATGACTTTAAACAGCCGTTGTTTATGGCCTTAATTTCTATTTCAGCTACCTGCCACTTACAGTTATCTGCATGGTGGCAAGCCAAGTCATGGAGGTTGACGACATGGTATCCTTCTCAGAACTGGGAATGTTTGCAGGAGTTGTTTGTCTCGGGTAAACAAAATCTACTGTTCAGATCAGATGAAGTTGGCAGAAAAACAAGTATTGATTGTGTATTTCCATCTTTTTTCCAGGCTTGTAATTCATGCAGGAGTTGTTCTGCCGTTGATCTATTTTCTGTTTACGAGACGGAACCCCTTTGCTGTAGTCAAAGCAGCGTCTCCTGCCTTGATGACGGCTCTGTGTATCTCATCAAGGTGAGACCAATCAGAGTCCTGTGTGCAGTTATTGTAATAAAAATGGAGTTACATTTTGCGAAGGTGGACTAATAAATTATGTGTTGTCTGTCAAAGCTCTGCCACCCTGCCACATACCTTGAAATGTTGTGAGAACAAAATGATGATTGACAAGAAAATCGTCAATTTCGTGCTGCCCATCTTCACCAATGTCAACATGAATGGAACCTGTATGTACGAAGTGGTCGCGGCTGTTTTCATCGCCCAGCTTAACTCCATCAGCTTGGAGTTCGGCCAGATAATCACAATCTGGTAAGTCAGTTACTGTTTTCTGATAAAGTGTTTATAGTTTTTGGGTTACATAGAGGAAATTATAGTTTTATAATATGGTCTGAAAATAACCATTTACAGAGTATATGTGCTTGATTTGCAGCCTAACGGCTGCCATCTCCAGCTTAGGAGCTACAGCAATGCCAGCTGCCGGCGCCGTGACAACCATCTTCGTCCTGTCAGTGGCCGGTCTTCCTTTAAATGATGCTCCTCTTCTGCTGGCTGGGGAATGGATCCTGTAAGTTTAACCTGTTTGTCACCGTTTGATGGATTTATTTACGTCCACTAAAGTTTTCTGACCCCTGCTCTTGTTTCATCTAAATCCTTCCTACCTTAGCGGAGGATGTGAGGTAACAGGTGTTAAGAAGATCAATTTAATATGAAATCACAGCTTTTTCATCTGTCAGATTAACGAGGACAACGAAGAAGAGCTTAGGCAGCAAGCTGAAGAGTTGGATCAGACTAATTTTGGGAAGTTAAACTAAAGTCAGATTTCAGAATAACAGCATGAATTGTTTTTTGTGTCCCTCAGAGACCGCCTGAACACAGTTGTTAATGTGTTAGGAGACTGCTTCGGTGTGGCACTCATTCACCACTTGACAGAGAGGGACTTACAGAATCAGGATCGATATCGTGCAAGGTAAAACTTCAGGTGTAATTTCAGCTTGTTTTAGAAATTGTAGACTGAAAACAGATCGATGGATGATTTTGTGGTGCTTCTTAATTATTTTCTATTTTCTCAAACAGACACTGCATTCACTCAGACCTATAAAAATTGAGATAATGTAAATCTGATAAATGTTTAAAACCCAGAATGAGGATTCTTATACTTAAATATGCATTTTTCATTTACAAGTGACAGGGAACTTAGACATGGTTTGCCCAACACAGTCTAACCCCTCCTCCCAAACCCTGAGAGGAGACCTGGTAAAGTGAGAGCAATGCACTGGTGCAGCTCCATACCAACTATTTTGATTGTATTTTTGGATTCAATATTTACACACAGCAATTTATTTTTAAATTTGTGTGCTTTGTTTCTGTTCACTTGAAACAGTAATCTGTTTTTGTTATATTTTGATAGTTAATGTTTACTAATGTTTATACACAGCAATTTTTTTCTGAATATTTTGTGCTGTTTATTTGAAATATCAATTTGTTTTGATTATATTTGATATTTCATGTTAACTAATGTTTACACACAGCTATTTTTTCTAAAATTTTTGTGCTGTTTTTCTGTTCACTTTAAATAGTAATTTGTTTTGATTATATTTTGATATTTAATGTTTACTAATGTTTACACAGCTATTTAAAAAAAAATATTTTGTACTGTTTCTGTTTACTTAAAGGTACAGTATGCAAGATTTACTGACATCTAGTGGTAAAGATGGGTATTTGAAAGAACAGATGTTTTCTTTCAAATAACTTAATTGTTGTGAATGTTCGGTGGCTGTAAGTGGTCAAAAGTCTCCCAGACATAAAGATGTTTTCATCTGTGAGTGGATCCAGTAGTCTCAGGTGTAGCTATCACTGTACTATGAGTAACTACTTTAATGTCTTTTAAGGCTTTATTTATCCCAAACAGTGCTCTAGCTCTCATTAAACAAAGCTGGTACAGCAGTTTTACAGTTCAGAGGGTTCTCACTTCACACACATTGTTTTGTCCATTCATGGGTACCGTAGTAAAAATGGCGGAACAAACATGGCAGCCTCCATGTATGTGCACCTCCAGCAAGTAGATATAAATGACTCATTCTAAGAAAATAAACACATAACAGCTATTCTAGTGAAGTGATTACACATCAGTAGAGATAAAGTTTTGAATTATATATCACACTGCCACTGACCTTTGATTTCGTTACATACTGTACCTTTAGAATAGTAATTTGTTTTGGTTATATTTCGATATTTAATATTTACAAATGTTTACACACAGCTATTTTTTCTGAATATTTTGTGCTGTGTTTGACTAAATCTGTATATTTGATCATTTTGTTACATTAAATTATTCCATGTATTTTCTGTTCTGTTCATCAAATATACTTTTAACAATAAATTTCAAAGTTGTGTAAGAGTGTTGTTTTCTCTGTAAAAATTTATATTGGATCATAATTTCTTGAAGGAATTTTTGCATGCCATCTTATCTGAAGTTTACATCTCATTCTTTGCTAATCAGACGTAATAACTGCATTGCAGATGGCAGAGTTGTACCTGAAAGAAGCTCCTGTAGCTCAGTCCTTTCAGCAGACTCACACAGAATAATACAGCCTTGTTCACGTAGAGTTGTTGCTCCAAAGAGGTGAACTTAATGACTCTGGTTAGCATAGGCCTGGTACAAAAATGAATTCCTATCAACAAACTAAATTCATTGCAGGAAAAACACAATAAAACTTCAGTTTTAACTGTCTCACTGAAATGCACATTAACATAATAAAAGGGTTCATTGGAGCTCAGATTAAGACAGCAGTGCCAACTCAGAGAAGATGAGCTGTCATGTGATCACTTGCAACTATAGTACATAAAGTTCAGACTTGTAATGCCACATCACAGATCATTTATGGCCCGATCAAAAACAATGCAAGACATAAGATTAAACAAGGAAATAAGGTTCTTTTCTGTGTGCAATTTAGAGAAGGCTATTCAAGAAGAACAGAAGCCATATTAAAATAACCCTGTGAATGGAAAGATAGTTTAGTTTCTTTAGCAGTCCAAAGATTCTGCCATCTTCTCACAGGTTAGAAATGTAAAGACATTTACAGCTGGCACATACAGTCAATGTCATTTTACCAGGCACAGCTTACACACAGACACACTTTTTACACAAACAAGAAAAACAAGTGGCCCTGCAAAATAGTAAAAATGTGAAAAACTAATTTTCTTTTTTTTCACCCTCATGTTTATGATCAAAATTTTGATATACATATTTCAACAATAAACAATTCAGACATTTTTTTTCAAGCATTTTTTCCACAATATAATAAAAATGGCAAAACAAAGACCAAACACAGCAGGCATTACAGTGAGCAGTTTCAAAGTGTCGTGAGCTGGAGTCAAGTCTTCAGTGAAAGTTTGCCAACATCTTCCCATAGCAGACATCTTTTTTTTTTGTGCGCGTGCAATAATTTCTCCAAGTAAAGCAAAGTGCTTTGATGGTCCCTCACCAAAAGATGCCTTCAAGAGTCACAGGACACATTCATGAAGCATTTTGTTCACCCTTGGATGCTTCCACCTTTTCCTGTTGTCGTACAGTTATTCATGATTGCAAGTACTGTTGTTTAGTTCACATTTGGAGTGAAAAGACTTGAAATGCTTTCAAACAGCATCTACTTCACAGTAGCTGATGAATTTATTTCATACCATCCATGTACAACCAAGGCTGTAAACAAGGTTGTACCAAGAAAGTCAAAGGTGGGGTAACACTGAACTCCTTCCATATCTAATTCCTTCACTCTATTATGTCTCCCTTTCATAACATACAGAATATGTACCGCCAGGACTGTGTTCTCTTAACAAAAAAACAACAGTTGTCAAAAGTACCTTTGGTTTACATTGTGATGACGGGTCTTTCTCAGTGGGAGTGAAATTGGCAGTAAACTTAAGGGCCGGTGCTCAGAAAGCCAGAAAGTTCACTTCAACACATTTAAATGGCCACAAGCAGACAAACGCTAATATCTGTTAATGTTTTGTAAGGAAGTAGTATAAAAAAGACATTACTGTGTTTCTAAGCTGAGACAGATTTTACAGTAGCAGCTGATCATGCAGATTAAGTATCCGGACTCTAATGCAGGAGTCAGGGTGGAAATATTATTGGACTCCTGCTCTTGTACCCATGATGCAAAACAGACTTCTGTGCATCATTATTTGCTTTTGCAGTTGCTGTAATTTGCATTGGTTTGGCTATTTATCCAAAACTGAATAAGTTACATGTCTAAATGTTTGAAATAATTTGTCAAAAACTAAATCTAAAAATAGACTTCCCCTTTTTCCTCCATAAAAACTAGACTGAAAACTTTTAAACAGGACCCCCCACTCCTACATTGTGCTCAGGAAGCATGTAGGAGATGTCATCCCACGGGTGGCGATACAGACCCTGTTTCAGCCTCTTCTGATCCAGGTAATGCCCAGCGGTATCATCCCAGTTTAACTACAAGAATGAATTGTATATTTTTTTTTAAATTTTCATTTCATTAATTAATTTTGGAAAAACTCAACTATGATATTATGAAAAAAAAAAAATTTAAACTTTAGGAGCCAGATTTTCTTACCGTGTGCAGCCTCCACATGTTCTTAACAGGTCCACAAAGGAAACACCAATAAAACCATCAACATTGAGGATCAGGTTAGGTTTCTAAAATTTAATTTCAACCATTAAAAAAATGAAGCAAACTTTTGCTTGTGAATAACAAGACAGTTTATGGAGCAGAGAGATTGGAATAAGGTCTTTGTCAGCAAAAAATGATTTGTTTAATTTGTCCATCTAAAAATGAGTTTTCTGGCACACTTGTTACTCAGAAGTTTCATAAATGTAATTAAACAAATATTTACTGAATTCAACCATGAAAAAAATTTTCAGTGAAGATCTTAATCTGATTAAGCTGTTCAAGTAAAACACCCAAAACAGAAGCATTTTAATCCAGACTGGATTATGATAAAATAAAAAAAAAAAATGCAGATTTTAAATCAGTTTTTTTAAGAGCCTTAATTTTTCCTCCGTTGTTAAATATCAAATGTGGGGGTGCATTAGGATTAAAGTGATAACTCAGGCTAAAGGCAGCTGTTAGAAAGTCCAGGAAAAAAAACCCCAAAAAATCATGCAAATCATAAGAAAAGTTTCAAACCAGGTGGTGGATCGTAAGAAAACGCAGATACTGAAGAAGAAAGGGTGGATGTGCACAGCTGGATATAGCTGTGATAGAAAGTCCTCAGATCAAAAACTTGAGGAAAAACCATTTCTGAATTGGTCATTTGCTAAACTCAGACATGTGTGTACAGTTAACAAGTAATAAATCTGATGGTTACAAAATTCATGGACCACATTCATTTTCAAACAGCACAAATTATGTACAAAGCAAGACACAATCTACGACCTGGAAATATTCAAAAATTGTTCAACAGAAATGGGGGTCATAATTTGAGGGAGGAGTTCAACATAAACCATCAGCAGGAACGTACAACACTGAAAACTTTTGTCTTTCTGTTTGTGGAACAGACTGTGTGTGGGACTCAAGCCGTGTCCAGGCGTGACTCAGTTTAAGAGGCGGTACAAACACATGGTTTTCATGAGGTACAGGGAGGAAGAAGGGCTTAAGTGATCAAGTTGTTTTCATCAATGATTTCTATATTTGTTTTTGTAAATCTTATCTATTTTCTATTTACATACTATGTAAATATGTTGGAGATTGATTGCTAATTGAGTAATGGAGACAGGGGAGGTTTAAATAAGCTTATGCTTCAACCTTCCCCTTTTTGGACAAGATGGGGACAAACATTATTAGTTTTGTGGTTTAAAATATTGTTATTTGGATTATTTGCTTTGTTTTGTCTGTTTACTTTTGTTGACTTTCTTGTGTTACTTGTCACACCACATGTTTGAAATAAAACACATTGATTGATTGATTGATTCATACCTTGGAGGTGGTGATCTTTTCAACATTTAGAGCGGTCTAGAAGCTGGATGGAGGAAAAATGCTGCTTCTCAAAATCTTTCAGGATCTGCACATGCATGTCTGTATTATTGATCTGGAAACCAAACAAACTTCATCATATACAATAGCTTGTTTTCTTTTTTTGTTTTTGTTTGAACCAGCTACCTGAATGAACTTAAATCAGGGGACTGACTGCAAATAAAAATTCAAAGTAAGTAAAAAAAGTGAGTGCTACTTACTGATTTGACCCTGTGTCCGATGCCCATGATCAGCTTGCCATCTTTCTTTAACTTATTAAAAACTCCATGGGCAGCATGCCGCTGTCAAATGCCTTTCTGAACTGCTTTGCTGCAGCATCCAGAGCACCTCCAAAACGGTCCCCCTGGATTTGATCAATTCAACTTGTTCCACTACAGAAATATAAAGGTCAGTTTGAACTATTTCTGAAATCTCTGATGTGCCCCAGCATGTAAAAGATAGAAAGAAATGAGTCAATATGAAGTGAAGTCTAAATCTTCATCAGGCCTAGGATGCTTCGCAGTTTTTCAAGCAAAAACTGAGCCCAAACAGCTTTACTGTAGACTGTAACTGTGCAGTATGTTATCTGTGGCTCTATCAACTCTTTAATTTTCTCAGCTGATACAAGATTATGGCGTGTTTCTTGAAAACAAATTCTCACAATATATCATAGATTGTGAAATGAATGGTTCCACTCTCATACATTACACCAGAACAGACTTACTGGAACAAAAGTCTTTATTTTTGGGGCTGTTTTTCTACTGGAAGGTGAACCTCTGCCCCAGTCTCAAGTCTTTGGAGACTCCAAAGGGTTTTCTTCCAAAATTGCTCAGGATTTGGCTCAATCCATCTTCCCATCAACTCTGACCATCTTCCCTGCCCCTGTGAAAGAGAAACACTCCCAGTGCACGATGTGGCCACCACCATGTTTGACAGTGGAGATGGTGTGTTACTTTTTCTTTCCTGCATCTGTCCGACATCTTTTTCAACAAATAAAATGGGAAAAACAGTTCACAGATAGTTTTCAAGCCTGTATTTTGGTCAGTACATTTATTTGAATAAAAAGTGCATTTTTAGCGAGCAATACAAGCCAAAGGGCTGAATAAAGGTGTAAATATATTTACATCTTGGCTACCAGCATACATGAACCAAGCTACAATCTAGAGTGTACAGGACAGACAATTTAGCAAAAGGGTTTCTTTCTTTATCAAACTCAGTGGTTTCAAATGTTTGGCTGTTTGTAATGTTGGAGCATCTCATCGGTTTGTGCTACACTGGCCAAAATGCTTCTACATCAAATTCCTTCTTTTGCAAAGAGAGAAAATGCTCAAAAAGTCATTGTTCTAATGAATATCCAGTGGTATTCAGAAGACAGCTTCCTCTACTGTCTGTTTGGCGCTTCAAAGTCTGTAAAAAGTTGATGAAGTTGAAGGACCCATGTAGGGGAGGATCTAATTGTCCACCATGGATGTTACAGGTGATTAACCAATGGATGCTTGCAGGGTTTTAGAGATGTCCGTCTAGGAGGTGGATTTTTTCTCCCATTCCTAAAAATTCAACAAGAGACAGAAACTGTAACCCACAGTACATTATGACATGTTTTTAGATGTACAAATTGCACAATTATATATCCAGTTTGTTTTAATCGAGTAGTACCTTTGCCTTCTGCAGGACCTTGCCTTTTGTGGCCATGATGGAGGCAGGTCTGTTTTTAAGAGCTGACGCAGAGTTGACTGGTGATGCTGAATCTGCGCTGTTGCCGTTGGAGGATTGGCAAGATGATGATGATGTTGACGGTGATGGTGTTGATTGGAGATTGGGCATAGTTGCTGCTTTGGGCTGAGGGTACAATCACAGAAATGATAAAGGTTTTGTCTCCATCTAAAACCTGATTTACATCATACAAGCAGGATGTTGTACTTTCAGAACTGGTAAACTAACAGCAGGCGTGTCCTGGAGGCTGCTGTCCAATGTGGTTCCCAGCGTGAACGGCCCCGACGCCACTTTCTTCAGACTCTCTTTCACTTCTACCAATCGAAGCTCCACCTCTACCCTGCGATGCTCTGCCTCTCGACACGCCTCCTCTTTCTGCTTCAGGCTGGCCTCTAATGAAGCTTGCTGCTTGGGGTCTAAGGGATAAAAGTCAGCAGGCAGTTACAATTATCAGTGTAAACCTCTGAGCCGTGAAGTGCCACTATGAGGAAATGCATATGTACCTTGGCAGGTGCTGAGTTCCTCTTTGGCTTCTCTTCTCTCCCTTTTTAGATTTGCCAAACTGCTCCTCACCTCCTCCCTCTCTTTCTCCAGACAGTCTCTTTCATCTATGTAGCGTCGCAAGTCTGCCTCCGTGCGGTTCTTGCCAAGTTTCACTTCAACCGAACCTGGACACCCTGGGAATAAAGTGTTAATGACTTCATATGAAGCACAAGTTAGAAAATTAATCACTGACGTTTGTTTAATGCTGCAAGAAGATGGAATCTTTTTTCCACAGTAAAGATGTATTTAGCTGTCAAGGCTCCATCTTTTCACTAGAGGGAGCCAGAGAGCTGATGTCGATAGTGAAACTATAGCTTTGACAATAAAACTTCCTTGCTAAATGCATATTAGCATAGCTATGTTTTCCCACTATACAAAACCCAATAAACCCAAGATCCCTGTTAGCACTGACCTATGGTGTGCGCCTTTAGCCGTGAAGGCTGTGGGCTGCGAGGGAGAACGGTAGCAGCAGTATGAGCTACCTGACCCTTATGGATCTGTGTCCCAGGAGAGCTGAAGGCTTGTGGGATTCCCAGAGTGGTCCTCTTTGGGGTCTCTTGGCTTTGGGCTACGGTCTTGACGGGTTGAGTTTGTGGCTGTGGAGTGTGAGTCGGGGGTTGTTGTTCTGGTTTGCTTGGAGCAGAGACGGAACTAGGACCATTTGGTACAGGTGTTGAGTCGGGCTCAGTACGGTTGGTTGAAATGAGCTGGAATTGAAGCATTTTCCATAGAAAGGTTACAAATACGTACAAAAAAGGTTTAAATTAGGTGGCATGCAGGTGATAGTGTGACACCGACATGCAAAAGTTTGCTTCTGTGAACATAAAAGATGACCTGGCTCTTTTTTCTTTGGTATTTTTAATCATTATATTTTGCATTTCTAAAATTGAAAAGAAAACAGTCATGAAAAAGTTTCAGGATGTTTTGATATGTCACACTTTGCAAATGCTCCCCCTTATCTTGCCAGCTAAAACGATTTCAGTTCTTGTTTTGGGGGCTCTCCATGCTAGGCCTTTTTTTTTCCCTTTAGCTCTTTTCACAGCTTCATTGTTTTGTTAGATTGTGATGTTTGTTTCCAGAGATTGTTCACATTTAATTGAACACATTCTGTCTTTTAATTTATTTCCTGAGCTCAAAGTGTGACAAATCCAACCGTGTTTAACAGATGAAAAGGTACTATTCTGACTGAATTTGATTTCTTACAGTCTGTAAATCCTTGACCCATCATTGTGAACTATATTCCAGAGCGGGATGGCCATATTTGTCTGTCAGAAGGTTTCTGTTCATAAGGCCATTTGGAGCTTAATCACACAGAGAAGTGCTGAATCTCACTCTTTGCAATCAAATGATCATTTGCTGCTCTCTGCTCCATTTGCACGCACAGAGCTGGGAAAAAGGGTTTTGCTTACGCTGCGCTTTCTACATGGAACAGTTTGCAAAAAGACTGGAAATTCTCTGAACTTATTTCTTTGAATGCGTTCAAGTCTAAATTGAAAGCACATTGAAACTGCCTGTTTAAATTGTAACTGTTTTTAATTATTTTCATTGTATAACTTGTATAATTGTCTTGTAACTTCTGCTGCCTCTTGGCCAGAACTCCCTTGAAAAAGGGTTTTTTAATCTCAATGGGACTTTCCTGGTTAATAAAAGGTAAAAATAAAAAAAATTAAAAAAAAATGCATCACCTGTTCTCCCCAAAAATATATTTGTTTTGATTATAATTTACAAATTTGACAGTGACTTTTTTTTTTTTTTTAAACTCTGATAATAGTTTTAGATTTTGTTGCACAGTACAACAAAGCTCCCTGAGGTTTTGATGTCGCAGTAGTTTTCTCAGGAAGGCCGCATGCTTTGACCTTCACAGTGACTGTTCACTGTCACTTCTTACTTGTGTTTGGAACTGAGGAAACAGATAACCAGGAAAAAAAAACACGCTTGCAAACAGTTGTTCACCTGCCCCACCCCCCATTTTCTGTGCAGATTCCCAGAGGTACCAGTATCTGTCAGCTTGTGCAAACTGATCAGGACTCTGCAGACTTTCACTTTGTCCTGGAGAAGTTGTTGAGCACCATTCTTTTGCAAAATATCTTCCCAAAACAAGTGCTTATGTTACTTTTGTCATTTTCATCTTCTTCACTGTTTTTTGAAATAATGGCTGGACCAGGTACACGCAGTGTTGCTGTGCTCAGTCTATATTAAAATAAATATTTAGACTATGATGACTGTCAACAAGCTGTTGCCTCATATAAAATGCTACGAAAAACGCTCAAATCTCAACATGTACAATACAAAAATCTCACTTAAAATGACGATTTTCATCCCTGTAGGTCAGGAATCAGCAAAACTGGTTCTAAAGATCTGCTTTTGTACAGGTTTTAAATGCTCCCCTGCTCCAACACACTCAGTTCGCATAAAACGGATCTCTAACAGCTTGTTGTCAAGTTTTGCACAAACCAGCCAATAATCTGAATCAGGTGTAAATTCAGCATAGGGACATCTTAAAACTGCAGGACAGAGGAGCAGATTTGCTGATCCCTGCTGTCGGTCATCAGTTTGCAGTTTACTCATTCTGATGAGGGTTCCCAAATTTTGCATGCCACTTTACATCTGTTTTGAATGCTAAATATGTCCAGTTGTAAATAAACAGCTCCGCGCAGAAAATATAGTCCAATGAATCCTACCTACCTCTTTAATTTGGGAGGGGGAGTCTTTGTGGTCCTCTACTGGGACTGGAGACTGCCTGGAAGTTTCTTTTGCAGGAGAAGTTTTATTCCCACAGGATGTATGGAGGAAGGAGCGCACAGGGACAAGGTCCAGGTAAATTCTGTTGTCGGTATCCTGTTCTGTACTCATAGGGTCCTTAGCATCTGGTGAGCATGTTTGATTCTGTTCCAGGAGATTGTTGTCCTCACAGTTTGGCAGGCTGTTCTCATCAGCATCCTGCATGACATGGGAGCAGGATGTTAGGGATGGAAAGCAGCCAGATGAAGTGAGTCCACGTTAAAAAAAAAAAAAAAAACTAGAAATAGCAGTACAATACTGCAGGGATTCTTCATGTTCATGCTTACTTCGGGATCAGCTATTGATGCCACGTCATCGTACAGCTCATCAGAATTTTGAGGAATGGAAGGTGGACTGTCTATATATGTGTTGGGTTCCGAATATCTCCTCTGCATCAAACTAGAGACAAAAACAACCAAAGATGTCTCACTTATGTATTATTCAAGCATATGTATTCACCTCTAGCTGAGAACAGGAAAATAACTTACTAAAATGAAGTCTTTGCAGCGTTGACAATGCTGGAGATTCTCTCAGCGTTGACGTAGTCGTACGTCAGCTCCTCGGGGTCAGTTTTAGTCCCCGTTTGTGACAACAAGAGACCGAGCCAGTGACCCATATCTGCTGATGTCTTTGCCTGGGTGGAGATGGGAGAAAGAAAAAAAAAAAATCAGAGACAGGGGCATTCAGTGCAAAACAAGCACTTGCAACACCATAGACTTAAATCCTTATGGGTTTATGTTGCATGCCATCTGCCAATTTGAGTTAATGAAAGGATTGCTACAACATTGTTTTCAATGGTAAATCCTTTAGAAAGCAAAACTGTTTACTCCTCAAGTGAGCTGTGACACCCAACTAGGAGAGGCTAGAGCCACACAATGATGTGGTAACACACTGATGCAGTTAAAATTGCTATTTTCAATTAACAGCTTAATAACATGTTTAGAGTCCACTAAAGCTTAGCTGTTAGTTCTGTATGAAATGTTACTGACAGATAATTGTCTAACACATTTCTCTGAATAATATTTCTCTGGACCAGTTTTCAGTTTGAAAAGCCAGAAGGAGCCCTCAAGACTAAACATTAAATTCCATTGCCTATGACCAAATATGTGCTGCAGCTGGGTGGTACTGCAGGACTAATGAAAAAGGGTGTAGCATTAGTCCACAAAATCCCAGTGCATCCACACCCTTCATACACACAAGCAGGGAGACCACCCTTGAGTGCATACATATATTACATATACCGAGTCTGATGTCAGCAGAAAGTGAGTTTCAAATGAGAACATGTTGTTGTTAGGGATTACAGCCGGTAGACATATTAGACTCTTGCTTATTGCTCTGATGTGAGACATGCACACTGTGGCTGAAGTAAGCCCACATCTGAAGCAAGAATGAACTCTGAACAGGAAACCTGTTGGATGGACACCTCATATAGATCTATTTTTAATAACGTGCTTCACCAGTATGTGAAGTTTATAACCTATTAATATTTCACTTCTAACAGTTAGACAGAAAATCAACTTTCACCTGCTGACACCTGTCAGAGTTTCAGACAGCTCTGTCAGGAACGGGAAGCAGTCGAGCACTTTCTGGTTAACCTAACCTCCGCACATGAGCAGGAGCTTTACACTTCATAAGAGCTTCATTTTTCATCTACCTCTAGGGTTGCTAGCTGTGTGCCGTCCATGTCAATCCTGAAGGAGTAGAGGTGCTCCGGGGTGGGGTCGGGTAAAACACTGCAGCCTCCCAGGGTCACAGCTGGCTGGCTCACTTTGTTTTTCCCCTTGTCTTGATAAAACCACAGCTGTCCGTTCTTTATAAGACACCAACAGGGCCTCCACTGACTGTTCACAAGCACATTGAGGTAGCCTGAGCAAAGATAGAGGAAAAAACTAAAATCACAAGGCATCCTTTCTCATTTCTCTTTTATTGTGTTGAGAATGAAAATGGAAAAGCCATCATATTTTATTTTACTTTTCTTATATGTAGGGTTAGTCAATAGACTTAAATCTCTCAAGCCATAAGCGATGGGTTTGTATGTAGGCAGCAACAAAAAGGATACAAAAGGAAAAGGGGGAGAATTTGAAATTTTGCAGGCTGCAGATCGGTCAGTTATTGACCTTTAGGAAAGGTGACTCCCTATGATCAAACTTTGTTTTTGTTCTGTTTTTTTTTAAACACAGTTAACAAAAGTTCCATAAAATGTTCAAAAAGCAGTTAAAAATCTGCAGACTAGATCTTAAATCTCTGACATAAACCTCTATATAATACAGTACTGTATGTGAGAGATCAAAGTGGGAATCTGTTGCTCTAAAAGACACTATCCCAATTCAAATGTGTCTTTTTAAAAAAAAATAGAACTAGATCTATTTATACGGCTTGTTTATCAAAAGAAATAAGTCTCATTTACTGTGATGTCACAAGTGGTGTCAAGGTTACATCCAGTTTTGTGTTTTACCTGAGGTATTGACAGATTTTTCATTGCTCTCTAGTGAGGAGGGTTTTTTCTTGCCGATGTTCATCAGGTTGCTGAACATCAAGCCTGCACCATATTTTTTCTTTACTGTGGAGACAAGGAAGAAAAATTTTGCTGACAATCCCAGTATCATTGCGCTGAACCTGTCAGTAATAAATATTTTTGATACTATGACCACCCGATGTGAGATGCACATGCATTGTTACTTAAAATAGAAAAGTTGAGATGAACTGTTAGTGACCATTGTAGGTCGCTTTCACATTCAATCATTTCACATTCACCCATGATACGTTTCCAGCCACTGGAATTTGGTTTAATACATGTGTTTTAAGTGTTTAGCTGATGTAAGTCAGTGCCTTTGTATTTACCTTTGTTTAGTTACCTTACTGATATGATATTGAGGAACTCAGCAAGAATGAAAAACTAATTAAATGTTTATAAAGTAGTGACAGAAGCAACAGAGAGAAAATCTCCTGAAGTCACTCACCATCTTTGTTTTCTGGAGCTTCAGCATGGCTGTCTGTGCTACTGCCGCTCTCTGAAGCAACTGAGTGTCTCTCACTCAGCTCTCCCTGTGTGTTCATATCTACATTTTAGTCATTTTCAAAGGAATGTTTTCAAAAGTTCAAACTCAAGGACAAAAAACCTTTAGTGAATTCTATGGCTTATCAAAGTTTCCCATGTCTTCTGCTACAATATGTCAGAACACCTTAATGGTTAAGGAAAACTTATTTCATCTACCTTTGTGCAAATAAGTCTTGGGGAGTCAGATGCTGAATGTTGGGTGTCACAGTTTTCAGCTGGTTTGGGACTGATCTCTTGAATAACCTAATACACAAAACGAGATGTACAGAATTTGTATAGAAATGTATGAAAATCATTATTAAAACTGACAGGAAAAGACTGAAAACAACCAAATTAGTCACCTTTAGCCATTGCTCAGTCTGTTCTTTGCTTTGCAGGCCTAGCACGATGGCCTCCCCACCAACTGGGATGATCTTCAGCTTATGCTCTTTTCTCTTTAATTGTTTTTCTTTGTAGACCACACTGCAGCCCAGTAGGCTCACATCCAGCAGAGGTGTCTGCTCCTTGGAGCTCTTATAGCACTGAGAAAGAGGGAGAAACAACATGAGGGTTGATGAGAGGCCTCAAGTAAACAGTTTAACATATACTGCAATAGACAAACCAAGACAGCCTGTTGGTGGGACTGTGTTGCGTCTTTGTCACATGAATAAACAAAGCTGGTTTCAGTTAAACTGCATACTCCAATATGTGTAAAAAATTATTTAAGAACTGTCAAGTACATTCAGTTCTGCCATAACAGCACCCTTTTTTTATTGTTGTATTGTCATTTTGTATATGCTATATTGTTCAGGAAAGAAAAAGGGGGGAAAAAGAGTTAGCCTATTACAATATTGAATTTCCCTTCTGGGATTAATAAAGTATTTTTAATTTAATTTAATCTAATTTAATTTTGATTAAATAAATTCCTGGTATTATATGATATGGTATGATATGTATTCTTAAAGTACCACTATGAAAGTTTTTGACTTTCTTGCATTTTCAGTTCAGTTCAGTTCAGTTTCAGTTTATTCACACACACAAATTCATTACATCTTCACATAGAGCTAAGAGAAATGTGTGAATCAGGACTCCTAAGAAGCTATCAAAAGCTTATAGAAGGAGCCTGTGGACATAGTGAAACGTACTATGCCAAGAAGAAGAAAAGGAGAAAAAGACAAAAGTAAGAAAAGTGAAATATGACACATTGGCTACATACACAAACGGCACATACAGCATCCACATCCCTAACATACGACAAACAAAATACAAAACATAACGCTTTCCCATAGCAGATACATTCAGGAGCTAAATGTTTCATTGTGCATAAGAATTTAGGAGTTTCGTCTTTAACATGTTTTTAAAGGTGGAGATAGATTTCAACAATTTAAACTCATCATCGAGCTCATTCCAGATCTGTGGGCCCCTGCAAGTGATACTCAGGCTGGTGCTTTTTAACCTTCTTTTTTTACCACGTATGAGATGTTTACTCCTGGTATCATGAGTATGCAGAGGACCACAGACTGGAATGAGCTCGGACAACCTAGTATTATTCATGTTGACAGTTTGGTACATCATACATGCATTCTGATATATATTCAATTCCGTGAGTCGAAGAAGTCTAAGACAATAAAAGAGTGGATATGAGGAGGCATTAAAACCAGACCATGACACAGCTCGTATTATTTTCTTTTGCAGACTTTCCAATTTCCTTAACTGGGGAAGGTATTACACCAAATGACATTACAGTAGTTGATATGCAGCTCAAAAAGGGTTTTGTACAAGGTGAGAAGAGCAGATAAAGGTAGGTAGTATCTTATTTTGAAAAACAGACCGACATATTTAGATAGTGTTGATATTAAATATTCAATATGGTACTTCTGGTACAGTGACATTTATTATGTACATTCCTGGAGCCGAAGTTCATCCCAACGCTAAGAAACTGCATTTCCCTACTTTTGTTTCGGGGATGTTGCATCACATTGCAACTGAGTTTCACTATATGAACCATGTTACAGACTGGCAACTGGATCTCGATGTATTGGTTGTTTTGAATGTGCACCATCACAGATATGCAAAGAGACAGTATTGGAGGAAGAAGGGAAAAAGAAGGCAAGAAAGGGAGAGAGAAAACAGTAAGACAAAAGCCAACATCGGACTTCGTGGGTGGTGAGAACTCAAAGTAGAGGAAGTATGTAAGATGGATATCAAATTAGCTGTTGTTATGGGTCACCTCACTGAGAAAAGCTGCCTAAGCAATGTAATGCTTCTTTTAGAAAAGCCAACAACCCAAATCCATGATGTCCATGGATGTCGCAAAACACCATAAAGCACAATACAGCTGTCATGTGATGCGCCGGGCGGGAAAACAAAAGTAGTAAAGTGCTGATTCTGTATAATGAGTGTCAGTGTACCATTAAAATGAGTCAGAAGCTATTCTAAGGTTGTAAACATGCATAGTGTTGCTCTAAAAAGCTACTCAAATGATTTTAATTTGACTTATATGACTTTCTACAAGGGTTTACAAAGAGTGTTAGGAGGAAGGAAAAGTCTACAGGTTCAAAATTTGTTGCCCTCATATTTGCTTGGTCCACTTATAAAAATTTCCAATTTTAAATAGGTGAATTTCCAGGGTAATGGTTTTCAGAAACACTTTATAAAGAGACTTGATGGCCCACCATCTTTTTAAATTGTGTCTTTGTTATTTTTCAACCAGTAGCTGTGATCGTTGGCGACTGCTGCACCTGCAGAGGTGGGAGTGGCTAAGCTTATAAAGGCCTCCTATGGAAGATCATTGGGCAGCCATTTCTCTTTAGATTTGTTTTTGCACTTTGTACAACATTACACTTCCCTGCCCACACTCCACATTTCCACACCCCCTTTATTGTACCGTTTTTGAAAAAGTAAAATGGGCATGAATGCTTGCATTATGTGGACTCCTCTCTTTTGTTACAAACGCGAGGCAAGTTGGTAACAAAAAGTCTCTGCTGTAATTAATAACATATAAAGGTGAAAATTCACTCGCTAAGCCTAATGTTATTCTCATTAAGATGTGAAACTTGGGGAATAGCGAGCCAAATGGGTATGTTTGTAAAATCGCCTACCACCATTTACAGAAACTTAAAAACAAGATGATGAGCCAAAGCCCCTTTAACTTCTATGTTTTCTTTTGGCAGGAAACCTCAAAAACTCATGCAGTTTCAGGCCACAAGGCCCTCTAAACAACACTTTTAAGTGATTCTTTCTGTATGAAATAAACAGTGCATAAATCTCCACACATTAAGCTTTACTGGTCAGAGCCACATTTACGTAGTAATGTAGTCATCTATCAGATTTTAACTGTGAATTTTTTCAATTATGATTTCTACTTTATGCGTCCTGCTGCTGTGCATGACTTTCCCAGACATTTCATGAAAGCCACATTGACACTAATGTTAAAAGTTGAAGCTTTTTTTTTTTTATCTGATCACAAATGAGTAGAAAAGCGCATTTGGAACTGATCTCTTCTTAATGAATTACTGCATCCAAAGCAAGATTTTTTTTTTCAGTTACAATTTTAAATGCATTTTTATGATTTGTTTTTATATTTCCAGCTAAAATAAAAAACTGTGTTAATGATGCTCTAACAAAACCTCACTGGGGCTTTAACTTCAAGTCTTTTACCCACCAGCAGACGGTGGTCTTTGATGACACAGAGCTGTTTGGCCCACTGGCCAAGCCATTTCTTCCTCCACAGGAAGGCACAAATGCGAGCATCTTTCATCAGCTCAATAGACGCCTCTGCTGATGGCCACTGGTGCTGGGCTGATGGTGACTTCCCTCGGGTGACTTCCTCCTCATCGTAAGACTCATATGAACTGCTAACAGCCTCGCCGTCATCTAGGAAAGACAAGCCAGAGATGAACTTTACAACATCGCAAAGGGGAGAAAAAAAAAGTAAATGGGGTGAAAAACTCAGACAGATGAATCTGTTGGGTGAGTTTGAAGGAGTTAATACTGTAAGTTTCATGTCTCATTTCTTGCCACTTAAATGAAAAGACCTCTTTACTCAAACAAATAAGCACATTTTAATTCTTGATGGATGGTGGCCAGGAAAAGGATGCCAACTTAGAATGAAGGAGAAAATAACAAATTTAGGAAAATGATAGGATGAAATGAAAGTTTTTTATTTATTGAAGATGGGGCTGATTATGATGTGTGCTTTGACTGGAAGTTGTTTCTTTACATGCCATTCCCTGGTCATGCTGCTGTCCTCATGCAGCTTTCTATTTTAGATCTCAAACAACTGAAGACATGCCACACACAGACACACAAGTCCCAGCTACCCCTGGTAATAACGGCATAGATCACACTGTCAGAGCTGTGCACTCGCATCCAGGGGCCCGAGAGGAGGCCAGAACTCTCCAAATCTATACAGCATCAAAGGAAACAGTAAGAAAAGACAGACAAATAAAGCAGCAAAAAGATAAATGATTTTTTTTTTCCAAAGAAAGATTAAATAACCTTGTCAGCAACATTTCTAAAGATCCATCTGAAACCCCTCTTTTTTTTCTTAAAAACAGTAATTAGCCTTTGTGAGTGTATCACAACATATGAAACTGCATTTCATCAAAGCAGTTTGGCAGAAATACATAATCCTAAAATCTTTCATTAGTGTGTTTGCTGGAGCCCAACAAGCAACACAACCACACTATACCATTTTAAGTGAGCAAAGCTGGTTGCAGAAATTGGGCCTCCTTTCTTAGTGCTGCTTTTTGAGGTATTCTAGTCTGGGGCAAAAAAGCTGTAGCCAATCACAGGCCAGATGATGAGGAAACCTAATGAGCAACAAAATCCTGGCAACGAGGACAATGTGGTCGATGAATGGGTTAAAATTAGGACGTTCACTAAGGAGAGTGGTAATCTGTCTACTTTTAGTGGCTATGACATACATGCAAATACACTCATTTGATAGGAGGCGCTTAGAACAGCAGGAAAAAATACACACTCTTCAGATTTCCACTCACTGCAGCTTTCATCTATTTTTAAAGATGACTTAAATGTCTCATTTAGATTTTGGTGGTGTCATTATGACCTTTCCAGCTACACTTCGGAGTTTCCAGTTTTTTGGATCTTGAGATTAACGTGGAAAAACTTTTAACAATGAAATGTAAATAAAATCTTCCCACTTTTATCAATATCTATTTTCCTATTTCCATGAACAGTTTCAATGAAACCCGAGCTATATTCATGGTTTTTTTTAATTATTTTTTTGTTTTATTTATTATTTTTTTATATTGAGTCATTTATATTTTTATAGAAAAAAAAAACAGTGAGGGTGTGTTCGTGCTCCATGGTGGTTGCAGGTTCCTCAGGCTTTGGGACCCTCTTTGTCTGCGGCTGATGCAGCGCAGTTACATTTGCATAAATGCACTCATCATTTATGCATTTACACCCACTTTCCTTCACTAACACACATTCTAATACAGTTACTCTGTTATCCTGCAGGTTTAATCATCAATAACCCGTTGTTTTCATATATAGTATGTGTTGCAGATGTGGCTGCTGCTGTGCATGATTTTCTGACTTTTTCTGCTTACAGGTGCTCCTAATGATTCTCTGCTTTGTTTTCTCACAGAGGTCATAGGATGTTTTCTTTACAGGCATAGCCACTAATTCTTTTTTAAGTTTTCCTATAATTTGGAGTTTTACCCTTCTTGTCCCCTTTTCTCTTCTGTTCATTTCCCCCTCTTATTATTCTTCCTGCCAGGTTCATTTTTAACATGTAATTCTGCAACAACCAAATAAAAAAAACAAACAAACAAATAAAGAGAGAGTAACACTCAAGTATCAAGCAGAGCTTACATCCACCAAGCTTCATTTCCATAATATCCATAAAATTTTGCTTAGCAAAGCAAATTTGTTTGGCAAAACATGACAGCCAGACAATTATTCCACTTGTCACGATGCTGCGCAGGATTTGGTTTAATGAGTGTAAAAAATGTGTTAAAATAAGAACTGTTGTAATTTAATTTGATATGAGCCAGTCATTTATTATCTCCGGATAGTGCAGATTCCCCACCCTCTAGTCTACCATGTATCACATTTTTTTACAGAAGCCCAAAACAGAAAAAAATATCTATATCTATGTTTATTTCTATCTATAAATAAATTATATATGTGTGTTTGTGTATATATATATATATATATATATATATATATATATATATATATATATATATAAAAAAATAAAAAAATATATATGTGTATAAATCAAAAACTTTCATTTACTTGCATTCTACAACTTTGCCATTTGATGTCACTAAATCTCACACTGCATCATCAAATGTACCAGTTCTTCGCCTTGAAACATTTAACAAGGTCTCTTACCATTTACGGTCTCCTCGTAGGGCTGAGCCTCCTCATAGTAGCTCTCTGACATGTCGATACTGGCTGGAGCTGGAACAACAGGCAAGGGGAATGGTTCTCGACCCACAATACCCTGACAAATGAGAGAAATACGAAGGGAAATTTTAAAAAGAGAAAAGTAAACAAAAATATGTTTTTCTCCCTAAATTTACTGGGATTACTAGCTCCACATTTTTAAAAAAAACAAAACATGGGGAATAAAGCCTTGAGGAGTAAATCATGTTAATAAAGGTGTCACAGTCTGGCACATACATTTATGTGTTATTCCTGCTAGCCGAACATGTGGCTAATACAGCCGTCACTTAAGGAGAAAGCAGGGAATTCCTCGTGTCACCCATCTTTGTTTGGTCTGGTACAATACAGAGAAACACATTTGCCTCTGGGGAAGAACATAAATGTAACTGTGTAAAGGAGAAAAGGGGTATGAATTTATATGTATTTGTGTGTTTGTGGGTGGTGTGTGTGGCCCCAGTGGCTTTTCTTGAAATCAGTCAGTTGTTTGGCTTCACTTCTGTTTCTTGTCATCTCCTGTGTGGCAAAGACTGTCTGTCTGCCCTGAACCGAGCACTTAACCAACAACAGTAAATCAGCTACATGCTCCAAAATACATTTTGGAGACATCTGTCATCACAGGAATTTCTTTCAATTTTGGTTGTTGTAAAAAAAATAAGCAGCGAGTCTTCAAAATGTTTCTGAATACACGTTTTACACCAATTCATATCCTTTATTTCAATTAGCCATATTAGAAAGTTCAAGCTTACAAGTCAAAAACAGTTTATCTGTATCATACCTATTATTGTAAAGTATCACATGTTGGCCAAAGCACTATAACACTCCTGATCCAATCTAAGAGTGCTTACTGGAGTGTACGAAAGCAAGAGGTTTGACAGATTTGTATGTTGGTGGGAGACTTTTTAAAACAATTCAGTGTAATCGTCAGGATTTATAATGAATTCTGTCCTGGACAGGTAGCCAGGTACTGGCACTATAACAAGGAACAGATACTATAATGAGTGAATGAATGAAAAATAAAAAATATATAACAGTGAAAAAAAATAAACCGAAGGTAAGAAAAATAGACTAAATATTATGACTAACCACCTAATACTGAGTGAGGTTCCCCTTTGCCACCAAAAGAGTCCTAACTATAAAAAAATAAAATGGGAACACTTAACACAATGCAACTCCAAGGCTTCCCTCTATTTTTTTGAGCAGTATAGTTACAGTAGGGTGTGGACGATGAGCATCTGTGGGTGACCTTGAGTGTCTGGTACTGGGATGTTGGCCATAAATACTTTGGGCACTGTGGGTTGTGTGGTGGGGTCCTTGTGGATTGGTATCTGGGGAGTTTGAAAGCTAGGTGAATACCTCATAACTCTCAGCTGGGCTCTTGAAACTCTTTTTAAGCTTCTTTTTTTTTCTTTTGGTGAGGCCAACTGCTGTCTTGCTGTGGGGGGCTGCAACCGTAACCAAGTGTTGTTGCCATGTGGTAGATGTGACCAGTCGGCAGAAATGTTTGGGTAGGTGTCAAATATCAGAGTATCATCCTTGTGAATGGCAGGATGCTGAGTTTCCCATCGGGATGTTGCATTGCAACAAGAGGAGCAATGATATTCCCTGTACTTGGTTGATCATGTACACATTTACATGTATTAGTCAGGCGCCTAGTTGCGGTATTATGGACCAACTGCTGCTGAGATATTAACACAGGTTCCATTCCAATATATAATGAATAGCAGTAATCCACTGTGAACATAAAATGAATACATGCACAGCCTTTTCAAGACCATTAAAACAAGAACTTATCATTGAAGTGAAACTACTGAACTTTAGTAGATTTTTGCATTTTGGTACC
Organism: Atherinomorus stipes; assembly: GCA_023101725.1. Classification (NCBI taxonomy): domain Eukaryota; kingdom Metazoa; phylum Chordata; class Actinopteri; order Atheriniformes; family Atherinidae; genus Atherinomorus; species Atherinomorus stipes. Next base: position 523,791 of record JALJCO010002219.1, on the reverse strand, counting down.
CCTTAAAGAATAATTCAGCATCCAACTTGCACCCTGTCTCTTCTCTAAGCTTGTCTTTTGCATTCTATTGCTGAATCAGACATGATATGCTTTCTGAACGGCCAGTGTATTGATATGCAGCTGCTGGTGTGTGCTGCAGTACAGTCAAGTAAAACGCTGCTGTCATGTGATGCGATGGGGTTGGGGAAGAAAAGTTGGGATGTGGAGTTTCTTTTGAACACTGCAGGGCAACATTGGCCCCAGCTATAACGAACGTCATTGTGCCATCAAAACATGCCAGAAGCACACAGTTTTAAGATTGGAAAGTAATGAATGGTATCTTTAAAATTTCAGTTTTATTTCCATTAAGTTTAAGAAAATGAGTGAGAACCGCATTTTTATCCTCTTTATTTTGTTAGCAAGTTTACCAAAAAGCCAGCGTCAGGTTTTATCTGTATCACTGGCATAAAAGTGAAATGAAGTTTTACATCTGCTGTCTATCAGTAAGCAAGTATGGTGTCATTTTAGTAACATGAAATAAAAAAAATCTTTAAATACATGTGCAGTGTGGGCACTGGACAAGAAACTGACTTTGGTTTGTGTCAGAACAATCATTTCAACTATCAAAAAAAAAAAAAAAAAAAAAAGGAACAGATGGTTTACTGCTGAGTTTCTTTTTGGAGATCACACATGAACAAGGTAATCATGAAACACTTGGGAAATTCTTGGAGAAATCTGGAGTAAAATGGTCCAGTATGTAAAAAATACAGTCAGAGCTATTCCAGAGAAAGAGTGTTATTCCACAGAAAGGGTGTTGTTCTTCTAAGGAAATGCACATCAGCTTCTCTCAAGTCAGTTACAAGAAGACACATTTTTTAAGCTAAAACTTGGCAAAAGGTCACATTTCTATTACTTCATCAAACCTCCAAAGCTTATTTACTGACCCATACTCTTATTCGATCCCATCGGGCTCCACATTGGAATTTTATACACTGGAAAACATCCTGGAGCTGAGCAGTTCAACCTGTGATAACAAGTTAAAAAGCTATCTGGTATCTACAGTGGCAAGAAGATGACAGATATGCAAGTTTGGTCTTCGTACCTTTAACAAACACAGTGACATAACGGCTTAAAAATTTCAGAAACTTCCATGAAGATGAAATCTATTCGTTTATCATGATATAAAGTGATAATAATAAAGACAGACTTTCTCAGAGGGAGGATTTTTCTCCATCTAACATGAATACAGTGTCTCTACCACCTCATTTTTATTTTCTTTCCTTTAAATGTCAAAGTAGCTGTAAGGCCACAAACAGCAAAGCAAATGCTATCACTATAATACAAATCTGAAAATAACTTCAGAAGTTTGATCTCATTTGGTCTTTTTAAAAATGCTGACAAAGTAAAAATAATCACAAAGAGAAAACCAGCAATAAACTGCTGGCTTTTGGATCTTCTCTGGTATAGATTAAGAGCAGAATTACTAGTTCAGCAGATATTCCCCAAAAACTAAACACAACACAAATCATATCACATTTGCCTATTTCTGTGCAAATGATGAAATCATTATGACTGATGTGTGTGGTCAGAGAGTCACTGTAGCTCCCAGTAAAACATATTAGTCCCCGTTTTGTGAGAGTTTCCCACCATATCTTGTCAGCGATCTAACACATTTCCAGTAATGCTCAGCAGACGCTGTAAGCTGTCATAATAACTGGCGTCATGTCACGGTCTGCACACAGGCAGTGACGAAAACTTGTTTGTGTGATTAGCCTGCAAGCAAGAACACGTAGGAATAGATCCACTGAGACATGCTGGGGACAGAAATATTATCACCACACTTTTAAGTCAATGAACAGAAGTTTTTTTTTTATCAAAGGGTGATTTCATTTTTCAAAATGCAAAAATCAGCAAACTGAACAGTCAGAAATAATATGAGCTCCAATTTTCTCCCTTTAGCATGCTGTGGTGTTCAATTAATGTAGGCAAATAAACTGGGAAGTATTGCATTTTGATTCCCTGATAAGGTAGAAATTTTGAGGAAAAGAGTTTTGCTCATAGAGTTTAGAGAATATCAAGGACTTTTACGTAAATAACAAGCGTGATTCATCAGTGAATGAAAGTGAGTAAAAATCTGATCATTGTCCTCTTATTTGCACACAATCGTGTAAATCAAGTCAGTCTGAAACTTAGTCACCTTAAAGAGAAAGCAGATCTGTTTCAGCTCTAAGGTTTTATGTCTCAATGCTTTATGTGACTCCATCTAAGCCTGGTGCTGCTCAGCACTCAATTTCTGATTAGTTTAGATATTCATTTGTTTATTTATTCATTTGTTCACACACAAAACATATTGCCATACAAAAGTTAGCGGTTAAGCTGAAGAAGACTGGAATGAGTCTCCCATGGAGGCTATCTGAAGCTTATAAAAGGGAGTTCAGCTGTTTGATTAAAAAAAACAAATACAAACAAAAGGAAAAAAAAAAAAAAATGAGCTGCTTTTTTGGGCATATGGCTATAGTAATGTATATGTGTAGAAACATGGAGCCCATAGGCCCATCTGAGATCTAAACAAATTTATTAAAGGGTATTGATCAACCAAATTAGTTTATTAGTGCTTCAACTTAGTATGATTTAAGTGAGACATGTTAAGATTTGACCTCAATCTTCCAAACACAAAAATCCTTCTTTTCTAGTTTCATGCAAACACGCTCATGGACTGAAAGGAACCAGGTTCTGTGGCTGCAAAACAAATCCAATCATCACTTCTTCACCAAGACACTGTCAGATGGCATGAGCCGTTTGCTGATCTGCCGTTTGGCTTTCATCAGCTGTGGAGCTGTTTATTCTGGCCAAACATCTATACTTAATTTAAAAGAGCTATATCATGCTTTTCAAATGTTCCAAAAGTCAATGACAGACATATGTACAGTAGACTCCCACGCCGAACGCAACCACATTTTTTCCAAATTGCCGTCATCTAGAGCTAAAGCCCAAGAGCTTCTAAACTCTGGAGATAAACTTCTGTTAGCTGATGGCTGCATATCCCAGAGAAAGTCTTCTAATGGCTTCCTCCTCAGAGAGAGTGGATAGGTGAGGATTCTTGGAGTCTCTGTCGAACAAAGTGGGTGTCTTGCTATGATCCTGTGCATGTGGCACTTCATAATTGGTGCCACCTATCTATGTGGATTGATGGTAAGACAGTTTTTTGAATGGAGATAGGCTGAATATTCATATAGATTACTCAAATATGCATGGTTGAAGAAATATAATGACTTAAATTAAGTTTTTATGAGGAAATAACTCATTAACATGGTTTAAAGTACCCCAAAACCTGTATTTTTTATGATACTGTAGGACTCTTTTAACATTGAAAACCTAAGCTGTGCTGCCATGGTCATTTTAGAGAGAGGACTGCTGCTACCCATACAGTACAAACGAACCACACTTTCTCCTTCTTTTTCTAAGTTTATAACTGCCATTATCTGATATCACATTATGCCATTTACATGATCACTTGAATAATCAGTTAACTCCAGAGTTGAGATAATGATCAGATTTTTTATTTGTATGTAAAGGAGCAATAGTACCTGATGACTAGTTCAAGCTTTGGCTCCTTTTACAGTAAGAGGGAATGGTGAGCCGCTAAGAAGCACCATGGTGGTATCTACTGCAATGTAAACATTAGTTTCTTCCATTCATTCACAGCGAGTTCGGACACACAGTGCTGCTGAGGAAAACATGCTGAAATGTCAGAAAGGAAAGAGGATTTACAGGGAGACTCTAACTAACGAGGCCAGAGAACGTCATCTCCAGACGTTGTTGTTTCTCCAGCTAATATTTCTATCTTAATTCTAAAACTTCCAAATATGTTAACTGTTACCTTTCTTTAACGCTACAACAGCATTAGTGATGCAGAGATGCAGTGTCGTGATTGATTTTCATTTATTTTCTAAACAGTAACAATCAGAGAAACAGTCAAATATCAGAATATATGAAGTGTTATTTTACATTAAATACTCCCTTTTTGGTTCTAGCCTTAAACTCGAGATGAGTTTAATATAAAGTACTATGCAGATATTACACAGGTCTAGACATTTTGCTCAAAGGTAAACTTTATCATTTTCAAATGCAGAGTTTTACAATTCTGATATCATACATATCTACACATTTGTAGTATATTTCGATCATGTAAATCTATCTCTGTGTGTGTAGGCTGAATACAGTATTAATGCAGGGAGCACACTGTCATTGCTTCAGATATAACGTCGAATGTTATAGTTCGTCAAACTGCCGCAGCTCAAGCCATTCATTGTTCCGTTGTCAGGTCTGATATTGGCAACCTCTCTTCCTCCAAGCAGGAAAGCGGTGAAAAGTAACTCCAGTCCTCTTCTCCCCTTTTAAATCATGCAAAATGCTTGACTACCCGATAATACAGCCACTAAAAAAATTTCTTTTGGTCTAAATTCTCACTGAAACAAAGACTTGAACTGATCACAGTATGATCACAGATGCGCAAAATGCCACCAGATGTTATGGTACAGTAGATGCCAACATGGCGGAAATACTTTATGTACCGCTGATGACGCGACCCTCCCATTCCCTGTTCACACTGTATGAAAGAAATAAGGGTGTACCTAGTTCTTTATGCATAGCTCCTGCATTTTGGCTAAATTGTTGTTCAATAATCAATATCAGGGCATATGTCATGTGTTGCTGTTCATTTATTGACAAAAAAAAGGTTATTTTCCTTCACTAAAAGGACATATGTACTTTCTTTTTTACATGACTGCACTCTAACCTTAACCATAACCACTACTTACCAAAAGTCAAACCTTAAGACATGTTTACACCATAAAATGTAATGATGTAAATTACCAAGGCATGTTATTTGCTACCACTTAAATACACACTCATTTTAATGTAACTGGATCTCACTCACAGATACGCACAAAAATATTTTATAGTAAAAGAAAAAAAAAAAAAAAACAGGGGGGACATCTGTTATTAATTAAAAGAAAAAGTCAGGCATTCCAGAGAAGCAGCAGCAACAACCCCACTGACCGCCCACCCACTCTTATCTCTGCTTTTCCTTTTTCGCTTTCCATTTTACTCGTCTTCTCTAACTAATACTGCTTGTGTGGAAAAGTGTTGTAGTGGGGAATCGCAAGGAAGGAATGTATACTTTATACTCTCTAAAGACTTCAGTTTCTCCAGACGTTTAATCGACACTTAAGCCCCTTCCTTTCTCTCTCTCTCTCTCTCTCTCTCTCACACACACCCTCACCACAGAAACATCGACCAGACGGAATGGACTGAAGAGTCAGAGCATAAATAACAAAGTAAGGAGAGGGGGTGGTCAGGGGAGGAACAGGGGTGTGATGGAGGGGCTTTGAGGAGAGAGTGGGAAAAAGAGCCCAAAAACTGAACAGTCAGAGGAACATGGAAAATCCCTGGTTCCCATGCCAAGAATCCACCACAGCAACACACACACACACACACACACACACACACACACACACACACACACACACACACACACACACACACAGTGTATCACAGCGAAAGCCAGGAGGGTGCTCAGAGGAAAAGAGAAGGTAGTGATAAAAATTATCTGTGCAGCTCAGCTTGGGAAAGCAAGACTCAGAAGAAATCCTGGCTTTTTCTACAACTATATACTTTTTAGAAAGTAGTATGTGTGAAAATCCAAAATGAATGAGGCAGTACAGGCCAGCTGTACCACAGGAGACAGAAAGAGAAAGCAAAAACTCACATGACACTGACTGTGCACACTGTATTTATCTCCTATTATTTTGCTTTCTTGGGAACAGCTTGACATCCTCTAAAGCCCTAATATTCCAGACTCTAGATTTCCCTGATTGTGGTTTTATACATAACCAAGTTAAAATAAACTATAAGTGAAGAAAATCCACAACTATGAAATTTAACAGCCCTTTTAAAGGGATACACAATCATGAATAATTCAGCATAAACGCCTGCTAGCCAATCATATTGTGGTTACAGTAATGACCAGTTGCCGGCAGCCACATTACCACTTGGAGTGCATGTCAACAGTTTTCCTTTTCCTGCCTGACGCTTGCAAGCGGTGCAGCTGCTATCTATAGTCCAGCTCTATTTTCAGACCATGCAGACAGGACGGAGTAGAAACCTTTATTTACCCTGCAGTTTGAGGGAAAAACATGGCTAATCTACACTCAAGTCACACAACAAATAACTACTTGGGAGCCTTATTTGGGAAGAATAGTGGTCCTGGTTGGAGAGATCATGGAAGCGCCTGAAGGCCTGGGAAAAAGCCGGGATATCCATGGAGAGACTGCCACCCTCACTCTGGAGGACAGAGAGAGCCAGGCTGGCTGGGTGAGAGTGAAGGTGGAGGAGAGCTGGTTCACTCTGAAGCGGGATTTTCTTATAAGTCACAGTGACTATTTCCGGGCTCTCTTCCACTCTGGGATGAGAGAGAGCAAGCAGGATGAGCTCCACCTGAAAGGTGGCGTCCATGCAAGGGGTTTCCTCATTGCCCTTGCTGTCTGCAGGGGAGAGAATCCCACCATTGGTGACCCGGATGAGCTTGTAGAAGCTGTAGAGTGCGCTGCTTTTCTTCAGGTTGCATGTTTGGTCGAGCATCTTTGTGATATCATAGACTCAAATAACTGCCTCTTGCTTTATCATGCAGCTGCAATCTTCGGGGTGCATAAATTGCTTTACCATGCTGCTCTCTTTCTCTGTGATGTTTTCGATGACCTCAAGGAAGCAGCAGAAAGCACAATTCCAGAGGAGCTGCTGCAATATTCTCAAACACTGTCTCCTGCCACCTATGTTGCAATAGGTACCCATTCTCCTTCAATGGAGCTGCTGCATGACTCATTCAGGGTTGTTTGCTTCCTTGATGAAAAACAAGGAGAGTGGAAGCATCTGACAGACCTTCCGACTCTCTGTAGCACCTCCATGGCTGGTGTGGCAGTGCTGGACAATCGATTGTATATTGTAGGGGGAGTTTATGGTTATGGTAAAGACACAGTGGATGGAAGCTTTTGCTACAACCCCGATTCAGGGATTTGGACTGCACTTCCAGGTCCCCAGCAGCCACGATATGATTTTACCCTGCTTGGGCATGAAGGCCAACTCTATGCTATAGGTGGAGAGGTCCAAAAAAGAACAATTTCAACAGCAGAGAGGTATGACACTGTGAAGGGAGAGTGGAAATTTATACAACATGCGCCAAGACCTGTTGCATCTGCAGCTTGTGCTGTTGCTCGCCGGCGAATGTTTGTTTGCTTCTGGAAACCACCAGACACCACAGACATCTATGAATACATACCACTGAAAGACGAGTGGAAGCTTGCAACAACGATGATAAAACCTCAAAGCTATGGTCACTGTATGGTAGCCCACAGGGATAATTTGTATGTGATGCGCAACGGGCCTTGCGATGACTTCCTGCGCTGCCTAATGGACTGCTATAACATTACGACAGGCCAGTGGACAGCCATGCCCGGTCATTACATCAACAGCAAGGGGGCACTGTTCACTGCAATGATAAGGGGGGACTCTGCCTTCACAGTGAAACACATGCTAACTCTAGAGTACAGCATCACCACAGATGGATGGAAGCCTTGCAGACAGATGAAGGGATTTCCAAAGAGTGGCTCACTGTGGACATGCTTACTCAGGCTGCCCAAGACTGGACCAGTGATACCACAACTGGATGTGGAGGAGAAGGAAGGAGAAATGCCCCTGCAGGACACATCTGAGGGCTCTCTCAACGCTGAGCAGCACTTGTGAAGCTACACTACTACTTTATAAGAATGTGATGTAAATATGAGACTTTAAAAAAATGCTGAAGAGATTGGAGGTTGCAATCTGACATAATTTATTTTCACCCATCTTTACACACACACAAACACAGACACACACACTTCTACACAAGTGCTGACACTAAACATTTGTTCTGATTAGCAACAGCTGCTACTGTAGTTTATACAAGCGGAGGCTGCTGTGCATGTGTGTTAGTGTGTGTGTGTAAGAGAGAGTGCGTGTAAAGTTCAAAGTCATTGATGGGATGCTCTAAACCTCTCATTCTCTGCCTTTTTCCTGAAGTCACACTGGGCCAATTCAGCAGTCTCTCCGTCAACATAAAACATATCACAGCTCCTTCACACACACTGCAGAGCGACCACTTCAGCAGCCCACAAGTAGTTTATTACCTTCATGCATGGCCTCAGGTACGTGGGAAATGGTTGGGACTGCATTTGTTTGAGTTAAATTAAAAGCAAATGGGACTCTGTTTCAGATTGTGTGCTTTAATTTCGATGCTAAAGGTGCTTAGTGATGGTAATGTCTACTCTGTTACACAAGACCAAAATACTGTCAGTTATATTTAAGATAGACTTTGTTGTCGGGTTCATTTGACATACCATAAGATATCATCCACTAAACTTTACCTTTGATTTTATTGGCTTCAGCACTCCAACTGGGGTCAGTTATGCAGTTAATGTTCCAGCCAAAGTGGAACAGGCTCAAAAAGTTAGATCATTGCATGTTAATTCACTGTGACAGAAAAGAGCTGATAAAAACTTACTGTTCTGGGAGGCGGCAGGTCAGGAAGGCTTTTCTGTGGCACAGGGACATATTTAGCTGCTTTTCCGTTGACCAGGGCATCTGATCGGTCATCTGCATCATAAAAACATGGTATGTCAGTGCATGAGAGGAAACCTTGAATCTTGTGCTTTTGTTGACTATTTTAATTACAGGTAATAAATTGAATAAGAGGGGCATCATGCAAGTCTAGATTTAGTCTATTTTTATCAGGCGCTATCTCCAGATGTCCATCTGGCATCTTATTCAGGTCTGCTTCCTGCTGTCCTTGTTGAGTACAAAACTTTCTTTGTTAAATCACAGATACCACATAATCTAAATCATGTAGAAGCATTTTGTATGGTAGCAATGACCGCATTATACAAAACAAACATGACCACAGTACTCATTTAAGAAAACTGGAAAAGACACTGCACACAAGCTTCAAGAGTTATGACTTTCACTGGACTTCACAATGGGCAGTATTTATGTAGTTGGCCTCAGCAGATGCCGACTGCTGGAGGACTAAATTGGCTGTGCATTTTAAACAGTTTTCTCCTTCCTTTTCAGTGTTTCTCTGCTATGGTTTTTAAAATATCTCCTTCAGAAAACAACAATTTCCACAAAGAAGCCTTAATGCCAAAAAAAAAGTTTAGTTTCAACAAAGACTTTCAGCTGACCATCTGGTTCTCTAAGAGCAACCTTACATGTTGTTCTTCCTGTCACCATTCTGCAGTGATAAAAATCCCTGCATCCTGGCCAGTGAGGTGCCCAAGCACACAAACATGTCAGATCTGTTGACTGTATGCACAGAACATCTGAGCACAGAAGGAGGCAACATCTCTGCATGCCATAGTTAAAAGAAGTCATTTTCTTTAGATATTTGTGAATATATTTTATTACTTCTTTTTTAATGTAGATTTTGAGTGTTGTAGTTTAAGGAAACAAGATTTCTGTTTGTTTCCACTTGTGCCATATTTAGTTTCCAGCAACCACGACACCCCGTATTCTGTTATTACAGTCATGCATAACCCAGCCTAATCTGCTAAGTCTGACTACATCATGAAGCCTAATTTACTCTCAATTTCATGTTTTCCTTCTTCCTTGATTTGAAACCTCAGCTAACATTTTTCCTATTTAGTTTAAGGTTACAGTTGCTCAATTCGCTTGTTCTCCTATACAGCCTTTATGTTTTTCTTTTTTTATTGTGCTATTTCGAGTGAAATAGAATATAAAGGAGGATATTTTAGGACAAAGCTCTCTTGTGATTGTAAAACTGCCATTGAAATGCATAAAGTGTATGGATTCTCAATCAGATCCATCACTTACAGCCAAAATGCAAAATTTGAGGCGTCAAACTGGGTAGGCTAATCACACTTTTATGTTTATATTTATAACAGGATAGATATTTTTCTCTATATCTGAACAGATAATGGCTGCAGCTAATGGATACTCTTGTGTTTGTAGAGGTGGCAGTTTTCACTAGCTTGCAAAGGACCAGGTCTCTGGCTGTCAGGCTTGTAACTTGTCTGAAAGTTGTTCAGGGAAATTATAATTAGGCCTTTCTGTTAATTCTGAAGCTACAGTTATAGCTGACAAACAGCAAGAGACAACAAGTTCATTGATGAGCTTTAAATGCTCAGTTATGCCTGTCATTCACCCTGCTGCAAGACTTCCTGCTTCTATCTGATAGTAGCTTAAAGTTTGTATGCAGATTTGGCACAGACAGTAAAAGTTTCACTAGAAGTAAAAGTAATACAAAACCTTTGTTATGCCTTGTTTTGGTCTGTAGTGAAATATCCTTTGTCAAGCATTCTCACTTTTCAGGTCTTAAACCAAGATTTCATCATTTCTTATCTGTCTTATTATGTTAACTTCAAGCTCAGAGTATGGTTTGAACATGTCAATGACCAACTGTTTCAACTTTCACCAACTGGTTTTTGCCAGTATACTAGTCTATGAACTAACATGTTTAAGTTTTTTTTATAGGGCACATTTCAAGACAGCTGTCATTGGCTAAAGTGCAGTTTAACAAAAGCAAAATTAAAAACAAAATCAAACTCATACTGAATTGAAAACAAGTGAAGACAAATGTGCTTTAAGTTGAGATTTTAAAACAGTAAGAGTTGGAGCCTGTCTTAGATGTAGAGACGGCTGAACCCCCCACTGAAAAGGCCCGACCACCTCTGTGTACCAGCCTAGACCAACAGATCAGTTTGATCTGGAGGACACATAAGATTGAAAAAGGTCATATAACAGTTGCCTGCCATTAAGACCCTTATAGGTCAATGATAAAACTTTAAAATACCCAGGGAGCCAATGAAGGGAAGCACAGGAGAGATGCGTTCATGCTTTCTTGTTCATGTTAAAAGGTGAGATGTGTAAGAGTTTTTCTAGCCAAAACAGGGGCGTTAATGACTGTGTTGTTAAGTACATGAAGCTAAACTTTCAGTCATGTACCAAGCTATAAATCTGCGTCTTTAGATATCATCACAAGGATAGGGAACAAGCTGCACTGACCTGCAGTAAATACAAAGCGTGAGCATTCCCGCATGACATTGAGTATGTAACAGCACTCAGATAATCACATCTAAGAGATCAGCCTGTGTTTGGTGAGAAAGATTTCACCTTAACATTTGAATAAAAAACAAAAACTGACTGGGAAACCACAGGTCTCATTCTCACATTTCGACTTCCCATCTGTCTCTGTGCAAGACATGCTGTGGCTTTGCAAGCATCTCTCTACTGAAAATATGTGTTAAGGCTGATGTGCGTTCAAACCACATTCTGTATCACCGTCCAAATAAAACAGGTCAGTCTCAGATGGTGAGGAGCTTCGAAGAAAGAGACAGGAAATGGTGGGTGGGTTGAGGGGGGCGAAGTAGGGGTCTCTGCTTGCAGCGTCTTATCTTTTCTGCTATTCATTTGAATCTCAATTGAGCTTGAGATCAGATAGCATAACAAGTAAGCACAGTTAGACCCTTTGGATAAACACAGAGCTGAATCAAAAGGATTTTTTTTTTGCTAAAGTTTGCTCTGTAACCAAATAGCATACATTCTTTATGAAGATAAAGTTCATAGCTGTCATACTGTCTCTGAAATGGTGAGATTACATTTATCAGAACAGAATGAATGTAGTGCGTAGCAGGATGGAGCTAAAGCAAACATAATGATAACTATTATAACTAACTTTTGAACTGAACATTTAGCTTTGCCAGAAAACTAGTTTATCTTTGTAAAAGTTTACTGATTGATTATGAAATATAATCCAATCTCACATTTAAATCAAATAATAAATATGAAGCACAGACTAGAGTCGTAAAAGTAAGTGTTTACAATAATTACCCTTGGACTCTAATTACTCTTGAGCCATGGGACTTACTCTGTACTTTAAGGCAGGTATATTCAAGTCAGGTACTTAAACTGGCTTAAAACTGATCACAGAGTTTTAGTTTTATAGTACCATTGTTAAATGTCACTAAAAACAAAAGTGCAGCTGAAGAAAATGTGAATGGGTTTTCAATTTCTTCATCAAGAGCCAAAGTATCAAAAAGCATTTAACTATGCAAAATGAAGAAACTAGAATTCAATTTTATGTTAAATTTGTAAATATTTCAATACCTACTTACACTAATGGAAAAATCAAAAGAAGTCAAAGGAAGACTGTCAAGGAAACTTTGGTCCTGATGAAACTGGTGAAAACTTTTTCTTATGGATAAAAATGTTGTACTGTGTCATAAGCTATCATTTACTATAGAATAAAATGCCCAAGTATATTTTTGTGGAAAACAAACTACATTTCACAGGAACTTTTAAAATGTAATACCTTTGTCATCTTTGTCCTTCCCCGTAACAACAACTTTATTCATGTAGATGTACTCCTCATCAGCACCTGTGTGAGAAAACACCACAGTGGTTAACAGGTTTAAGGGAAAAAGCTCAGCTGAAACCACTTAGTTTCCAGAGAAACAAACATTCAGGTGTTAAACCAAAAACAGACTTCAAACGCCACAAAAAGAATATGATTCAGTTGAAAATTAAACTAGATTTAACAACTGCTAGCAACTATTGTCAATAAGTAGTATTTAAGAGGGAAAAAATGAGGAAAGATTCTCCATCACGTCAATGACTTTGTTGGCAAACAGTTTAGCATTATCTCAACATGCTTTGCTCTGTCACCCAACAAGCCCCAAAGCTCTCACCAACCTTCATTTAGGGATGCCTTGTCGTGTATTTTTTAATAAAAAATTATTCTTCTTTTTTTTTTTTTTGCAATCATATAGATACTGCAGAAGGAAAGAAACCACCAGGCTAGTCGCTGACAGTTCAAAAGCCAGTGTTTGATTGTATGGTGGTATATACTGTATGTGTAGATGGCATAGGTAATACAGATCTCATTTAAGTCACCATTAATGCTAAATGACTTATAAAAGTTGTGAAATAATTCCTTTTTAAGTTAAATAAAAAACATTTTGCATATATCAAAACAGCAGTGACAGAGTAACCACATTCAGTTTGTTTTATTGCTGTATAACAGGGAAATATTGCAACATTATGCAATCCAATTTCATTGTAATCCACTGAAATAAAACTCAAAAGTTTAGCTGCTGAAACACCTTTAAGACTTTGATGCTTGACGTCATGTCTTGAATATGCTTTTCTCTGGCTTAACGGTGGTGGCGTATTAGCACAATACGACTTTTTTGCTTTCATTGTTTCTGTGAATTCCCTTGTTGTACAAGGTGGGAAAATCTGATGCCACCTTAGAGCCAAACAAACTTTCAGGATGTTTGTCAAAAGTCCAGGATTAAAGGGGGAACTTCATCCAAACAAGTACGCCATTGTGCAGAGAGATGGGATCAGTACTGACACCCACTCTTACCGTGGCAAACATTCATCAAACATTAGTCAGAGAACTCCTTGCCTGCACAGATAGAGCTCTGTGCCACTTTCATCTTTGAAGTTTTGAGGATTACGCAACGAAAGATGGAATGGAGCCATCTGTGACTGACGGTCTTCAAAACCAGGGATTACAGTATAACCACAAGTATGGCTGTGGTTTCATTTCAAATTATACTTAAACTCAGCATTTGTAATGAATTTAGGTCAACGAGAATTAGGAGTGGCCAAAGTGTGCGTTTTATGTAATCAGTTTTTGTTTGACGAGTCTGAAAAGAACAATGGTATTTTCAGGAAAAATCAGTTTTGATTTACTGACCAATCAATGACGTTACTAATTAATATAAACAAAAATAATGCCATTGGTCAAAACTAAGCAAAGCAGCCATGAAGCAGAAGTAAGGTGTGAAAGTGTTTGTTTTATCTACTGATAGGATCAGGTGTTTATCTAGCCATAGATAAAGGCAGACTGTTTATTTTTTCAAACTACATTATCTCCTTTTAATAGAGATTTCCAGTTGGACAATTTTCTGGCATTATCATGTCAGATTCAATGACAAAATGATTTGTGAACAAAGTGAGGCTGACTTTATAAACATTAAGCCATTTATAAGCAACTGTCAATCTCACAGAATAGGGTTAATATTTCTCCAAACCATTGTTCAAAGAGCTCAGGCTGAAAAAGATGAAAAATGAAAAATTGAAGCAGCTTAGGCAGGAGACAGTATTGTCTTAAAGTGCCGCATGAAAAAATACTTTACTGCACATGCTTTAGTGGCAGCTTTTGACAGCAGAACTGGATGATCTCCATGTGTCCATACATTAGTATGAAAAAGTTTGGGCACCCCTGATAATTTCCATTATTTTCATTTACATTCTCATGACTGGATGCACCTGCAAGCCTTCAGGAGCTCACTAAACCAATTTTGTGTTCTTATTAACCAATGCTAAGTAGTTACAGGTATTCAAATCAACAAAATGACAAGGATGCCCAAATTCTTGCACCCGTCTAATTTTGTTTTGATGCACATATTCTGTTCATCCAATAAACCTAGTTTCACTACTGAAAAAATAGTGTCCGTCACTTGTTTGATAGATCAAAATGAAGCTGCTGATTCAAACTTTTTCATATAACTGCAGTGATGATTCAAACTTTTTCATATACCTGCAGTGATGTTGATAGGTACGCGTCCTGCGTCTCTGATGCATTAAAATCTAAAAGGACGCATTAAACTCACCATCCGTGCGTCTCAGGGACTCACCACATTTTCCCATGAAAAACGACACATTCTGAACAACTCCTGTTTAAAATCACAGTAACTGCCTAAAGCAACATTATTTTTACCCATGGACGTTGTTAGTTTAGAGGGCCCTGCTAAAATATAATTTCTTTGTAACGAAGCCAACGTGGACTCAGTCTTGTATTATACTGACGCTGAATAGTTATTTTCGGAATGTCCACGAACGCAGCAGCTGCGTGCGTCTCATCTTAAGTTTCGTTCAAATGTAATCAGTAACGAGACCGTTTTAAATGTCTTTCTTCTGCTGGTGTTCATGGACGTCGTTAGGCCTGTTACAGTTTAATGTTTGCTTGGAGCACGATGCACTACTGCAGATCCCAGCAGCTGGACCAGTTTTTCATCCCGATTTAATATTACAGGTGCACATGCGCACACCGCGAGTCTGCCCCTTTTTTTCCTCTCAGAAGAAAGTGAGTCATCTTTCCTGCTGGTTGTACAATTCAGATAAATCCAGCTAATCAATAAATGAAAACAAAGGCTGGTTATTGATAAAAACTAGTCCTTGTGATACATTGTTAGCATGATACTGAGTTCTGGTTTTGTAGCTGGGAAAACATAAACCTTTTTCACTACCATTTTCAGTAAAATCATATTCTTACTGAACCAAAACAAAGTGCAGTAACTGGAGTAATTAACATTCTCCATTAGGCTAAGTGATGGTGTAGTAACTACTGGTAGAATATTAGCTCTGACCTTTGCACGATTTTTTTTTATGCTTGGGTCAGTATGACTTTCTTCAACTAAACCAAATAATGGAGAGAAAATTTCTAGCTGGATATTTCTGCATCTTATCTGATAGAATAACATGCGGCCTCCTGCAGTTCTGATAAAAGTTTAGCATTTACATTATTGCATACAGATTATTTCAGCAAGAGTACAGTGGTCATGGTAGTCCAGTATGGTCATGGTAGTCCATACCACACAGGCTTGATGTGTTTAAAAGAACTTTAAAATAATTATTTTACAATAAAAAAGAATTGGAGGAGAAAGTTTGGCCTTTAACTGGCTTCATGACTTCTCCACTTCCTGATGGACAAAATATTGTTATTATGGGAGAGCTAAGCTCCTCCTATAATTTAATCCTAGAGGCATTTGAATTTAATATGTCATGCCACTGACAGTTGTATGTAATAAACTTTTCATATTTTAAACATTAATTTCATGTTCATACATGAATATTTGCGTTAATTATAACCATGTCATACCATACCACCATCATCAGAATTAAACACTACAATTGAAAAAATAGAGGAATATAAGAAATGGATGGAAATACCCTTTTTAAAAAAAAAAAATCAAGGACCCATTGAATTTCCCAAAGACCCACTTAAATCGTTACCTGTGGGTCCCAGGGACTCACTACATTGAAAACCTATCAACATTACCGTAACTGTAGATACCGGCATCTTGGATATGTTGTTTCACCTCTTCAGAATCCCCAGGAAGGTAACACTGAACCAGCTGCCCAGTACTTAATACAGTAAATTCTAAAAAGCTGCTGGTTTTGGTGCTCTTGCTCGAAACTTGCACATTCCTATTGATAATCTGGGCCCAAAAAGGTGGAAAAAAGGTTCCAGGTTTAAAAAAGGAGAGTTGTCGTATTAATTTATGTGAAACTAAGACCTAAAAAGAACTACAACTCTGTTGTAGAGTTTTATTCCACAGTGATTAGGAATTTAGACTAAACATTGTGGGTCAAATAATTGCAGCTGTGGATATAAACTTAACTTGACCTCTGATATTAGCAGGTTGCTGTGAACAGTAGAATTTTTGCAGTAAGTGGAGATGATGAAACTTCATGACATACTGAACACACAAACTTAGCGAGAAAAAAAAAAGTTTGGATTCAGGTCTCTCTGACCATGGGAGAATAATTATAAGCTGGACATAATTTTTCCACATAAACAGTCTGAATGAATGTATTTTCTCTCGAACAATAAACCCTGAGGTTGCAGCAAAGTCGGCTCCAGCTGCATAACTGCAGCAACCTGCTCCGGGAATTTGTTCTGGAGCTGCAGTGGAGTTCTTCTGGAGGGTTGTTTCATCGAATTAAATATTTCAGCTGACTAAGATCATACCCCGAGAGGAAATCAAACAAAATCCCAACCTTGTGCGATACCCCGGAGAAGGTTTCTCCTTTGAAATAGATATCATGAGGTGAAACCGAGCAGCAGCAGAATAAATGATGTTTTGCCTGTACAGTGAAAGCAGATTTTCGGGGAACAGAGTTAAAAGACTATTTATAAACTGCTGCGCAAAGGAAGTGAGCATCCCGAGAGGATAAATGCAGCTTCGGAAAAATGATACAGCTTGGAGCCAGAAGAGGAAGTATGCCAAGACCAGTCCAAGACCTGAACATGGAAAATCATGACTGCTTGGGTGTGTTAGTGGACACTTAGTGTGTGTGAGAGCTCTCTGAGAAAGACAGGGAGGAAGCAGAAGTGACTTTTTCAGTTCAAAACACACAGTGACTCTAAAGGAATTTACTCATCAAAACAGAATAAAAATAAAGTATTGGTTTGTATCGGCATCTTTTAACTAAAGAAACTTTTAAAGTGTCAAACAGCATCCGTAGCTAATCACTCACCTGAGGTCTGGGACGTGTATGAGACTCAGTTCACACGGTAACTAACTGGACTGCCCGGCAGAATAAATCACATCAGCACACCAGCAGTTGCACCATTTTCATGCTGAGTGTCAGAACCAGTGAGTAAGAATAATAAACTTGTCTTTCTCGGCTTGACAGGGTACTTCAACACTCCATGCATCAGTTTTGGAAGAGGCAAAAGAGTCATTTGTGAAGCATGCTTATTTGTACAAATAGTCACAAAAGAAAGAGAGAAAAATACAGAAATGCAGGCTAATAACGTACAATCTATATAAATTATCACCACATTGTGTTTTTTAGCCACAAAAGTAGAAAAAGTACCCTTAATTATGAAAGGAACTAAAAGATAACATTAATGTGATTACTGTAGTGTTTACTGAACATTTAAAACAGCTAAATATAACCAGAGTCGCTCCCTTTTAAGCCAAACTGCCTGCAGTGAAGCTCATTGAATGTGTGGGAAACACATGGTGTGACTATGTTACATAATGTGTTTTGCATAAAGAAAGACTAGCTAGCAGTCAGTCTAAACATCATTTGAATGAACCTAAACATTTTCAATTAACCTTCAACCAGTGTAACGGTCACGTAATCAAAACATCAACTTTAAGAAAAAGAGAGGAGAAGAATTTCTGCTTGTACAGTACCTCTAATGTGGACCCAGTGTTTAATGCGTAGGCTCAGATTATGCATTCGTCTCAGCGATGGATTTGACAAAAAGTGCAGGAAAAGATGGGATATATCATTTAATTCAAAGATGTATTTGTATTCCTTGCAGATGGAAAACTTCATTTGTCTTCAGAAGCAAGTTTAACCTTTCATGCATGAATTATTAAGAAAAAAATGCAGAATGATTTTACGTACAGTGTTTTATTTGATTTGATTCATTTAATTCATTTTGATATATTCTTCCAAAAAATACTTATCAATAACATTTTCATATTTCTGGAAGATTAATATTCTATTAAAAGTATAGCTGTGTCTTTTTCTTTTCTTGTTTATCATTGAGGCATATTTGATAATTGCAATGCAATTATTCTACAGAGACTGGCAGATTATTGATGACTTACTGATGTTTACTGAAGTGGTCAATTTACAATAAACCCCAAACCATCCTCACCCATGACTATGAAAACAGCTGTCAGAAAGGTATTCACTGTGGTGGATATTAAGAAAGTGTTAATTCTTCTTAATACTGAAATTCAGGATTTTATTTCTGTAAAGAATGACAGAGCATCTGACATCAGTGTTCTGTTAAAACCAGAGACAGTAAAAAAAAAAAAGGGCTGAACCTTCCGCTAAATCACCTGTTAGCATTTGAAGGGCTACAAGTGAAGCCAGTTGGGCGTTCCCATCATCCGCATCTTTGCTGCGTCGCAAAATACAAGAATGGGCAAAGAGCAGCCGCGGGGCAAATGATTGACAGCCAACGTACTCTGGGCTAAATGCTAACCGAGCTAACTCAAAACCAACAGGAGCTCACAAAGATTAGCCCGAGAGCAAACAAGGAGCTAACTGCTAGCCACTGGCCGGCAGACCGGCATCCAGTCTGCTGACTGTCAATCAAAAGGACACGCCCCTAATTATGTGTAATTTCAAGATTAAATAACATCTAAACTAATAAGTTATCAAAAACTTCACCCCCCTCACAGTTGACATGAATGATTTTTTTTTTGAACCAGGCTGTTAACATGTTTATTTCTGCTGTAAAGTTGGTCTTTTTAACATGGGAGTCTGTGGAGATTTGCTCTGTTCTGCAGCCAGCCCCTAGCAGATGAAAAAAGAACTAAAATTTTTTTAGCACTTTTCCAGATTTCTGCATTGGCCCACAGTTGGCCACTGGAGGTTGCCGCTTGGTTAAAACTGTCTTTTTTTTTTTTTTTAGTTTACTACAGACGACTTTTTGCTTTTGATTGACTCAAATGGGTTCTGTCTTTTAGACTTTCTCATACGTCTGACCACTCAGTTCTAAACTAGGCAGCAGGCAGGACAACTTTCTCTTCCTGTATGTCATTTTTCTAATGAAGCTCTTATGAACTGGGTTATTTTAAAATCCGAGACCTTTCTCCCTCCTCTCACTTCTTCCCTTTCTTTGTTGTAGTTGCATTTCATGAAAAATTTAGAAAATTTGAGCAAAATCAAAAATCATTTCTGAAAAAGTTTGAAGCAAGAGAGAGGACATTTTCAGATGTTCTTCTACATCTACAGCGACATGATCAAAGTGAGAAGTATGTCAGAAATGGAAATTTATAGATGTTAGGTAAAGTTAGGAAGATGCTATCTAATCTAAATACCCTAATGGGCTCCATGCACAGCTCCACTACTTCCTAAACTTAAGGTAGCTCCTTTGTTTCCTGTCTTTCATTACTGGACGAACTAATTAACCCAGGTGTGTCTGATCTCAGTAACTGGCCAGACACACCTGAGTTAATCAGTTCATCCAGACTTTTTATATGATTAAGGGATAATTCTGAGAGGACAGTTCGTAATGGTACTTTCTATTCTTAGTGCCTTCTTCTTACCACTTGAGGTTCTGTAGGACTGAAGGAGATCTGCCAGCAAGCCCTTCTGGATGGTGGCGTTCCCGCTTAGAGTTTCCTTGTCCAGAATGAGCAGGAAGCGGTGGAGCTCCATCAGGAGCTGGTCCAGCACTGAAAGCCCAACACGAATGAGAGAGACTCAGATTTATAGCATAACAATAATAATATTAAAAGAAAAAGTACCATTATCATCATCATCATCATAAAAAGACAAAACTTTTAAGCTCATTGCACATTCCTTGGCATTGGTGTTACGGTAAAGATTTAAAGCTTGGGCCATCAGCAGACAAAAAGCTATGAGGTTTCCAGGAAGACATTTTTAGAATATTGCACTTTAATTAATAACAGACTTATTCAAGTCAAGATTGTTTCTTTTAAAACTTATTTAATGACCTAGTTACTTAGATATTCTCTTTCAACTGTTTCACCCGCGTTCTCAAAGCTGTAAGCTATATAATAGATACTCTTAAAAGCTTTTCAACTGGTCAATAACCACTCAGACACTCCCAAATATCTCCCAACCAGTTGCTATTGACAGTTGCAAGTCTGTTTGAGCTTGTTTTGGGAGTTTAGTGAAAGGTCAAGTTCAGAGGAGGGAGGAGCCTGGGCCAGAGTCGAGTCTGCGGGGGCCAACGTGTCTGGGTGCAGCCCACACACATCCTTCAGGGGTCAGAGCTGAGCTCACGGCCCTCTCCACTGTGTGGGGAGCTCTTTGTGTTTCCCTTCACTGTCTCTTGGCCTCATGAATAGGCCCCTTGCTGCAGCGGGCCTCTGTGTGAGAGCACTTCTTTAGCAAGAGGACAGAGAGAAGTAGTACGAAGAAGACTTTATTAAAGGATAAGGTGGGACAGGTATTAGTGGGAGGAAATATAGACTGAATAAAACAAACATATTTAAGCTTAAACTCAACTGAACTCTTCTCCACATGACAGAAAAACCTACAAACTTCAGCTAGAGTAGTAAACTCTTCCTGTGTGTTTGAACTCAATTAAAACTGTCAGCTCTCTTGTTTTAGTGGCTCCTTCCGGCTCAAAGTGATCCCTTACTGAGCCTTGAGGGGGGTGGGAGTCTGTTCGTGCCCTCTCCTCTCCTTCCTACTCTCCTACACATCAAAGTAAAAAAGGGGAATTTGTTGCAGTAGAAGGCGTCAGACCTCAGTAAGCTCTGCCTCTCAGAGAAGACGAGGCTTTTCCAGAACAGCATGTAAGCTGGGTTGACTTTAATGAGTCAGCCTCCGCAGAGAGGTACTATAGACAACATCATGTCTAGAATCTCAAAGAGGATGTTAAGTAAATAAAACATGCTTACAGTACGCTCATCTTTGTGTAAAAATAGTACTTTAATGGTTAAACCCACAATCACTGCATTTCTAACTGTTGTTTTGCTGCTAGTGTTTGGTCACTTGACATGAATCTAAACATTTTTCCAGCTTCTCCTCTTTGTGTATTTGCAGAGATTGACTCAGATGGCCTTTTGGATTGGAGGACCCTGGGAAACTGAGTCAGCTGACAGGACAGGGAGGTCTGTAGCAGGCCGTTTCTGCGGGCTTTGGGTTGGCCAGATGCCCACTGCACATCCAGCAAGTGACCACAGCCTCAACAGCATAAACAATTCCCCTCTGTAGGACGGCCAGGAAGAACCTGAGAGAACATCAGAAAGCAGGACTGCTCCAGGAATTTTATACTGCTGGAGTTAAAACTAGAAAAAAAAATTGGGGAAGTGGGAATACATTACTGATTCCACTTGATAGTGTTCAGATTGTTTGATTAATAAGTTGAATTAAAGGTCTCCAAACGCCTACAGCTCACTGCGTACGGGCAATGTTTCTCTTCCTCGTTCCTGAGGTTGAACTTCCTGATTCGTGTTCATAACAAGAGTAAATTACCACCTTTTAGTTACTTTATTTTCAAACTACTTACGTCCACAATAGATAAGGTGTCTGATGATTTGGAAGATCAATACAGTGTATAAACAGTGGCTTTGCCCACACTGACTCTTACACTGTGGATTTATTTTAAACTGATCTGGCTGAAACAGCTTCACTTTCAGCTCACTTTACCACACTGCTAAACTAGAAACAGAACCTTATTAATCCCTAAGGAGGAATCATATTCAGTCACTGTCGGAAAAAAAACATCTGAGCCCACATTATACAAATGAAATGTTTCCTTTAAAATCATTTGAAGGCGAACATTTTGTGATCTTGACTGTTGTGAACAAACTGTGGCTCATTATTTAAATTTAGTTGAAATGTTAACTGAGCAAGACTTTCCTCTTTACCATCCAACGTTAATCAGTGTGATGTGTGAATGTGTTGGCATTCACCAGAGTATCTGGACAACAAATGATTATTTCTCTTTAGCAGCTGCTAATCTAATGTCTGTCCTACAGATCATGATAATATTTAATGAAAAAAGAGAATTCATGTTGGGTGGGGACTAATTATTTAGACAAACAAGGGAATCTGGTGGATGATTGCAATCAAATTGAATGAAAACATTGGATAAACTAGGAAATTGAATACAGTTCCTGGCAGACGCTTACAGAAAGTCATCATGGACATGCATGTCATTGAAGTACTGGTCTTCCAGTGATCTTTTTTTTTTTTTGGGGGGGGGCACGACACACATATAATGACTGCACATGGAAAAAGGATGGGAAAAAGAACTTGAAGTAAAAAAAAAAAAAAAACAAGACGATTTTATATACATGTACAGCTTTACATCCACTACTACGACTACTAACTCATAAGTATCCTGTAACCTGCAGGAGCTCGACCACCATCCAACTACATCAACATTTAAGATTGGTATTTTTGAAGCCACACCTACTAATACTTATTTCACTGACAGCTGGTTTTTCTGTCTTTAACAGGGGGGTATGAATAATTTTGAGGACGACTGTAGTTTCTTTTTTATTCTGCCACACAAAACAGTTGAAATTACTTAAGTTATGAAATTAGTGGCCATGTTGAGTGTACATAAATAAGAACTGCATTTAAATATAGAAATGCATTTATCCATTAGTTTCTTAAAGGAGACTTAATTCAGTTAAGTTAGATTTGAGTCTGCTCAACCATACCCTATTAAATGTGAACATCATCAAACAAGGATGCCTTGTCATGACTTTGGCGGCATTTCTTGTTCTGAGAGACTTGAGGTCCTGCATCAAGCCAGCAAGACCACACTTGATTTTCTTAAATTAACAAAGTAGACATGGCCTCTCATTTTAGGGAGACCACTTCCAGCCTAAATGGGGATGTTGACATATTTTTCATAGGCTAAAATATGTACTTGTGGGATCACGCACGACAGTATGCTGAGTGAATATAATCTGAAAAGAAGCTAATTAGCTTTTCCTTTCAAGTAGATTCAGTTGAAACAGTAAGAAGTACCTAAATAAAACGACAATGAGTAGTTAGAACTTTTTAGCCCAAACGAGCCCCATCTTCATGAAACCTTCAGTCACCAGCAGAACAGATCTTAAATCTTGTTGTCCTCGTTGCCATCTTTCTTTTGTGTTTGTATCCTTTTGTTTTTCTAATTATCCAAATCACATCGGTCACATTTTTGTTTCATCTTTTTGTAGATCATCTCCCTTCATCTTTTTGACTTTCAAAATAAAGACTTACATCCCAGCTATCATTTTATGCTCCAGGATATATCCTTTGTGTTACTGATGCAATATTTATGCATCATCATGGTGACTTTGATCAACATTGAAAAGAAAGAAAAAAAAATCTAAAAGGGTGGTGAGGTAAAGAAAACAAAAAAACAAGCTGAAATCTGAAATTATAACACTACAATCAATGACGCAATAAAGGCAGCTGTGGTGTAAGATAGGTTTCCTGCTTTTTCAGCCCGGGGCTTATGGTTAAATTCTGTTTGGGACACTTCCTTCGCTCTGAATCACAGTCATATTTTGGGATGTGGTGCAGATGTTGAAAACAGTTGCAGATGTTCTCACATTGCCTTTCCTTTGCCATCTAACTAGAAATTAAAAGCAATCATGGTGCTTTAACTTGACTGATCAGTCTGCATATCTTTCTATACGTCTACTGTGAGCCCACCTCCATCTGCCCATCCACCAGACAGAGGGACCAGTTTCTCTTGACTCATATAGTGACTCATACTCAGTCCACACATTTTTTTTTTTTTTTTTTTTTCCCTTTTAAAAAAAATTTTATTTTTTTATTTTTTTTTTTTTTTTTTTTTTTTTTTTTTTTTTTTTTTTTTTTTTGTTTACAAATAACATGTTTGGCAGCACAACTAAATGTGCTTCGGTAAATGCCAGAAGCGCTGCTCCTCACCAGCTCAATCCTTACTTATGAGTTTACATACATGGAGAAGCACATTACAAATTTCTACATTTAAATCTATTTAATTTCTATTTAATTAAGTTACTTAGTAATTTGTTATATTTTGCAATTAACTTCCCTAAAATTGTTTGTAGACTTAGAAATAAGTAACGATGGCATATTAAATGAGCTTTTTAACCATTTTATCGTCACTCTTATTTTCATTAAACATACATAAAATTAAACAATCCACATTCATTTCCACAGATAGTAATTTACAGTTTATTTGTATGCATCTTCCTCAGACTAGGCAACTAAGAGTTACTACTCTATTAAGCAGCAGCATATTGCTACATTTATTGCCATTGAGGTGCAAAACATACTATTTGCTAAAGTTTTTAAAGATGTTTTTCCATACTAAATCAGTTAATCTCTGAATTTGGTCACCTTTGTTGCCTACTGCATACATATAACAACATAGACATTTTAAAATAAGGTCAAAATAATCATACAAAATATTATAAGAATATTCTAAGAAACTAAAAGATTAACTTACATAATTCCATTGTAAACGAAAGTCTGGTAAACTGAGTTTTTATAAAATGTTTTCAAGCCCATGTGCTAAATTCTGACTTCCACTGATGGAGGTGGGACTTCACCTAAAAGGGAAGTGATAACAAGAAGGAGAATTGGAACCAAAGACCAGAAATTACACTAAAATCATTGGATGACAGATGTGTATGTTTACATCCTCACAAACCAGAGGGGCTTTTAGAAAGCATGGGTGAAAAAATGCAAAAATCATAAAACAACCTCATATCTTAACATAAAAACAGGTGTCAAAAATCAATATTGTTCTGTCATCCTGAAAATTGGGCTTGTTTTCTTTGGTACAGCCATTTTTTTACTTGAATTTTCTCTTTCTTACAAATGTTTATGATCAAGTAAACGTATTTTTAGTTTGCTGATGAACTTGAACTTGAAAGTAAAATAGGATATATTGTGAAGAAAAATAAAAAACACCCATCTTTCTTGCTTGACAGGACATATTTGGATTTTTGAAGTGACCGCCCACTTGGAAAGCCGGGCCAATCACAACACTGCCACTTTGTTTGGGGCCGCCAAGATTTGTAAGCATTTCACACAGTGAGGCGTTCAGGTTTGTAGGATACTGTAACGTCACAGAAGCAGCTCACAGTACGGTTAACTAGCAGCCTCATTTTTTCTTTTTTTGTTTGTCTTGATTGTTTGCTCAGCTATCAACAGCAAATTCTTAGTATTTCTTATACATACACACATATATTATCAATCAATCAATCTGAAGACTTACATAGTCACCGCTACGTTCTGCTCATCACTGATCAGAGTAACTTCTAGGAGGTCATGTCAAACTTGACTACTGGAATTTTAACAGCAGTGAATAAAGAATAATGAAATTCAAAGTGTGTATTTATGTCCTCTTACGTCAAATCTACATCTCCAGTAAGTTTAGGCAAAGCATAAAAATGATACTGAAGGAGTCACATTATTTCCTTGCTTCACATTACCTTTGATCATGCATCAGTAGCAAATTAGCTGATTGAGCTTTTATTCGGGTCCTCCAAACACCACTGTGATTAGCTTTTGATTGCTATTGGCAGGCACTGTAAGTGTGCTGGGTTTAACTGTGGGGCAAGGACTGACTTGACATGGCTGGATTTATTCAAGCTGTGTTGTTATTGCCATAGAAACCACAGTATAACAAATCTGGCATCAACTTGATGACAGAAAAGAGTCTGTGTCTCATATAAGCACTAAAGGACCTCTGGAAAGAAGTAGACAAAGACTAGAGGCCTGTGAAAGAATACACGGCTGAAAAATTTGCCTTTTAACATTTCAGGTAAATGTAAATGTTTCCTGTGTAACGCTGCACAACTATCCCCCGAGTTTCCTTCAGTTTTATTTTTTCTGTAAGTGCAAATACAAAACCGCTCTTACAATGTGAAGTTGCTGATATCCTTATCAGCAAGCAAGACTGACACAAATAGTTCAGTTCAAACAGAAGGTGTTTCATGAAACTATCTATTGCTACAGAAAAAGTTCTGCTTTTTAGGGTTTGCTTTTGTCAAAGAGCAGCCAGATTCCACTGAATTTCAGTGATTTTTTTTCTTTCAGGGAAACAATTTTTTGAAAAAAACAAAAAACATATCACAACTGATTATGCTGCTACCTTGGGGCTGTTTACCATCAGGCAACTTTTATCAGTTTGGTTGGAACAAGGAGAAAAAAGTGGAAGAAAAGACTAAAAGAAAACAGAAGCTCTGACATTATTTGAGGAAAATATAATGGTGACAACGTAGACGTAAGACATGCCAAGTGAAAAAAGAGCAGAAAGAAGTTGACAGCAGTTTTATCTTAAAACACAGGAAGCAAATCCCAATATGCCGAGCCACAGATTTAAACTTCGACTTTTACAAAGTACTAAAGGTGAAGCCCGTAAATAAGCAGTCACTTGAAAAAGAAAGAACAACTCTTGACAAGTGTCTCCTCTTTTAGCCTCCATCTTCACCTACTTTGAATCTTACTTTATTCGCCTCACACCTAAACTTTCCTGACACCTTTTAGCAGTCCATCTTTAGATCTTTGCCATCCCAGTCACACTGAGGCTTAACAGCTCAAACTCACTAATGACCACTAAAAAGCCAAGTAGATCTTAGTTGTTTACAGAAAGGGGCCTTAATCTACTTGAGCGACTTTGTCTTGTTTAGAATGCAGTGCAGGTTTCAGCAACCTGCTCGCATTCATTACATATCATGGTACTTAGGAGTCCCTAGTACTGCATGTCAGCACATAATGAGCTCCTTCAGCATCTTTTTCAGCTAGAAATAAAGAATATGAAATATTTCAACCAATACCGATTACAGAGAACTTTCTGCTTCTCATGGCTGATATTGATAACTGATACCGATACCGATGGTAAAGCTGAAAATGGTGTGATAGTCATTCCTTGTGCAAAACTAGAAAAACTCTGCAGTTGCATCTGCTGCGGATCCGATAGTTGCCGTAGACGTTATAATGTTGCACTGTGGACGCGGCCTTGTGTTGTTCCCATGCCCCATGGATTTAAAAAGAAAAACAAACAAACAAAAAAACAGCATTCCGTGGGTTTGCCACTAAACAGCGCCTGTTATATATTTTGTTAATTATATTAATAACTTTTATTTACAATTTGATATTTCTGTATTTCCTCATTTAAGGGAGTCTTTTAAGATCCGTCAAAAGTCAAGAGATGAAAACCAGCCTTTCACCTAAATCTGGCATGTTGAAAAGTTTTTCTTTGTTTTTATATGCTCTGTCACTATCAAATAAATACGATTTTTTTAAAATAATCGGCCAATATCAATATTGTTATTCCGTTTTAAAGCCAATATCAATCAATACCAATATTGGGCTGATAATATCGTGCATCACGATTTTTGACAAACACAAACCACGTGCAAGTTTTGGATTAACATTCAGTTGGTTTAACTTGCAAACCTTCGAATGATTGCTGTGTTTGAGAATCAGTAGTTTATTGTTTTCAGTTCATTCGTAATTTGGAACACAACAGTGCAGAGAAGAACCTTATTGTCCAACATCTTTTTTTGTCACTTTCTCATGCAAACAACTAAGTTTTCACAGGGACCATTTGTTTGTGCATTTATAAGTAGATTTAGTTACTTAAAGTTGTTAGTTTGCCTAAAAGTAAACAAGAACAATTTTTTTTGTTAAAGCTATAATAAACAACGGGTAGAAAAATTTAATGAATAGTGCTTTAAATCGCCGCATCAATGGTCAATTTTTCTTCATTCTTTGCATTAAGACAACTGTCACAAAAAAAATAACTACAAATTTTAGTCACAATGCTTCAGATGGTTTTGCATGTTAAGCCAATATTGCCCAAAGCCCCAAATGTAGGTGTTTTTTGGTGGTTTCAGAGACACGCAGTGTTGCTCTGGCAGCAGATCGGCTGTTTGGGAGTTGGAACATAAAATCTGGTAAGAATTTTAGCACTTGCAGCGAATTGGCGACAGAAATAATGTATTTAATAAGAAGAGCCACTACACTTTAAGAGATGTTCATCTGTGAAGCTGCAGATTTTCTATCTTGCCTAGCATCTGAGTAGCTAAAACACAAACATTTTCTCCAATCAGCCTTTTTCACTGGCAGCTGAACCGGCAGATTTTAGACATGACAACAGTCAACAATGGAAGCCATAATTGGTGGCAACAATAATCCCCCACAGATGGTCAAAGTCTGCTGGTTGAAAGTCGTGTTTCCTTCACCACCCCTCCAACCTTTATACAAGGACCACATTTTCAGACTCCTTCGCTAGGGAAAATGATCTACAGATAAAATTAACATCCAAACTTAGCCACTTAATGACTACAGGAGAAAGAAATCAGACTCTAAGCAAAATCTAATGTTACTTTGTCTACTGTGTTGGGTAAAAAAAGCAAGTAAATGATGAGATTTTACTAAAAATGTTAGTAGATGATGTTAAGTCACCATTTATTGCTATTTGCTCTTCCCCGAGCACCAAAATTCATCTTATTTATATAGTCACAAGATGACTTGTTGCATTGGATTTGTTAAACCCCAATAAAACAACTCTAACTCTAACTGCTTTTCTCAGAAACGCACATAGAGACGAAAAATCTGTCAGCCTTAGGCAATGAGGTAACGAAGACTCAGAGGAGACTTCACCTCCTCTTCTAAATCCCCCACCCTGCATGAATCTCTCCATCAACTCTGTCTCTACTTCCCCACAGTCGAGTCCTGCACGTAAAATACATCACCCTTGTCTCTTGTTGTAGGAGGTGTGTGTATCACTTTGTGTGGGCATTAACCATCAGTCATTTTTCAATTAAGATTCACAGCTTAGTGATAAACAGTTTCATGTTTGGGAAAACAGGAAGCTTTACAAGCGGTCTTGGTTTGAAGAGAGACAAAGTGACAGACGAGAAGCAGCTGCTGACAAAAAGTAACTAGCAGTGCCGCCTTAGAGTCAACCACATAAAAGCCTCCCTGCCCACTTATTATCCCACAGAAAAGTGGCCAGGAGGGCTGCAGGCAGAGTACGGGTTAGTGAGTGTGCATATGTGTGTGATTACAAGTGTGTAAGCTCCTTCACTAAGTAGCATTTCCAACAAAAGTGTACCTGGTGAGAAGCTAACACAATACGAGTCCAATCTGGAGCTCCTGCATCCAGCAATCAAAGACACGTTTGATGTGTTGAAAACGAGCGAGAGTGAGACCCCGAGGGCAAAAAGTGCCAAACTCACACAGAGCACCCCACTGCCACAGAGCAGGAAGAATGTCCTTTCTTTTCATCATTTTTATAGCCCAGTTCAGCTTCCTGGATTACCCGCACTCCCTGTTGGCAAGTTCAACCATGACACACATAGGAGTGAACCAGGACCCAATCACCAGCCCTGATGGCTTACATCTAAAGCCTGCCACTGCTGAACTCATGGCAGGTCAAAGTCAGTGGACCCTCTGACTCAGATACACTACCATACTTCACTTACATGTCTCTTTTGTGTTGTTTTCTTAACAAAACAAGCTCTGAATCTTTAATCACTTCCACTCAGGATTTGTTGAAACCTTGGTGCTATCAGTAGAGCCACTCTGTTTATCACAGGACAATTTGTAATCACAGATAGGTCACAAATTGAGGCTGCAGTATGTTGCAGTCATCACAGTTTGCTGGAAAGTAGGAATTTTCTAATCAAAATCATATTCATTTGTGGTTAAAATGGTCTGTATGCTCACAAATAAGATGTATGAACCGCGAATTGGTGTCCACTTCCAACTTCCAACAAAAGCTGTGACCAATTTATCTAGTAAAAATGCAGTGGTTGGTCAGTGCCTTTGTTTATTTCAATAACTTGTAATTCACAAAGAAAAATGATGTTATAAAAGTATACTTCAAAGTAGTAAAAGCTATAACTGTCTCCAAACCTAAGAGTCTTGATGCCCCCAAGCTAGTTAAGTTTTCTAAACCTAACCAAGAATGCAACATGACGAATGCCAGCTTTTAGGGGGAACAAAGAGAGGGAGCATGAATGTGATCACTGCACTGACAGATAGCAGCATCAACACAAAGTTTTTAAGTTGATTCTTTGGCCATATGCAACAAATAAATAAATAAAAAACACCCAATGGATGACCAAGTGGTTTGGACAAACTGGGCGCAAAACAATCACGGAAATAGTGGTAAATACACAGTACAGCATGGTAAATATTAGCATGTTGTGTTGTCATTTTTGGCATGTTAGATTCTACACTTTTGTACACCTCTAACCACATCTGTAGTTATTCACATAAGTATTTCTCTTTTGTTTCACTGCATCAGAAAGTCTGCTGTTCACATAAACTTTGTGAAATAAAGAATTCTCATGTCTCATCCTGGTCATCAAAGCCAGACAGGGCTGGACTGTAATAGGTTGTTTTTCTAATAAATCTACCACCGATTCAAGGATGTCCATCAACACATCTGTCTTTCTGCCTCCATTTATCTTGTATTCTGGCACTAATCACAGAATCGGATCATTGTTGGAGAAGACTGCGGATGCCGGAGGCAAGTAAAGGGAGCCATCAACGGAGATCAAGTTTCTTTTCTGGGTCAAACCCAGCTGTAAAGAACAGGAAGCCAGTGAAGCTGACATGCTTTACCCTGAAAATGATGGGATCCATAATAACATGGGAAGCAAAACAAGCAAAGCCATAAGACAGAAAGCATTGATTGACGAGGAAAGATTATAAGAACCAAATAGGCTCTTACAATAATAAACACATGACTCCATTCCCATTCAGAAAAAAATCCAGATAATTATTTTTATATACTGTCAATTATTTTCAAGTCATTATTGGCGGAAAAAGGTTGGCATGTTACAATTTATGTCTTTTATCAACTGATAAGAAGCCAACTCGTTTAAAGAAGTCCTGCTAGAGATTTGATTAATGTTTCTGCCAATTTAATCATCTAATTCAATCAATGAGTTATGATTCAGTGCTGAACAAAGGAGAAGTAGGCGTGAAATTCCATAAAAAGGGCTCTAACATTTATTGGCAGAGCCTCTGAAGTATATTCTCTATTGTAACATAGATTCTCAAACATGTGTCACAGCCCAAAAGGTCGGTTAGCCCAACAAAGCTCCAGGTGGCTTCAAGAATCTGATCCTCCTCTCTCCCACAAGGTGTGAAAATCAGTGACATGAGCAGCTGAGTCATTTCTCAAGATGAAATCCTGCATGAGTCAGGCTACAAACATTTTGAATTGAGAATACTAAAGAAAGCAATGCTTTGTCCCTGGCTTCCCTGACTTTTCCCAGGTTTCCCTGCAGTGTGCAAGCCCTCCATCAGCTGCATGAGGCTTATAATGTCTAATTCAATGTCCTGCTTCTGATACATTCAGCTGCCAAAACAGTACACTTCAGTCTGAACACACAAGCTCTTTCTTTACAGTCTTGACCTCCAGGTGCAGGTTTCTTCCCCTGCATCACTCTACCTGCTAATTATTTACATTTCTTCTATGTTGCACCTACCTGGAAATTTTGGACAACTAAATCACAAGTTGTGATTGTAAACAAACCACCTGCCCGATTATTTTGAAAATGAAACAAATCAATGCTACAATGCTCACCTTGAATCCTTTCTGCGTTTATATACTGACAGGACTGTGAATGCAATGCTCCTCTATCACCACCTTCGCATAGACATTCACACCTGACCATTACATGCATTACTTCTGAACTTGTCAGAGCTGAACTCATGTAGTGTCTGATACTTGACATGATTTAGAGTTGATTTCATCAGCAGTTCCTCCATCATAAGTAAATATGATCTGCTCAGCTAAGAAAACACACATTCAATAAAAGAAATATCAATTACATTAAAGTTGGGACCAATAAAAAGTTGTTATAAAATGCTGAATGAATGAATGGTCTAATTTGGCTGTTCACATGACCAGCAGATGAATGACCAACACAAAGCCTCTGCTGCTGATTAAATCCCCTCACAGGAAACATTATACACTGAACACCTCTGCGTTTAGCTTCATGCTGCATGAACTATTTACTCTGAGAGGCAGTGGGAGTAAACAGACCAGGCTGTCTAGTCAGCTGGTGGACGGGAATGTGGCAGCAAGACTGTTTTCTTTCAAACTGTGGTGATTCCATTCTAGTTTGACTGGTCCCCATTGTTTCCTGTCCAGAAAGTTGCTTCTGTGGGCCATCCAGACCAGTGAAGGCAGGGGGTTCACACAGTCCAGAAAAACAAAGGTCAATCCTTCCACTTTTATTTCACCACACTGGTTCACACTTGTTTATGTTAAACAGGCAGTATTAAAATGGCCTTGCTCATCCCTCATGAACAAATAACCACAGGAATTTTAGGAATGCTGTGAGAACAATAATGCAGCTATTGGAATTTATCAGTGGCCACAATGTAAGCCATTTCACAGACCCCACTTAGATAAATCTGCATATTCTGGGGCTCCAATTTCAGTAGGAGGTGGTGGTGTTAGACTGATGCTCACAACTTTTAGTTGGCAGGTGACAGACCAGCACAGCCAGCACAACTGTCAGTTAAAATGTATTTTAAGTCACCAGAAGATGCATGTATGCTCTGTTCCACAGTTGCTGTTTCTTATGGGTTTTTTTTTTTCAGACAACAGCTGGTTAATGTCTTTCAGCTCGATCGCACCCAAAATCAGTAGATGTCACAAACTGGATAATTCTGATAGTTTCTGCGAATTTTCCTCCAAAAACAGTACAGCGGTCTCAAGGAAGCCTTTACCACCGCGATTTCACAAGGAAACCCTGTCAGCAGCCTTGTCTCATGTTATTGACACACACACAAAAAAAAAACTTTTAAAAACTCACCTTTGTGCTTCTCCATTCGCTCGCACGGACTCTCGCGCTTTCAGCCGCTTTACTCCTCATACACTGAAGCAATCCTGGAAGTTTTGAGTGATGGGAAGGCAACTTTTGCGGAATACAAGCCTAACCTCCCGTTTTCAACAACACACCGACTTGAGCAACACACAGTGTTTGTTGAGACGGAACAACAGCGCGCTCCGCTTCTTCCTAATCAGTTTTTCATTTTTTTCACCTCCTACTCCTCCCAGTCGGCAGCATCCAGACAGAAAAGAAAGAAGCTTAGTCGTTTTCCTCAGCGGGAACTCTCAGTGAAGTGTCATTCAAAGATTCCCCGGGGGTCTCATCAGTATTGTTGAACTATATTTATGTTCTCAACCGTGTTTTACCACAATACCTAAGGGAACCCTGCAGCGCAGTTCTATCAAAACTTAACCTCTGTGATTCGTTTCTCTACCAAGGAATTGAATTCCTATAGTTTCTGGCTTTGAAAAAAAGAAACAAAGAAAAAGAAAGAAGTCCGTTCAAGAGATTCTGGAGATTCGCGGTCTTCCAAATCAACGTCAGCATGAGGACAAAACAGCTGACATGGTCGACTTGAAGTAGTTATCTCGTCCTTATGTTGCAGTTTTAAGCCTTTTATTTCCTCTCATGCAGCAGAAAATTGAAGTTCCCTGCTTTAACAATCGAGCACCCCCATGGGAGAACCGTGACCGGGTGGAGGTATGAGAGGAATGTCAAGCGGAGTAACACAACACACTAGAAGATGATTAAAACGCATGACATGGATCCCAGTGTTTTGTACAAAGCTTTACATATGGCCTGTTCTTATGCAGGGCTAGGGCACGTGCAAGCGGACGCGCGACTTTATGTTAACTTTTCATTTATGCAGCCCAGACAACATGGATGATGAGGTGTTTGAAAAGCCTCACACACACACACACACGCAGCTAGAACTTGGATCATGCAGTGATGATGCGAAGTAATGTGATGCTGGTTAATGATATTCTTTCCAGTGGCAACAGACAGGGCGAATGGTAGGTTACAGGGGCGTTGCAAGCCATAAAGCTTCTGGTGTATGGGACTCCCCCCTCCCCTGCATAAATCAAAATTTTTTTTTTTATCATAAAGTCCTGCTACATTCATAGAGTTTAAAATAACTGTTTAATTCATCTTTCTAATTTCCTATTTTAGAGTTTTTCTAGAATTAAAGGGAGATTAAAGGGGAAAAAAATTATAACTTCCCTTGTTTCTTTTATTTCAAATTCTGCCAACATATTAAATCTCTTATGTGAGATTTTACCAGCTCAGAGCTGATCAGGGCCAATAAGACTACACAAGCAAAAAAAACTATCGGATTGTGATCAGGTGGTGTGTGATTCTCTCCCAGTGGTTCTGACTGCATGACAGTGTTATGCACGAAAACAGACTTCCTCCTTAACCTGAAAATTATAAGATACAAGAAGTTTTAAAAGGTCCACTAAGGCCCAATCCCAATGTTCTCCCTACTTTCAACCACTAGCCCTTACTCACTACCACTACACCCTTAAATTGAAGCCACAAGGGGTAGGGCTTTGGAATCTTCCCTAGGAATTGGGACACCACTTGCAGCATTTACATTCAGGCACATAAGCGACTGCGTAGCGATGTTTGCACAATGTCTACGTCTCACCATAACAACACACCCAGCCACAACACATAGGCTAGTTAACAGTTGCGGTCATTTTTCTTTTTTTATGATTCATCATGCTTCGGTTAATTAACAAACAAAACAACCACACGGGGAAGAAGTCGCCATGACGACTGTTGTCTCTTGTAAACTGCCGAAAAGCCTTCGCAAGCTTTTCATCACTATTTTAGCCTAGCTAGTGTGGCTAACTTGGCTAACGTTGCGAACAAATTTGTAATCTGTATATGTACATTTGTGAGTTTTCTTCTCCGAGTCCTGTCGCTCTCCGGAGGTTGCTGTTCTTCCCTTTTCTCTGGCCCTTCCTCAGCAAGTCAGCATCTAACCCTCACTCTGAAGGACTAGATTCATACTCCCTACCCCTTGTTATGTCCTCTACCCATACATGCAAAGAGGAATTGGGACAGCACTACCTTCACGGGAACACGCAAAATTTAGGGATGAAGCTAAAAAGTAGGGCTAGTGGGTGTATTGGGACGCAGTGTTAAGTCCATGCCAGAAATCTGGAGGTTTGGAGGGATTGTCCACAAACATGCAAGGAGCATCCAAACTCTCCAAAATCACAGTGACTTGGATCATAACCCAGAAAAAAGTATTTCATCAAGTACCTTGAGGGAAAGAATGTCAAGAGTCGTGTTATATTTTTCAGCTGAAATGAAATAGTTTGTTACAGTCTTATTTAGCACTTTAGGACAAAGATGTATAGCACATTTAAGTCCCTCACACACTCCCTCAAGCCTAAACATAGTGAACTTATTCTATGGAAATATGTGTCTAACTTAACTCAGCTTATAAACTATATGTAAAGACTATTCTCAGAGAGAAAAGTCTGTAATTTGAAGTTCATTTATTGTATGTGTTAGTTGTATCTCCTTCTCAGAAGACTGTGGTTCCCAAACAACACAAATGATTAAATCCATCTATTGTTTTTGGGTTTGTAGACCTGCAATGCCTCAAACATTTTAACAGTCATGATTAAAGACACAGTTAATATAAAACTGAATAACAGCGAAACAGACAGACAGATTTAAAACACAAGAAACGAAATGCTGACATGCTGAAACTGAGCTTTAAGATCTTGCTAAGTTTGCATATCTTACTCTCATCTTATTGTAAAACTCTGAAGCATCCATAGTAAACAATTGGTCAAGGTGAATCTTTATTAACCTCAAGGAACAATTTGTTCCACAGACAGCAGTAAATCCAATAATACGCAGTAAACAGCTACTTGCACATACTCATGCACACATACCCACAACAATCAACAGCCAATAGCAAGGAGTTCTTGGATCCACTGCTTTTGCATCTTGGCAGATTATATCTACGACCAGATGGAAGCAACCTGAACTCGCTGAACCCAGGGTGAGTGGGGTCAGTGAGGATTGGCCAGATCATCTTTGTTACTCTGATACTGCACAGGTGATAGAGAAGTCATTTAGCATTGTGTGAGCAAAACAGCTAAAGGAGAAAATAAAAGAAAATGCAAAACCACAAAGAATTTCCCAAAAAGTATAATTGCTGGGGCTTAGCAACAACATCAGTAACAGTGACTGTCTCATGATAAACAGCTTAAACAGGAGCAGAGGGGGCTTCTACTCTCATCCTCAGCAAGAGTTTCATTCAGTTTTCATCACTGTCTCAGAACACATTGACGAATTAATGTTTAAACTTGATACATCTTATTCGAAGACACTCATTTGTACAAAAAGTGAATGAATGGATCTTTGCCATTTGAGAAGTAAATTTCAGAGCAAGTTTAATTGTCCTTGTGTAATATTCTGTTTACCAGCACAGAGATTGGATTTCAGATAAATATAATGTTGAGCAGCATTCGATCCTCAGATTCCCAGATAAGAGTTCATGAAAAATATGCGAAAGGGATATCCCCGTGGTCAAGTAGCCAGGGTGCATGATTAATCAGAAGAATAGTGACAGGACTCCACATTGTCACAAAAACAAAACAAAACAAAAAAATCAATGGATTCATCAGCTGGGATTGAATTACAGTGGAAATGTTGTACGATAACTGAGCTAGAACGAACATTAACATCTTACCAACCATTGGGAATTTTACTAGATTTTCTGAAAGATTCTATGCACATATAAGAAGAGGGCAAGTAAATTTTACATTTACCTTTCAGTGTGCCAGTATTTTTTTTATTTAATATAGGCACAAAATCTACAGTACAAGGTTGCAAAGCCCTCGGCCAATGTCTGAAATGCCCTCATTTAAAAGCATCTCAATGTTATTGGCTCACTTGAAATAATAAAAAAAAAACAAATAAGGAGTTATTTTACACACTTATACTTTGGATGAATTAACTGACAGATTAAAAAGCTGACTTGGACTCTTGGTAAGAAGACCTGAAAGAGATGGGAAATAATTCAGAGCTTTCAGATGGAGAGTTTTATGAGCTGTTTCGTGCACAGTATAGCTACATGTACTAAAACCACAGGAACATTTCCAGCCTGAACACCAGTTGGCGGTCGTATATCAGCTATAAACTATAGCCAATATACAATTGATTGGCTATAGTTTTATCTCAATTTATGCTGTTTAGAAGTTTGACTATTTTTAAGTAGATAAATGTCACTGTTGGTTAATTTAATCCACAACAGTCATCTTTTGAGGAGACATTACAGTGAAAAACTGACAGAAATGAGTGTGTAACTGATGCATTTGTTGACAGAGGAACTAAACTTGATTTTAAAGTATGAAATATCAGTCTATATGATCCTGAATTATGTTTTCTTAGGACTGTAGTCTGTGCAAAATATTACAATAACAATAATGATGATAATAGAAATATAACAATTAGATAACAACAGGAGTATTTTTTTTTATTAATATTAGTAGAAGTAGTAGTCGCACTACCAAGCCACTACCATTGTAGTAGTAGTATTTGCATTATAGTCTCTAATACCAGATAAAAGTAACATTAGTAGTTTATTATAATAATAATAATGATAATAATAATTATAAGTCTTAGTAGTAATATATGCATTAATTGCTTCTTAATCTTTTTGAGGCTAGTATTCACATTGATTTCATGATATAGTTTACCATTAAGACCAAAACATATCTTAATCTGCTTGTATGGATCTTACTATAACAGGGTCAATGCAGAAATTTGTCAGGGCATCATCAGGGCCATCAAGCAGCATTTTTACACATAGAGGTGCTACTCCAAGTGATGGGGATGGGGAGAGGTGTGAGGGTGTGGGGCGGCGACGGGTGGGGCAAATAACATTTTGCTTAGGGGCCCCAATTTGGTTTACAATCCAAAGAGCCATTTTTTTGCTCCAACACAGTTAAATAAGTCATTTAGAGCTGCAAATGGTCCATGGCCATTTGAAAACAGATAACTTGTCATTTTTGATAAATACTTACTAAACAAAATTTGCTGCCACTTTATAAGAACCACATTTTCATTTCTTCTTTTACGAAATAGAATACAGTTTATTCCATCAGTTTTTTTTTTCAAGACTGTGTGTCTCAGTGGAACTTGTCTGTATAAATAATGGTTAGATACATAAATAAAAATGTGAGTATTTGTGGAAAATTTTGTGAAAGAAAAGTCCAAAATTTTAGTACTTTTAATGTCATTATATTGTAAAAAATTCAATTCAGCTGTTCCATGAAAAAACTGCTTAAACCTGTAGTTGTTATTATATATATATATATATATATATATATATATATATATATATATATATATATATATATATATATATATATTCAAAATAGACACTAAATATACTGAATAAAAGATAAAAGATATATAAAATTATATCTTTATGATTTTTAATCAATGTGATTAAGAGCCATTGTGGAAAGTCCAAAGAGCCACCTGCAGCCCCCCTCCCCCCATCACCATTACTCAAATTTGGATAAACACAGTATGGAAAATGGATGGATGACCGTGTGACTGCTTGCTTCATATTTATTAAAAAAATGTTTCATATATAAATGTACAAAAGTAAAATCGGGCTATTTCATCAGTTTAGGGGAACACACGTTGGTCGAGGTACATTGCTATCACATTTCTTTGGGATGCCAGCATGTCTCCTTCTCTAATATCTTGGAACATATGCCACAGCTCCCTCTACTTTATCTTTTTAGTTTTTGCTTCTATATGTATCTCTAGAAGATGAGCACACTATCATCTAATGCAGGAGTCCTTGTTCTTGTCTTGCAACGATAATGTTCTGTGGATGCGACTGCTGAGAAGTGTATTTAGGACACGACAAATGCCTTCATGAAGATAGCGCATGATAGATGGCAGTCTAAACATGTATTTTTACTGCATGTTTTGTACTTCTGCACAGTTAGACAAATCTGAGTTAGAAAAGTCACTTTAAATAACAAGAAATATTTTTTTTGTGCATCTTCAACTATTTTTCATTCATTTAATCTTTTCAGGGAACCCCATCTTGAACCTGGCTCTGTACAGATTTCACCTTTATTCAGATAAGTCAGCAGATGTCAGTTTCTTCTTACACCTCATGTAAAACCTTGAGTCAGTGCCAAAAGAGTGAATGTGAGTCAGGGATGATGGCTCAGCATGGACTGAAAACTTTGGTGGTCTGACTCTTTTCGCCTCCACTCTTTCTTTGTCCATGCGCTCACTGCTAACCGTCTTATTAATCCAGCAGGGGAATTCCTATTGTGCAGCAGACCCTTGGATGGCCCCCTGGCTGTACGGGAGATTTAAAGCCTTCAACACTCAGATGTGGATGATTTACGGTCATCACGCTTGCCCATGTGTGAGAGGCATTTGTATATAGATTTGGAAAAAAAGAATGTTACAAGCTAACGAGTCACACAGACTTTTAAAGTCTACAGGATATTTTTGAGTCAAGGGTACAACTGTGGACTCGGCTGCCCTCTTTAAAGACAAGTTTTGGGGTTGATTGAAACACAGAGCATTCCTCAGCCATGAATCAGAGGACAGAGGTCGCTGACTCAACTCCAATTTAACACTGAACCCTCTTTGATTCAGGGTCTCTGTCATGTTTGCACACACATATAGAGACACATAATGCACCTCCTCGGTCCCCTGTAAGGAGACCTCCCATCTTTGTTGGTATTTTCATCTAATCTACTCCGAAACCATGTGCCTTCTCTTACTGTTGCGTCTGGGAATTTCCAAAGAAAGCCAAACCCTCTGACTCTGCAGTACCTCCCTGCTTTTCTAATAACATTTAAACCAAGAATGCAAAGGGCATGGACTGGAGACACTCTACACCTTGTGAAGATGGTGCCTTTTTCCCTGCACCACAGAGACATGTGCACCTGACTAAACGCCAGCAGGCTCTCCAGCGGCTTAAGTGGAGGGGTGTCAAGTCAGAGCACAATAATATTGTTTTTAGTTTGCATGTGATCAGGTTAAGTGCAGCCTCTGTGGAAAATAAACAGGAGTTCTTAAGATTTCAAAGTGTTTGTGGGTGACTTGTAAAGGCTGGGAAAGTTTTTGAGGTAATCATTTTGTGACACCTTAAACACTGTCTGCATGTTTTTTAAAGCCATGCAGAAGACAGCTATAATGAAAACTGACATTATGTACTGGAAAAATGAAAAACATAAAACATTGTGCAATGTAAAGCAAAGTTAGTATAGCCAGACAGTTTAGTTTGCTGGATTAAACCATCAACAATTAACACTTAAATAAAATACTTATTTTCCCTGTCCCTTATTCAACTCAAAGTTTGTTCTAGGATTGCCAATGAATGGATGTTTATTAAATCTGTGATCATTTTTTTTTTCATGTCAGAAAAGTTTATTTGAACGTGCAAGTTTGATTTAAATGTACTGTGTAGCCTATATGCATTTTTACACCTATGTAATATCGCCATCTGCAGGTGTGGTGATAGAAGCACAGACAGCTCTAACTTACATCTGTGTGTGTGTCAAAACTGCATGTTCAAAATGTACTTGTACAAATGCTTGTTCAAAATTAAGCGTTTATTTCTTACATTTTGCTGTTGCTTAACAGCCATCATTGTTAACTCATGTTAGTTTGCTTGCGCAATATAAAGGGGTTACAAACAAAACATGTTGATTCTCAATACATTTTCCAGTCCAGCTGGATCAAGGCCACTAGTGCGTGTTCCTGCTACTTTTTGGAGGGTAAGGTATGCAGAGGTCTCCTCCGTCTTTGAATCACCATCTGCATGAGAAACACAAAAAGGAAATGTAGATTATCTGTTTGCTCCGCTGCATCACACAAGCGAGGCAACAGCTGGTACCACCTTGATGTAATAAAAAAAAAAACAAAGATAGAGACTTTCTCATAGAAAGATATGATGTAGATCACACTCACAATCAAACTTCCTTGAAATTAAAGGATAGAAGACTGTATTAAAAACAGTTTTTCTTAATAGATGCAGTCCAAGTGCAAATAGAAAAGCCAGGGCATGGATCACATATGGTATGATACTGTATATATGTATATATATATATATATATATACACATAAATCTGCTGTGGTTTAGCACATAACATGATTAAAAGCAGCAAGATGACATATTATTTTAAATAAAAGAAAAATCTGATCATTTTTAACCAATCAAATGTAGCATTTTACTTCAGATCAAATCAAAATGATAATTTATACTGCTGAGTACATACAAAGATATTTCTATTTATGTATATGAGCCATTAACAGTTAAGTAAAGTAATGCAAAATAATTTCCATAAACTATCACAGTGTTTACGTTTAATACGCTTTTAAGAGTTTAACATAGAAAGTGACTTGTTTTGGGAGGTCTTTGGGTTTTATTGAGCGTAGCGTTTAATAGCTGGAGAGGAGAATCAGCTACATCTGATAAAGTTAATTGCACCAGTAAGCATCACGCCCTTCTTCAGACTGGTTCAGAACAGGGAAAAAAATTGGGAGCAGTCTTTAACTGGAACGGGGGGGGTGTCATTTTCACCAAATGCCACAAAAACCCCATTGTAATCGGCTATCTTTATGGCCTCTACGTGTAAATCCCGGAACAAAAAGTCGCCATTGTGTCTCAATGTTTGAAATTCTTTTGAAAGTCCTTGACCTTAAAAACTTCCTCCTGGTAAGTGCCGCATTGGGTAACGTCAAGTTTCTGACCCTGTACCTTTAAGTAGAAGCTATTTCCAGTGCGCATGCGCAGGTTGTGTTTAGTTTTCTCCAACCTGAGGAGCTGTCTAGTGTCGCTGCGCTAGCAGTTCCATCGCAGCGTGTTGTTGTGATGTTTGTCAGAACGGTGGTGACTTTTTTCGCATGGGAGAGTTAAGGAGACAACACTAAACACTGTTATCACTAAAAGCTGCGACTAAGGATACTTAAAGCGCCGTGGAAAGAGACCATTTGGATCAACAACAGTTGAAAGTGGCTGCTCAATGCCCCCCAGTCGACAAGGGTAGCCCTCCAGTTCCCACATCACACCACATCCATGTTGACTGCGGCAGCTTGCTCTCTGAGACCGGGGCTAAAAACGCCTCTTTGTTCGTGTGTGGACGATATCCGGTCAAATCACAGCAGTCAGTGGAAGGACCGTTGTAGGTTATTGTATTTATCCCGGTTTGGTTGTGAGGGGTTGTTAACGCATTAAAATGGCTGCTAAAATGGCATTTGTAAGAGAATGGTCTTGAATCAGTACCGTAACGTTACATTACCTCGCAGAGGCCAGACTGCAAATAAGCTACAGTTGCTAACAAATTATGCTTTAGCCAGAGACATCACTTAAATATTTAGCCGTAAAAGAAACTTTGATCGATGCTTGGATTTTTAGGTAGGTTTATCCAACGAGAAGTAGGGTGATGGGAATTCCTCCCATTCTGAATCTATGCATGCGGTTAACCGATCAGCTTTTGTAAACATTTAGCTAACACCGTCATTTCTGGGCTATTTTCTCTAACGCTTTGAAGGCAGGCTTGGTTGAGCCTTACTTTGAGTATGACCAATACTCAGCAAATATGCAGGACTTTGTTGTAACGGGAACATCTTGAGTAGCCGAGGCTTTCTCCCAAAGTAGACCCCGAGGCCCCGGTCTTCTACTCAGCTTGGTGTGCTGGAGAAAATACATTGATATAAAAAGAATGGATCCTGGGGGGAGTTGTAAGACTAAACTCTTTCTTTTTGGGCCCAAGTTAACCACCCACAGTGACCCTCGGGGAATCAACAAATACTTGGTGGTCTATGTGTTGTTCTACTTTGTACTTTTCGCTCACGCCTCCCCGACGAAACAGTGCGACAAGAACTGTCTGTCGGGGAAATGCATCAATGGGTCCTGCGTCTGCGACCGAGGATGGGTTGGAGATCTGTGCCAGCACTGCCAGGGAAGGTTCAAGTAAGTGACAAGAACAATCCAATGAATCCATTGTTTAATTCCAGGTCCACTGACTTCTCAGTGAATCTCATCTAAATGATCTTTAGTAGTGAACAGTCATTGTGACCCAATAACTGCTGTTTTGCTTTCAACATCAGTGTCAGCAAAGATTTTTTTTAAAATGTGGAGCTCTGTTGCACGTGAAAGATGACCCCCATGAACACACTTGTTTACTATTTACTCAACAGTCTGACTGATTTTCAGGACTATGTAACATTTGCCTGAAGACTTGACAGACCTCCACAGAGTCCAGGGCTT
This sequence comes from Atherinomorus stipes, assembly GCA_023101725.1. NCBI lineage: Eukaryota > Metazoa > Chordata > Actinopteri > Atheriniformes > Atherinidae > Atherinomorus > Atherinomorus stipes. Next base: position 480,363 of record JALJCO010002219.1, on the reverse strand, counting down.
CCCCCCTCATTTGTATTGCATGTGTTTTGTATATGAAAATAATACATTTCTTTGTTTGATCAATCATTTGGTTGTTAAGAGGCTTAAGAATATTCTGAAACTTCAAGAGATCCAGTACAGCATCACAAAATGCAAAGAAAAATGTCAAGTTGATGCAAATAAAATGCCAGAATGAGTGTTTAATCAAAAACTATATTAGATTGAAATTACCCCTCATCTGCCCATATTGTTGATTTTAAACAGTAGCAGGTGGGTTCCTGATCTCTCCTTATGTGGGAGGGTGGCTGGCTTGTGGCTTGTTTCAGTTTGTATTCTTCATTTACTGTGCATGCTGCTCAGTTACAGTTATATGCATGCCAGTATTTTGCACTTCCCAACAGTATTTATAATGCATAAAAAATGTCATGTAACAGATACTTTCATGCAGAGCAATTTGCAGGTGAGAAACAAATTAGGGGGCAATGATTGGTTTGGTGTTTTTCCCAAAGATTATTTGACAAGTAAACCAGGAAGTACTATAGGGAGTTTGAAGGGTGAGCTTGCTACCTTTAGCTGACCTTAAATGTGTTTGCTGTAGATGTGTACAATTATTATCTCATAAAGGATCTTTATTTTCTTCATCTGATTCTGTATTTTGATTAGAGAGACAGCATCTCTCACACAAGACAAAGCAATCCACAGATATCGTTTTATTCATTCCATCTGCCCATGAGCACATATTCCAGACGAAGACTCTGCAGTGCATTGCGGTGTTGACTTAAGGTCGCCGGTATTTGCAAAGATTCTAGATAAAATCCCTAAACAAATAAGTTCAGTGTGCTTTTGTGTGAGGAGAAAGCCCACAGTGGCTTTGAGGAAGCAACTGTAATCCACTTGATTTTACATTAACCTTTCAACCCTTGTGATAATACAGTGAAAGACTTATTCCTCAAAAGGACGAATAAACAGTGATCAGCATATGTACACACACCATGATATCAGACTAATCATGAGTTGATTCTTGTGGGCGAAGCATTGCCAAAAGGAGCAAGTATTCAGTGGTAAAAGTAATACATTTTTAAGTTGCTTAGTGACATTGTTCAGCTTGACAGGAACCTGTTATGGCCTCTCAGAAGACCTGAGTGGCACTCAGCAGCTGATGTACCTCAATCACAGTGATTACTGTTACTTATCTGTCTGAGGTTTGGTACTAGTTGTCATCGGCCTTGTTGTTAGGGGACAACCTCTCATCAGGAAGAGACAAACTGCTAAATCGTGATGGGAAATGATACTTAAACTCCTGGCATCTCTGAAGTAGAGACAGGATACCGCTTAATGCAGGATCACATATGCATAGCTGAGTGGAAATTGTATCTTGACTTCATTTACTGTGTGTGGTGTGTCAGAGTGTAGTCGAACACATGGAGTCGTGAACAGGATAGTGTTTCCTTTAAAAGGCCAAAGTGCAACATGAAAAACAAATCTTTCCTGGATGTGTACACATTGCTGACTTGTTGCCACTTTCCTCCAGCTGTGTTTTTATCCTAAGTGCTTATCTGAATTAGTTAGCACTAAGTGTTACTAGACTTAAATAGAGAACAACCATATGTATCATAATAACTTCTTTTATTATGTTTTAGCTGCAGGTTAAGACCGAATCTTATCATGTGCATACCACTGCACAATTATGCAATAACTAACCATCTTTGGTCTGCTATCTTGTCAGATATGGTGAGGTAATGTTCATGGAGAAAAAATCCAACAAATAAACCCCAATATGCCTTTGGGTTTCATTTTTTTGTTTCTAGTATGTCTTAGCTTTGACAACAAGGTGACTTTTAACAAACAGAAAGTTGTTACAAACCACAGTGTCAATAAAGTCTCTTTAGCTCTGGGTGGGATTCGTTCAGTTCTAGTTTTTGTGATATAGAAAGGAAATGGAAAAAGCCACCCGTCACTCTGACACAGTTTTGTAGGTTTTGATGTGAAGAGCACATTTTAAAGAGTTTTGAGTAGACAGGAATCTACAGCTCACTTCTTTGGTTATCTTTTTGATTCTTTTGGATTGGAATATAGTGATGCTGTAATTTGACCCACGACTTCATATTTGTAGGAGATTTTGTTCCAGGAAAGCAGGTTTGCATATGGAAAAAGTTCCTACTTTAATTTGCAGTGACATTTCCTTCAAAGGAGGAGGAAAGAAATCCAGAACATGACAGAAAAACTTTTTTCTCATCCCATTATAACGTCACCATATCCCCTTACTGAAGAAGTACCAGTTCATGATAACCATTTGAATGATTTTATTTGTTTTGGTCTTTTAGGCTGACAGAACCCTCAGGATACCTCACAGATGGCCCCATCAACTACAAGTACAAAACAAAATGCACCTGGCTCATTGAAGGCTAGTAAGTGTCGATGTAATTTTGCTCTGCTGAAGCTGAGCATTCTGTCAGATTTACTTATGTGGTATAAACTCTCTGAAAGAAGGGTCCAGGAAGTGCCTCAATAATAGGTTACAAAAACAAGTCTGGCAATTTGAGGGATATTTTGTGTGTAGCTGCTGCACTTTGATAAGCATCATCAGCTAGAGACAGGAAGAATCCTTTTACCTGTTGATGCTTTTAGTTGTCATGGAAACTATAGTCTTCATCAACAAAGACCTGCATGGAAACTTTTTTTTCATTTTTGATAATTAACAAAGGGCAGCCTGTCATTTTCAGATGCTCACACTTTGGAGAAAGACTATTTTTTGTGCATTTTTTTTACTACCTGTATTTTTTTCCTGCTTTTTAGCAGTTTGAAGTGATGTAAAGATATGGAATATGATGAAAAAAATGCTGATCCACGTGATTGCTACAATTGTGTTTTTCCTCTTTTCAGCCCAAATGCAGTTCTTCGGTTACGATTCAACCACTTTGCCACAGAATGTAGTTGGGACCACATGTACGTCTACGATGGAGACTCAGTTTATGCTCCTCTGGTTGCTGTTTTCAGGTGAGACACTACAGTAAGACCTCAAAAAACATAGATGGGTAGGTCTATTGATGAGAAATCTGAATCCACTATCTCTTATAAAAGTCATTATTTCACAAAGCCATGTGAAAAAGAAAGGAAAACACCTTTTAGTAGTAAGGTTTTATATATCAGGATATAGTAAAATAACCCCCTGATCCTTACCAGGTTTTAAAATTTGATAAATGGAACTTTAGATAAATACCAGTACATGACAGATTACATGTGTCATTGAACAGAAAAAAAAGGCAAACTACAGAAGCTTGTGTGTGTAAAACTAAGTGCATATTTCATACAAATGAGGAAATTAAATTGCAGCCAGTTGCTGGTAATTAATGCACTTGATTAAGTGATCACTAGTAAGTGTGAGTGTCTATAACAGCGAACATTATGAGCATTCAGATGTGTGACAACACAGAGGTAGTTTAAGAGAAGCAAGTTTTGCTGTCTATCAGTTGGAGAAGGATTATAAAGACTGTTTTCAGACTATGTGGAGACTGTCACTCTGCACTGAGAGAGGTTATTCACAAGTGGAAAACATTTTAGACAGCTGCCAGTCTTTCCAGAAGTGGACACCCCAGCAAGTTCATCCAGAAATCCGACTGTGCAGTGATAAGAAAAAAATGCTAAAACCCCCAAAGCTCCTTCTCAGACTTTGCAGTCCTTAGATTGCATCTTAAATGTTAAAGTTCATGATGATACAGTACAAAAGAAAAGACATTGCAAGTATGGCTTGTTTGGTAAATGCTGAGGCAGGATGAACTGAATTCATGATGTAAAGAAGAGTGATTCAAAATCCCTCCGCTACTGCATGAGCGACTGATAACATCATACAGAGAACTACTGCATTTCTTCATGTTATTGCTAGTAAATGTGGTTCTACAAGCTACTGAATCATTGAACGCACTCGTCTTTGGATGTTGGCTTCGTTCTTGTGAAGTGAGTAATGATGGGGGAATTTTTTTTCATGTATTATTCTTTATTTGAGTCTGCATTTATCAAATAATGAAGACTAGATGATTCTTTCTTATTAAGATTTGATGTGTAAAAGCACAGAATTGAAAATGATTTCTTTTTAACACAAACTCGGCTCCAGCAGAGCTGAAAAGGTTTTTTTTTTCTGATAGTGTGCGTTGGAGCTTTCCCTGTAGTTTGAAGACATGAACTTAACAGGATCTTTTTTTCTTTTTTTAATCAGTTATTGTGGTGTCTAGACGCTGATTTAATAAAGAGCTCTGGGTTTGTTATGGTAACTTGGGACTCTTGAGTTTTAAGTGAAGTGATGTCAGTGCATATCTCGCATATTTCCACAGCGGCCTCATTGTGCCAGAGGTTCGAGGTAATGAGACTGTTCCTGAGGTTGAGACAACTTCTGGCTATGCACTCCTACACTTTTTCAGCGATGCTGCTTATAACTTGACAGGATTCGAAATATTCTACTCGTGAGTATCTTGGATTAATTGAAAGTATAAAACACAACACATGCATACTTACCTGTCAGTCTTTAACGTTTAATGTTATTTGGCCAACTCCAAACTACCATCAAGCTGTTTTCTGGTCCTAACACAACAACTGTTAGAAATAATTTCTTATTGATTTGAGGTCTGCATCATCACAAGCTTGTAATTATCTGACACAGCCCAAGTAATTGCCAGTGACTTGCTCAGTAGGTTTTCATGTCTTTCTTATCCAGCGCACATTTGCTAAAAGTTAACAAAATTTCTTTCCAGGATCAATTCTTGTCCCAATAATTGCTCCGGCCATGGGAAGTGCACACCGGGGAACTCCGTCGCCAGCAGAGTCTACTGTGAATGTGACAAGTACTGGAAGGGCGAAGCCTGTGACATCCCCTACTGCAGGAACAACTGTGGTAGCCCCGACCACGGCTACTGCGACCTCACAGGGGAGAAGCTTTGTGTCTGCAATGACAGCTGGCAAGGTATGAAGGAGTTCCTTCCATATCCTTTAGGTCCTTAAAGATCATAGTAAGAATAAAATTTAGATTTAGAAGCATTTCACAAGCAGAAAACAGTGTAGCAGCATGTATTTGCCCATCGTTCTAAAACACAGACATGTTTCTTGCAGCTTACAGCACACAGACTGAATGCTTGAAACATGCTTCTGCAGTTATTAGTTATGAAAATATTGCCACGCCCTCTGTGTCTGCTGCAGGAAGATGTTATCAGACGAGCATGAACAGCTGTGTTGTGTTATGTCACACTGTTGCACTGATTGGTAACATTTTGATAAGCCCTATGACTGCGCCTTATAATGTGGGTCCAGCTGTAGGGAACCAGATGCTTTTACATGATGAAACTTGACAGAATCATTAGCCGAGGCATGTGCTTTTTCAGCACTGCTTCCATTCACACAGCTGAGCATGTTCGTATCTCCTTTTTCTTGTCGTTTTCATTTAAGTACTAACCCATTCTTGCGCTTTGGTGTGACAGTTTAAGAGAGGCATATTTACTGTTCAAACTGAGAGCGAGTCATTAAGAAAATATCCATGAGATGCAGTTAAACACATCAGATTAATGTAGTTTTTGCCCTTGACACAGCACACCTAGAAAATAAAATAAATGACTCGTTGAATTGCTTAATTTAATTTTTAACGTCTCCTCAACTAAAATGTCTTTGCCTGTTGTCTCACTTTCCCTGCAGGCCCTGATTGCTCACTAACTGTACCTTCAAATGAGTCCTTCTGGATCCTTCCCAGTGTCAAGCCCTTTGGCACCTCACTGGCCAGAGCTTCCCATAAGGCCGTGGTGCAGGAAAAAGTCATGTGGGTAGTGGGTGGTTATACCTTCAACTACAGCTCGTTCCAGATGATTCTTAAGTAAGTCACATTCATTGAAGTACTGATCTGTTTTCTCGAGTAAAAGGTATAGGTTTACAATTCAGTATACAAATTGTACTCAAATGCTGAAACTTTAAGTATAGATTGTATTCACTTTGTGTTGAATGCACACACACCATAAGTAAAATGAACTAAAGCTATTTTATTAAATCTGTCATTTACCATCTGTCAACACGGGCCAGTGAATGAATTCAGTGCTGTGGAAAATTAGCATCATATACAGATACAATTAAAGGTAGAGTCCAAAGTTTCCCTCCCTGAATATAAACGTTCGACTAGTGCAAGTGAAATCCATCTCAAATCGCGCCTTTGGGGGTCTACTCTCATGCAGTGGTGAGTTAATTAGGGCTGAACAGTTTCAGGGAAAAATCTAATTGCGATTTTTCGGGGAGATATTGCGATTTCGATTCGATTCACGATTTTCTTCAAATCAAGCTTCAGTACAATATTTACAATGTACAATAACATTTATGAACATGACAGAAAACTCCATTATATCATCAAAACATTAAAAGCTGTTACTCTTAATCAAGGATGACAATTAAAGGTGAGATTTAGCCCCCTTTAAATGCATTTATTGAAAAAATGCATGTACATTTACTGGAACTCTGGGATTTTCAGATTCCCCTGCAGTCCTCCTCCCTCTACCACAGTTAATCACCCCACTTACTGCCTTTTTCAAATCAGGTATTCTGCATGTTGCTTTACACACTTGAATTTCCAGTGTAAAAAAGACATTACTGTGCTATTTTTAATATTTAAACTATTTCTCATCACAGTGCACTGAAAAATATCCAAATGAGAAATCAATATATTTTCCTTTTACAGCTCTTGTATGCAGGTTAAGTTAGATGAAAGATAAAAACCAGGGAGTTTATCATGGATTCATTTGTGCATTGAAATGTAATTGAGTTGTAAAATAAATCTAAACAAATATCAGGTTTTACATTAGGCTTCATTTTTATGTCATTCTGTCACTTGGACTTGAAGTGAAGAAAACGCTCCTACGTCCAAAATAATGTGGTGGTTTTACCTTGATTGTTTTTTTTTTTTTATCAGGTCGCATTTCTGATGTTTGGACGCACATTTTTGGCCAAAACAGCGTTCTGTACTCATCCTCTCATGTCCGCTTGAAAAGCAGCAGTAACAACTTTCCTTCCGTTTCTGGACTTCTGGTTTAACTGTGTGGATTAACTAATGTACCAGATAACAAGGACAGAGTTTCTGTGTGCTGCTCCTGTTCACAAAGCAAGTCAGGCTGATTATTCGTCTCCTTTTACTGAGATCTGCCTCGATACGGATCATTAATTTACTCGCCTGCATCGCGCTCGTGTCCACAGCTCAAAACTTTATAGGTTAAAAGAAAACTGGTTGGAATTCAGTAGCACTTTTATTCCCATTGAAATGATTTGATCTGATTTTACAGATCAGACAGCATTTTTCACTAGACTGTTTTATCAGTTGATCGCTGCTGGCGACTTAACTGCTGAGTCATGAAATCTGACGGCGCAGACAGTTCAAGATTATATTTTACTGCACATAAAATTCCCTCATTGCATGAAGCAGATCAACAAACAGCAAGAGGCACCTGCAGCAGAGGTCTGCAGCCTCTGTCCAACAACAGAACCGAAAGTTAGAAACTGGATGAGGTTCTATCGAAGCCGTTTTCTAGTGTAAAGATTACACAGCACGAGACGCCGCATCCCAGCCCTAAAGCTGATTGGTTAGCTGACCTGTCCATGAGTAACATTCCGCTTCTGATTGGTGAGCTTAGTTGGCCGGTACAGAGACGGCATGTAGCATGTGTGTACAATAGTTGACAGAGCAGATCCTGGGTCAGTCAGGAGCGCTGGACAAACCGCAGCTTTGGCGATCACGTGATCGTGTGGTCTGAAATCGCAATTTCGATGTGAAAACGATAAATTGTTCAGCCCCAGTTTGAATGCAACTCCCTCCCCTGTCTGTACTTCGCTCTTTCGCTTTGTTTTGGTCTGGTTGAGACGTTTCTGGGTGGAGATTTCTGTTTATATCGCCAGCAAGTGACAGCTAAGGGCATGAGGCTGTGTGGGAATAAGCTCATGATGGGAGCAGACGTCAGTCTCTTAAACTCTCGAAGAAAAAAAGAAAGAAAAACGGCGAATGCACTGAAGAAAAGGTAGGAGCTTTAGATAGTACCAGGGTTGGAAAACCAGGGTTAAAACTGGTTTGGATTTTACCCGCTTCTGAGCTCTGAAGGAGATGCTTGAAGCTGGATAGGCTGAAGAACGAGGCGGCCATTAGCCTGAGAGGGAGGTGCACTAAGTTTGAATAGTTTTATTTACAAATAGAAATGGTGGGGGGACTCCAGACTCTGCCTTTAAACTATTCTAAGTCAAAATTTGTTGCTCAGATTATTTTAAAAATGTCAAAATTTGTTGCCTAACCATATAATCTTACCTGTATTTGATTACTAATGTTTGCTTGACCTAAATTATGGATCATATTATGGAGTCAGTGGATCAAAAGGTTTGTGTAGAGAGAAATGTGTTGCTCAATATAAGACAAATTAAGGTTTGTGTTGAAGGTCTTGGTGCTTTAAGCAAGACAGCACCCTTTAGTATACACCCAGAACCACTAAAGAATGGTTCAAAACTCGTTAGATAGACTGTTTTAAACTAGTAAACAATGAGCCCTGACATAAATCCCATTAGGAAACTTAGGAGGGAGCTCAAAATATCTTTTTTTATTTTAACCTACAAACATAAAGCCACTCTGCTGAATTTTGGCGCCTAATGAAAGCTTATATGACTTCTGTCTTGTATGTTGTCTCTTCTCTGAGCTCTCACCTGTCAGTAAGATTCAGTCAAATGTTGACTCTTGTCTTATTTTTGTTCCGTTCCTTTATCTCTTTTCCTCACTTTGTCTGATTGTGTTTGATTGCATTCTCTGCAGAATCAGCCATAAGCATGCTCGAAACTGCTAGTATGTTGATGTCCAATTGGCATGTGATGTGGTGCCATGAAGCCAAATGCAACTGTCACGAGAGGCCATGTGCTGAAAAACAAAACAAGTGATATGCAGTTTCTCAGCCCCAGGATGCTGCAGGGCAATTATAGCTTCAGAAATATGCAAAATGAATGTCAGCATGCCATCAAAAAGAGTCAGAAGCACAAAGGCATCTAGATGGCAGCTAAAAATATTTAGGGGCTGCTATTGTTTCTATTTTGTTATTAATGTATTTTATGAAAACTTTTTTTACTGAATTACTCAAACTTCAAAAAAAAATATTCCGCAGATTTGGATTAATTTGCAAATTGTTTCTGAAACTCATCAAAGTTGTGTGAGCGTTGTCATGCAACAAACTTTCTAAACTGTTGCTTTTCATATTTCTTGCTGCAACAAGCTCTTTCCATCTGCTCGGTGTTTGCTCAGCGCCAGGTGCTTTGATTCCTGATGCTCCGACAGCATCTTGCTAAATAACAAATGAGTGTTGATGTGACCAGGTGTTTCTCTTCATTGTGAATGACCGAAAAACGTAACTGATGTGTGCTCATCATCGGGTAAGCCTGTAGCTTAACAAAAACACTATTTGTGGCCAGGAAACTAAAGTGATACCTTTGGCATGAAGGACACTGCCACCGTTTGTTTGCTTTGATTAAATCAGCAGACCATGAAGTAAACATCAATTTGCCCGTAACAGAGGGATATGCTAAATGTGAGGGTTTTTTGTGTGTGTGTGTATGTGCTGTATAAAAGTTTTGTGCATGTGTGTAAAGATGTAGTTAAAAGGGGTCGTTTCTGGTGCTTTGCTCTGCAGCTACAACCTGGAGAGTGGCATTTGGAACACAGTTCCCATCAGTAGTGGCCCCGTGCCAAGATACGGCCACTCGCTCGCTGCCTACCAGGTAAACACAGATCCACACACACAGATGCGCCTCAACTCATCTAGCTGCAGAGGGAGTTAAAAAAAAAAACACCACTGCTGCTTGGGGGAAAGAAAAAATTGCTGCAGTGAAAGAGGAGTAATGTTTTCTCACAAAGCAGGAAGCTATCTTTATCAAGAGGAAATTGCTCATTTCCATTATGAACAAATGTCATCACAAGATAACAATTACTGACAAGGGTGTAAGGAATCTATTTGTTTGTTTTTTTTTCTTTTTTTTTGCATGACCTCCGCTGTGTCTAAAATAAGAGCAGTTTTAAGATTGAAATCTGCCGTAAGGCCTGCTTTAAGCGCAGGAAGCCCTACAGTTTGAGCTTTTTTTAGGCTCAACACTAAGTTGATAAATTATGCCATTTCTTTTACTTTAACTGGAGCCATATTGTCTGACTGTTTTGTGAAAGACACTGAAGTAAGTTTCTCTTCCTCTTTTCAGGATGATATTTATATGTTTGGTGGGAAACTGGAGGCTGGCTTGGGCAATGTGACAGAAGAGCTGTGGGTGTTCAATGTGCCCAGTCGGACATGGCAGCGGAAAAATCCTGTTGTTGACTCACCGGCACAAGCTCAGATTTATGCTGTGGAGGGACACACGGCCCACTGCGTCCTGCTGGACAGCGGCGAGACTATCATGCTGGTCATCTTTGGTTATTCCCCCATCTACAGCTACATCAGCAACGTTCAGGAGTACAACCTGAGTGAGTCGCGGCTTTCAGCCCAGGCTTCTTGTTTAAAGTTTAATTACAAGCAACATTAAAGAAATTGACTAAACCCAGCTCGTGTTAACCATATCTGACCACATAATTTTATTTTTAAGGGTGCAGAGGTCATTTGACTCCAAATGAAAGTCTTATTGTTTCTACTGACTCAGTACAGAGGAAACCAAAAGTGGACTGAAGGAGTTTTCCCTTTTGTTGAGACTTTTCATGCATGTTCTCTTGCTAGAGTCCAACACATGGTTGGTGCCTGAGACTAATGGTGCCATCCCCCTGGGAGGTTACGGCCACAGCAGCACATATGACAGCGCCAGTGGCAACATCTATGTTCACGGTGGCTATAAAGCACTTCCAGCCAACAAGTATGGCCTTGTTGATGACCTCTACCGATATGACGTTAACACACGGACATGGTAAATCAGTGTAATCATGTGCAGCTTCTACCATTCGTTTTGCTTTCCAGATTACTCGTGACACTTTGTGTTACATGGCTTCTTTCTACAGCTGTCTCTGACACACTTATGTGTACTTTCCAGGTTCATTCTGAGAGAAAGTGGCTTTTCACGGTACTTGCATTCAGCTGTGCTCCTCAGCGGCACTCTGCTCATATTTGGGGGCAACACGCACAACGACACATCACTCAGCAACGGGGCTAAGTGTTTTTCTGCTGACTTCCTCGCCTATGACATCGGTAGGGCTCCTTGTTGTTGTTGAACAGTGTTCTCTTGTCACTTTATTGACCTGTATTTTGGTCCATTTTTGTCATGTTGTTGCTAGGCAAAGTCAAAATGGTCCCAGTGAGGTTTAGACTCTTTTGGCTTTTGCATATGTTGGCCTCTATAAATTCCCTTTTAAATCAGCTAGTGAGATTGTGAACATCTTTGCATGAAGATTTTGTATGCTTGATGCATGCAAATGTCCAAGCAAAAAAAAAAAAAAAAGATATTCCTGCCTTTATGGCCTCTTTTTCTTCAGCATGTGATGAGTGGAAAGTCCTGCCGAAGCCAGACCTGCACAGGGATGTTAATCGCTTTGGTCACTCTGCCGTGATTAGCAATGGGTAAGTCTTTAAACTTGTGCCTTCCCTAATCCCTAAGTTTTGCTTGCTATTGTTTACACTCCTTTCTCTGTTTTTTTTTGGCAGGTCCATGTATGTTTTTGGGGGCTTCTCCAGCGTGCTGCTCAACGATGTTCTTGTTTACCGACCTCCCAGCTGCCAGGCCTTTTTGTCAGAGCAGTTGTGTGTGAGGGCCGGACCAGGGGTCCGATGCATCTGGAGCAGAGGTCGTTGTCTCCCATGGGAACCAAGCATGGCTAACGGCAGTCTCACGCGTGCACCCTTTTGTCCCCCAAAAGCCGGTAAAATTACAGAGCTCCAGTTGCTATTTTCCAACCTGTGTCTCATCATTTGTAGATATTCCAGAACTTGTTTGTATTTTGTTCATTTTTCACCCTTGCGTACTCAGTCTTGCTCGGTTTTCTTTGTTCTTGGGTCTTGATAGTCACAATGGATGAGTGGTGCTACAGGTTCTCAGACTGCGGCAGCTGCACAGCAAACACCAATGGCTGCCAGTGGTGTGATGGCAAGAAGTGCATCTCAGCATTTAGCAACTGTACTTCTGTAAGTGCACCAACAGGGGGTAGCAGAGCACTTCTGGCATCATATTTGCTCACACTTACACACAAAATTTTCTGAGCAGAGTATATAAAGTCTTGTGGACCTTGAGTCTGAAAATAAATAAAATCAATATAAGTGTTTATGAGTATTTAATGTTATTTACCACTTTATAGTCATGCCCTTGTCCAGGAATGCATACCATGCTTGATTGGTGTTAGACAGAGCAAACTGTGGCACATTCACATAAGCAGGGCAGCCATGTTGAATTAATTCTTTAATAAACCAGTTGCTGATTTGTTGTTGTGCTTAAAGCCTCTCTTGTTGCAACAGAATGTGAAGAACTTCACTGAGTGTCCGGTGCGGCATGAGCAGGTATGCAGCAAACTTTCGAACTGCAGGAGCTGCTCACTAAATTTCAACTGCCAGTGGGACCAGAATCACTCACAGTGTCACCCTTTGCCTGGTAAGCTGCATGATGAAACACAAAACACATGCTTGCACACTTGGATATTGTAGTTTTACGCTTTGTTGCTGCAAGTATGCTGGTTAATAGATGTTAGTAGGATCCTTGATCTCCTATAGATTGTAAAGAGTGAGCTGTTTGTAACTCATAACATCCACAAAGATTGTTGTGACCACTGTCATGAATAGAGCCTTTGATATTTATGCCACCAAGGGTTTTAGACAGATATTCCATGAAATTTAACTATGAGGGTTGGCTTATGTTACCAACTTCAATAGTTATGTGTGATAATACGGTTTGAAGACTGCAGCAGGGGGATATTTACAGAAATGCGTTTTCATCCTGTCGTCTTGATGTTGTTTATCAGGTCTGCCAGTGCATTTAGTTTAGCTCTCACCAGCTGCCACCCACCCAGCCTGTTGATGATGTTGACGCGGGCCGAATCTGAAGAAATAGTACTGTCACTTCATCCACAATTTTCAGCTCATGAAGCCTTGTCACCTAAAGGGAGTGCAGTAGGAGCAGCAAATAATATCTTTGTGTGCGTGTGTGTTTGTAGATTTCCTGTGCCTGAAAGGGAGTTTGAGATCACACATCCATCTAGCATGTCTAAGACCAAAAATGCCAATTTTACTCTTGCAGTATCAGTGACATCCACACATGCATTAAGCCCTAAATCTAAGGTTTCTTTTGCCTCTTTGGTTTATGTCGTGTTGTTGTTTTTCTTTCTTTTATTTTAATGGGAGCATAAAAGACCCTGTTGGACAGTACTTACCCTAATACTCTTAATCTGTAGTTGTTTTTTTTTCTACAAAAATACAAGATTGGTCTGCAGGAGTAGGCTCTCCTGCAGAGTAGAGTCAACAGTGAACGATGGGATGGAGCGGTGGGGCGATGGCCTCGGCCATCAGCCCAGCCCTGCTTTGCTGCTTCCTATCAGCTGCCATCATCTTTCTCTCCTCCAGCCCAGCAGTGCAGTGAGGGTTGGAGCCAGGTGGGTGATGCCTGCCTCAGGATCAACTCCAGCCGCGAGAGCTACGACAACGCCAAGCACTACTGCAAGAACCTTAATGGAAACATCGCCTCACTCACCACCTCCAAACAAGTGGTCTTTGTGATTGAAGAGCTCAAGAAACTCCAGCTACAAGATGAGGTAAATATAAGATGTTAAATGCTCAGATTGAGATGCAGACTGATCTTCCTTTTACTGTTGTCTGCCACATCTGCTGAACTGCAGAGACAGGAAATTGTTATATGTTGCTGGATTTACTTGGAAACTAGTTGTGATGTTGATTTTTCTCCTGAGCAGTTTTGTACTTGTTTGTTTTGATTGTTTACAGATTCCCTTTTAACTTGAACAATTCATACCTCTCAGATATTTTCAAGAAGTTTGTTTTCTGCTTGGCTGCACTTCAGATTGTATGGCTTGAACATAATTTTGTCTCTCAGGTGGCTTGCCTGATGAATGAGACCATGATAAATGCTCATCACTCGTATCTTCTTTATCAAACAACCCACAGCCACACAACATAAGCACTTGTAGTATTAAAGATCTTAACTACTGAGCCTGGTGCACTTCTTTTTACTTTAATCCAATCTTTTGCCTTGATGTAGGGCATATTTAAAGGGGACACTTTTGGCTTATTTGCTGTCATAAAACTGTACCAATTACATTCACTTAAAAGTCTCTGCTGTGAGTCACTTTGTGAAACTGAATATCATCCCTGGCTCTCTTGGCACAGTTTAAGTTGTTTGCAAATGTTGTCTCAAAATGTTGTAGTACAACTTTGATGTTGAGAGGCTGACTCTTGAGTTTTCCAGAGATGTCCCAAAAGGCTTGCATGTGAGTTTGAAAATGTCAGTAGCGTTAGAAGCGTTCGCCCCTGTTGTCTGGTTGTGATCACTCAGCTGTTTTACTGTTCCCTGCAAGAAGTCTCGGAGGTCAGTGAGTGTGTTAGTGTGCCATTCTAGACCAATTTCCACACTGTGCTTAATATAGTATTATGTTGTGCATCCTCTGAGCTTCTCCCAGGTGGTGCTCTGGAGTATTCAGAGCTGTGAGAGGGCATCTCGGAATCTGCTGTGAACAAAAATCTCAGAGAAAGGCCTTACTGAATTTCCCACAGTATCTACAGAGAATATCTGTTGTGAAAGGGTTTTAGTTGTGCTTCTGGCCTGACATATCTTGGATATATAACAGTGTTAAAGATGACTATTATTATGATCTGATTGTCAACTAAAGGACTTTAACAGGCAGTGTGAGATGCATGCAGAGCAAGCAAGGAGGAAAAGATAGAGTTTGAGTTGAATGCAATGCATTTCCATTTTAAGATTATTGAGGTGCACTTTTGGACAAATTCTCATCATCTTACACCTCACAACTACAACTCTTGCAGTGATGGAAAAAAAAATGAAATCCCTTGTTGATTTCACTTTGGTCATGCCTGCTGCATTCATGAGAATATAATTTGCTGTCAGTCTGCTTGGTTTAAACTTGCTTGTTTGTTCCAAACAGAACCTATTACATTAAAAGTTGAATCCTGAAGGCAAAGAAGTAATCATATCTGTGAAATTATTTTCAGTAGACTTTTAATAGCATCTTTGGTTCCCAGGTGTAAATGCAGCAGTCATTTTTTCCCTCATAATTAGCATGACAGAACAGAATGAGAAGCACTCTCATGACATTTTATTTTGCATTAGAAAACTCACACTTTTTTGCTGCGTCTCCACAGCAACTGTTTCCCTGGGTTGGTCTGAGGAAGATCAATGTGTCATACTGGGGTTGGGAGGACATGTCTCCCTTTACCAACAGCAGCCTGCGCTGGCTGCCCGGCGAGCCCAGCGACTCTGGTTTTTGTGCCTACCTGGAAGAGCCTCAGGTGTCGGGTCTGAGGGCCAACCCGTGCACTGCTACAGCCCATGGCCTCATCTGTGAAAAAGCTATTGGTGAGAGACACATGACACATATGTAACCACATACAAGCTGAAAAAATGTTTGAAAAGAGGCTTTAAAGGTCCTTTTCTGTGTGTGTGTGTGTGTATATTTATTTATTTTTGCAGGAAACCCCAATAAGAGTGCCCGTCCATCTTGCAAGAAGCCCTGCTGGCTCTACACCAACTGTGCCAACTGTACCAGCCAGGCCATGGAGTGCATGTGGTGTGGCAGCACGCAGCGCTGTGTGGACTCCACTGCATATGTCATCTCCTTCCCCTACGGCCAATGTCTGGAGTGGCAGACTGCAGATTGTGTGGGTAAGTATCTTTCACCAAACTTAATCTAGACGAGTTTTCTTGGAAGTCTGTGGTCTGGCATTAAGGTGGTGGACAATAAGCTCTCCTAGATTGGCTTCTGTAAGCAGTCAATATTCATCATGGAGAGAAAAAAAAGAGGCGAGGGGAAGAAAACAGCTTAAAGTGGAAGGTGTTTGATTCAGAGGGAAAAGCGCATTAGTTTCCTGTGATTGACTTTGGAAGCTGTTTTGGGCTTTTAATGGCCAATTACTTTTGCATATAATCTCACGCCCCAACTGCTAGATTTCCCTACTGACTGGGCTATAGATGGGCTCTTTACCGTTAGTTGGCTTTAAGTAGTCTTGCATCAAAGAACAGAGGCTGAAAGAGAATGAGGAGCAGATATAAAGAGTATTCCATCATGCGATGTTAAAGTAAATGTTTTTGTTCATGAAAGAAGACACATTTTGTGCTTAAATGGTTTTATTTGTGTTGTGAAGTTATGTTGGTTATACTGAAGCATTCAGAGATAAACTGAAGGAATGCTTTAGCTCAATAAATCTGTTTACAGACTTAGTCAGATATACCACCTTATTCCTCATTGCATCAAAAATGTTGTCATTGCAATAACTAACTTGATATTAGTAAATAATAATAAACAGGAAATGCAAAATGGCTTCTAAGAATGCTAAGTTTACTGAGTTGACACTCAAAACTATGAAAAATTTGGAAAACTTAAGACGCATCTCTGTGGTGTGGTTATTGTCCCCATTTCCATTCTCCTTTTAAGGATCAAAATATCCCTGCAACCCGAGAAGCATTTGTCCAGTCTGTATATCCGTTTCATTCTTATTATTTTAGATTCCTACCTGCTATGTCCTGCCTAAATCTTACAAATGGAACGATTCACTCAACCCTAATTCATTATGTATTCACCTCATGTGACTTTTTTTTAATTTTTTTTTATCAATTCCCTTATCAATTTTTCATCAGTTTTTTGTATTGAAATCCTGTTTTTACACAACTTTTCAGCATCAGATTTAATGTTTTCTTATCTTCGAATGTGAACTCTCCAGACACTAAGAGAAAATAATAAACAATCAGCTTGCTTGTATTATTTTTCATCCTCGTTCTGCAAGCATTGAAGGGTTTTGCTGGTTGGGAGCTGACAGGAGCGTTGAATTGGCTTGGGCCTGAAAGCTAGTTGTAGAAACTGTAATTATCTAAAATGAATGAAATGAATACTTGTGTTTTTGTTCAGGTTGTCTCAAACAGTTCAAAGAAAAAGCTTGTGTGGGTTATAATTAAGGTTTATTAAAAGTAGGTAAAAAGCAGTCTGCTCGGTTAGAAGTAAGTGGCAGATTGTCATTTAACAGACATCAAAAGACTTGTTTTTCTTCATAGAACATGTGCACGCTCTGAATAGTGATCCTTTCTTGCAAGGTCCCAGCAGTGTAGATGCTTTGCTGTTTTATGATTTGCATCTGTAAGAAAACCATTACAAATTCATTATGATGTGGGAGAGGAATCTCATTAATATTCCTGATGGAGGTGCCACTTGATTGATTGATTAATGAGGTTTGATGATAAAGGTTTAGCTGAGATTTGTTTAATGCTACAGTTGAAGGTTAACCCATTTAAAACAGAATAGGGCTGGTCATGCTTTGGTCAGCATACCAAAAATAGGTTTGTACCTGGTTTTAGAAATAAAAAAGAAAAAGAATGAGCTCTTGTTAGTTGATTGGCTACTTTGAAACCAGCTCTCTGTACCCTTTTCCCCCCCTATAGGTCCTCTTTGAGGAACACAAATAATACACGCAGATTGTAAAATGAATAAAAAAAAGCAGCAAATACAAAGACATGGATCTTTTATCATGTTACGTATTGGACACATTCCAAGGTGAAACATTGTTTTCACTCCTTAGCGGTAAGTTGATCGGGGAGCTCCCTCACCTGAAGGTTGATATAGTTGTCCAGGATAGTGCTGCTGCGCTGCGTGATGTATGAATTATCCACGCTGTTGTGTCACATTGTGAAAACATCTCTGATCAGTTTAGCGAGTAACAAATTTAGGGAGCCAAGAGTGCTGTCTCAAATTCATTTGTGTCTGCTGGCGTTGGGTAGCGCACACATTCTGTTCACGGTGGATATTTGTCTTGAAGAATCAGTCTCTTTCAGCGTGAAGGACAAGGAAGGTTGTGCCATAAATTCTCTTTGTTTTTGTTTTTTTTTTTTCTCTTGTTGTTTGTATGGGTAACGTTAGGACAGAACATTTTCAATCACTGCTCAAGCCTAGAATTTTCACACTTCTTTTACTTCTTCCTTCCTTATTTTGGGTGGTAATAGATGCATTTGAAGCCTCAGAAACCCAGGAAACTAGACTAAAAACCATCCTGCAGTGACACTGCCTGTTAGGGAGGCTTAAAGGGCTGTTTTCTATTTGATCTCAGTAGGAAAAGTGTTCTTTTTTCAGATCTGAGCTTGAGCAAGTAGTTATAATATGTTAGTCACTGAAAGATGCTTTGTTGTGGGGGTTAATTTGTCTATTTATGGCCTTCAAACTAAAGGCCAGGAATAGAAAGTTGATGTAAAGCCATATCCTTCTAATTTAAATAGCCCAACCACACACATGGTCATTTGTGTCATAAACATATTGTTTGATCTTCATGATGATTCAGAAAAACTCAACCAAGCAGAATTTCCAAGCATGAAAGATTCAATTTCACGTTTTCCTCTGTCTTTAAATCACATGTTCCAGTTAAGTTGGGTCTGTATTCTCCTCACAGCTGTTGCCTTGTTTCACATGGTGTGAGCTAGGGCTGAACGATATGGACAAAATTTCATATCTCGATATTCATGCCCAACATCTCAATATCGATACGATATGACTACAGGTTCGATGAAAACCAAGCACTTTGGTGGAAAGTGCAGTTTTGTTTGTGACTTCCAGAGCTTTATATGCAGGACAAGCGCAGGGGGAAATCTATATCTTTTATATAGTTGCTTTTGCGATATTAATATCTTGAATGTCCATATCTCGATATAGATACGATAATGATATATCTTTCAGCCCTAGTGTGAGCTGCAATTTTTTTCTTTTTTTTTTTTTTTCAGTAATTAAAAAAAAAAAATTCCAGGTCATAGCATTCAAACATTAGAATTTACTGTCTTTGTGTCATACTATGTAAATATAATGATTCAGCTTTTATTTATTTTTTTTGTTTAGGTTGATCACTCATCACCAATTTTTGGAAGCAAAATTACATTAGCTCATACAGATAAGCTACCACTGGCTGTATTCGGAACAATATTGTGTTTAATATATTAACATACATGCTTCATGACGACTGTATTAGATGGATACTTGTCTCCCAGCTGTTTGTGCTATTGTGGAATAAAGATTAGAGTAAAATCTAAATTTGCTTGTTTTTAAAAATTAGCCACTTTTCCAAAGGGAGACAGTGCTTGAGCCTAGAGAGTGGGACAACTGCCCGTTCTCAGTTGCTGGCCCAAGACTGTGGTACTCACTGCCTCTGGACATCCGTCTTACTACTGACCTGTGCTCCTTTAAATCTCAGATAAAGCTTAACTAGCATAATTCCTTTAAATTTTTTAAGTCTTTTTTTGCACACTCTGCGCCCTCTGAGTAGCCATTTCTGATTTTACGAGGTTTTTTTTATAGCTTTTAATTACTTTGCTTTTTTATTTTCCATTTCTGCATTTTTATAGGCTATGATATGTTTATTTTGTTAAATCTTTGTCTATTGCCCCTACTGGAAAGCACTTTGCTCATCTGTTGGCTACTGTAAGGGGCTAGATAATTAAACTTGATTTGAAACTTGATTTTGATTTAGACCTCACGAAGGAGGATTCTGACAGTGTTAAAGCTTTGTAGAGAAAAATATTGCTAATATTGTGTTTTCCATGTAATAGTGTTTACCATGGTTACAGGATGTGTAGAAGTAGCCAGCTGAAACCAGCAAGATTCAGATAAACAAATCATCTTGTACTGTCTTACTCAACAGAAGTAAACGCATATGAACAAAATGTGATGCATGTAAATAAATTTTCCCTAAAATTTTATGTTCCACCACAACTATTATCAAGTTGAACAAAATACATTTATATTTTAGGCAAAAAGAACAAAGAATTTTTTGATAATTATTTCTTTCATCATTTAAAATTGATGTAGTAAAGACTAGCTTACTTGCTATCATCAGCAGAGCTGCTAGCATCTTTGCTACTGTTTTAAGAGTCTGGTTTATGGTGCGTTTGATTTGAACTCTGAGGTCAGATTTTCCGACTTCCCAGTTGGAAATACAATCCAAACTCTCATCAAAGTCAGATTTACAAGTTTATAATCAACTATTCTTTTTTATTTTCTTTTTTAAATTTCAGTGATGCTTGAATTGAACTACATCTCCACATAACTAAGTGTGTTATATGAATGACTGTTAAAATGAAGATGCTTGTTTTCCTAATTAGTCTTTTAATTATATTTCAGAACATTATATAATAGATATAATTCCGTGTGAACAGACAGAGCAAGTAAAACAAAAAGTAAAACTGAAAGAGCACGGTTTCCCCTGTGTGAATGGTTGTCCTGAATCCCAGTATTGCTTTGTTGTTGACATCTCCTTGCTGTTTTCTGTTTCTTATTTAAATTATTTGCTAGAATAATTTATGACCTAGATATAAAACACTAATAGAGCAAAACAACATGAAAGTATTACAACCTTTTTTTTTTTTGTTAGAATGAGCTCCTTCCTTCCTTTCTTTAAAAATAAAAGGTTGTTGATGTTTTTAGTGACCAGATTGTTTATACTGTATTAGTCTTTGACATATTGATCAGACCACTTTTGAACTGTCATGAAATAATTTATGGGTTTTGGAGTGACGCCAGATCAACAGTTTTAAAAGGCACTTTGGATATCTGAATTTATAATCATAATTTTTTAATGGGAAAAAGTAGAATGAGATTAATTTACTATTGTGCACAAGTGGCAAATGAAGACATTCAGATGTAGGGGAAATTACATCAATCAAAGACATTTTTAGACAGGTCTGAGCAATTTTCCTCACAGAATTAAAGTGTCTTTCTGTCATATTGAGGAATAATTTTTGCAGTAAAATCAAGGAAGGACATCAGAGTGTTAAAAAAAAAAGATCAGAAAATGACTGACCAGACAAGTGAATGCAACCAGAGGAGGCAGGAAATTAGAGGCTCAACTGGGTGATCTTGGAAGAATTTGCGTAATTTTTTTTGTGTAATTTATAACTGGGAAGAAAAGTAAAAGCATATCAGTTGAAAACTGCCATCACCTGATTTAGACTTGTCAGCGTTTTGAGGAATTTGATGGTCCTAATCACCATCTAATTCATGCAGCACCTCTGGCCAGGTGAAAGCTGTGGGCTTCAAGATGCTTTGTACTGTGGCAAGTTTAAAGTCCACATCCAGCAACATTTGTTTTCAGAAGGGTATAATTCTGCAGAATTTCACCACTCACAGCTTGTCGGCGAAGCAAACTTTAATGGCTTTACTTTGTACTGATTGCTCTGACGTTGTCATGGTTCCACATCCATTAGCAGAATAGCTGGAGATTTGTTTGACACAAACTGAGGTAAAAGCATTCAATGTTTGTCTCTTTAAAATAGTAGTGGCATTTTCTCCACGAAAGTGTTTGTCTGGCAGGCGAATGCTTGCTCTGAAACTTGTCAAGCCATTTAGTGGCCTTAAAGTTCACCCCTCCGCTGACAAGATGACCTCGCTCGTCAGGGTTTGCAAAGTTTAGGTGAAGTTCTTTCATGAAAGTTTGTTCTCAAATCTTAAACTTTCTGGTTTTTGCTATCATGTTTACCCATTCCTTTAGTCTGTTATCCCCCCTGATTCCAATAACTATTAAATGCTAGACAATTGTTCCTTATCCTCTTATCTGCTTTCAAATCTCTTGTCTTGAAACTTTACTAGATAGCCAGTCTGTGTTTTAGTGTACAGCACATTAAGCCTCCTCAATCTGTAGCTTTTGTAAAGGTGAAGACTACAGGATCCTGCAAGAAGGATTTTGTTTGCTGCTGACTTGTTTTTATTTCTATAATTTAAAAAAAGTTTGTGGTAAACAACTAGAAAAGTGAAAAGAATTACTGTAGATGAATGATGATGCATGAAGAATTTCAAACAAACAAACAAACAAACCCAAATTTTCATAATTTTGGTGTGGGTGCCAGAAATATAACATTGACCTGAAACATTTCTTTCCTTCTTTAGCCCAGAATTGTTCTGGACTGCGCACCTGTTCCCAATGCTTGGAGCAGCCTGAGTGTGGCTGGTGTGGAGATCCCAGCAGCACAGGGAAAGGCCTGTGCATGGAGGGCTCTTACCGGGGACCCATGAAGAGGCTGGCGAAGCAGAACCAGCAAAGCCAGTCCTATGACATGATCCTGGAGCCTGGCAGCTGCCCCAAAGACAAGGGTTTTGAGTGGGCCTTCATCCACTGCCCTGGTGAGTTACCATCTTCATCTTGCTGACATTATAGAGAACGTTTATAAAGGTGAAAGGTTGCTTATTTATAAGATGCAACCCTCATGCAACCTTCTGCTAGTATTGCATATAATACCTCTTCTCTAGCCATGATTGGAAAATGCACAGTGCTTCATTTGCATGTTTGTGTGTCTAAGATACAGATACAGATTTGGGTTGCAGATAGGGGGTGGAACATTGTAAATAACCTTAAAGTGCAAACAATGCGAGTTTGTCTTTTTTGTTTTTCCTTTCCAGTTTGAGATTCAATTAAAAGTTGTTACCATAACAATATTTTGAGAGGCAGGACTGATTAAACAATAATTAACATGACATGGCAGGCACAAGCTGCTGACAGCGCTAATGGGTCCCTTCCATTTCTAGGAAGCAATAACAACTGTAGGCTTAAAATCATCCACGAGTGTGTTCATGACATTCAGATAAACGCAATGCAAAGCATCAAACATCCCTTGTCTTGTCTACTCAGTGTGTTATATCCACTTATTTCTCGCCCTTGAAGTTAAATGCAGCCTCAAGAAAACCACAACTGTGAAAAAGACTTCTTTTGCATTTGTTCTAACATATAACCTCTTTCTCCTTTTTCAGCGTGCCAGTGCAACGGTCACAGCACGTGCGTGAACGGCACTGTGTGCGAGCAGTGCCATAACCTTACCACCGGCCCTCACTGCGAGACCTGCATGCCTGGTTACCATGGAGACCCAACCAATGGTGGCAAATGCCAGGGTGAATGCCGCATTACTTAATACATTAGTTATTCTGCACCACATTAGACATGATGAATCTGCTTGTTATTGATTTTGTGAGCCAGTAAACTGATGTAGTTTAACCCCAAACCTCCATTAACATTTCCCCATCATCTGTATACACATCTGCATACATCGCCTTTTGGTGCTGGAGATCACTGTTTTTAAAATTAAAATTTATGTATATATATATATATATATATATATATATATATATATATAAAATTCTAGCCTTTTTCTTTTTTCAGGGACTTGTTTTGTTTTTTGTAAAAACAGTGTTAAGCTTTTATTATAAATAGAATCTATTCAGTGAATACTAAGCAGTATATGTATGTATAATACATCGTCATCACAGATCATAACCAACAGAGGGAACTGTCAGTTATTGATTTCAACCATACATTGGATAAGGGATGTTCAATATTGCTTTTTTTTTCTTTTTTATCAATATCCAATATTGTCCAACTCTTAATTTCCAATACAACCAATTTCAATAATGCAGACAACTATGAGGTTGTGTCTCTCATATTTTGAGAAGTACAACTATATTCTGCTCCGAGAGCAAAGATCCCAAAATAGCCTTAACTCAGCCAGAGGAGTTCATTTTGAACATCTGGCTGCCAGATATCTGATACTAGCAGGTATTAGCCAACATTAGCTAATCATGTTTTTTCTGACAACTTGGTAACTTAATCAACAGCTTAAAAGCAGACATATTATAAGCACCTTCAAAGCAAGTCAATCTGTAGCAGCTGCAGATGCACTGTAGTCACATGACTCTAGGAAAGGAATGCTGGGATATGAAGTTCTTTCAGAATGATGGTAACTTTTCTACAAGCTGGACCGTGCTCATGGAACAAGATCTCCTCAGAGTTTGTAATAGAGTAAGGAAATATCACAAGACTTCATTAGTAGAACTATCCCCCCCCCAAAAATGTTAATTTTCTGATATCACATTTTAATGCCGATATCAGCCAATAATATCGGACATCCCTACATTTGATATATTGTCCCTTGTGTAAAAAGACAGCCTGCAGATTTTTAGGCTTGTTTCTTGACATGGAAGTGTCAAATATACAAGTGATACAGAACTAAGTGAAGCTAAAGTGTTCTTATGCTATCAAAGTTTTTCATCAATTAGCTCAAGCCTTTATGGAAAAAAAAAAAAAACAAAAACAAGTGTTTATTCATCACCTCTCTTGATTTTGCATCGGTGTATACAGTGAATCAAACCTACTAGGGGTGTCCCCAAATCATTGACTATTCGTTTCCAGGACTGTGCCATACAGTCTCTAAGTCGCATAGTCGCAACCTGTGGGTACCAAGCAAAGATCATACCATGCTGGCAGTAATGGGGTGCTGAACGTTTGATTTTTACACAATATTCATTTGCTCTTTAAATGATTCGTGTTACAGGTCTATCAGCAGTCTAATAATTCTGTTACTAAGTTTGGCATAAGGCAAGGAGGGCGGGTTTGAACCGCAGTCTCCCGGTGAGTGTGTTGCGCGTGCTGAACACTCAGCCAAAGAGACGTCTCTATGACCAAGTAGCCAGAGACATGATGACAGGACCCTCAACTGTCACATCATCATCATTGTTGTAGTTTCTTCCACTGATTTACAGCATCAGTCTGTCAAAGTGGGAAACAGTCTGACTGCTGCAAACAAACACCACGTCTGCTCCTGTGCGTAATGCTCAAGATGGCGCTGCTGGAGGCTTATTCAAATTGTATCAGGAAAGAACGTGTTTTAAAGGACCATAATTTCCTAAACCTTGAAGCCTGCGGCTGATATCAGATTCCCTAGAGCAGCGCTTTTATCTTTGTCCTGAACTGGACTGCGGTCTCGCTGCGTCAGCTGTTGAGCGGCTTGTGGAGCGGCTCCTCAGTGAACAGGTTGATATGTCAGGGGAAGATGCTGTACCATCCAGCAAGTTGTAGAATAATCATGGCTGTGATGTTCTGCACATTCCCTCCACCTCCACCTTACGCCATCCCGAGGAGATTCTCCTGTCGCCTTTATTGTTAACAAAGCACGGAGGACACCTCTCCTGTTAACGTGATTTGCTTACAGACAACTTCTGAAGAGTCAGACAGTAAGAGGTGCGGTAGAGCATGTGGAGCAGGATTTATTTACTTATTTATTTAGGTGAGGTCCGATCTTGATTTATTTTCGGACGTTACAAACTTTACCTGGAGACTGTGTGTCTTAGCAGCGCAGCATCATCGACTTTTTCCTGCGCACTTTCTAACTTTTACCTTCCGTTTTACATGGATATAACTTTGTACTTTGTTATGAGCTTATTTTTTGTCGTTGTATAATTAATTAATTTATTCAGTGAAGGTGATTCTGTTGGAATTCTTCTTTACATGTTTGACATTTGGACCGTGCACAGCTGTGCACATCTTTTTAATTCTCTTTCCCGACTTTTTAAGTCGGGAAAGAGCAAAAAAAAAACAAAAAAATATTAGGTTTATGCCTGCAGTGTTAACTGAAAGACAAAAATCAAATTAAGAAATTGTTTCACACCAGCATACCTTGTAATTTTCTTTTTGTAAAATATTTAAATAAATAAGACAAGGACTTTAAACGAGCAGACATGTTTTACAGCCTAATCAATCTATAGAAAAATAAAAGTTTGAGACTGTCCTGTTGTTGTTTTCTTTTGCCAAATGAAAAATTAGATTTATTTAATGAGGCGTTAGCTCTTTCTCTGGAGCAGAAATAGATGCAAATGAGATTATGAATCAATAAGGGAAAAAAACAAAACATGATTCGACGATTTGTCCACGAATGGCATGCTCCGATAAATCAGGTTTGACTCTGTAAATTCTTAGTCGGGGACTCCCCGAAAACCTATTAACCCAAAAGGGGAAGTTTTGTTTTTCTTTTTTGTCTTTTCAAGACAGAAATAGACAAATTTCACCTGATGCGATTCAAAATGTTCACTTTTAAACAAATGTTCTCTTTTGTATTTTGGCAGAACTGTTCGATTATGGTTTGAACTGGGAAATCCATGACATGGATCTATTTTCCCACTCTGCTGCTCTAAGCTGAATACATTTTCTCGAACCACCGCAACCCATAATTTACACAGAATTGCTGGTGTTTAAAGAAGTGTGTAATGCCTGCTGAATTTAATGTGCTGAATGCTTGCAAGCACACCAGCAGTGTGGGCATTAATATATAAAATAACAAAATTAGTATCTGATGACTGACTGGTGATACAAGTTTCTACTTTAGGAGATTTACTTGCAACTGCATTCCTGAGAAGTTACAAGTAGGCTTATGTTTAAACTGCCAAACATGGGAGTTACACACAACCTATCAAGTGATACTAAACAGATAAGTGTCTGTAAATATTCTTCTTTTAGATCCTGGGGCCAAAATCATTATGCTTTCATTTTTATTTAATTTAAAATGAAAAAATCCATTGCATATTAAATGTTTATTTTATGTTCAGTGGGCACATAGTGAAATAAAATCCCCATATCACAAGTTATTGCTAAAAAGGGGTGCTGGAGAAGTAACGCAGGTTAAAAGCATGGCAATCACCTAAAATATTCATATGCATCCTGATGGAATATGGGAAGGAGGGTTAGGTCAAAAGGTCTCGTAATGCACCCTCGCAATATTTTAGAAACTCTGTGAACCTAATTTAAATTTGTACATGATATTTCAAGTTTGCATTTGTCCTGCAAATGCAAACTTGAAAGGCTGCCACAGTGGAAGCACTTCAGGGGTCAGTTCACTCAGATTTCCCATATCCATTGCTGCGATCCACACACACACACACACACCCCTGGCAGGTATTGTAGCATCCTGTCTGGAGGTATGTGGGGAAGGGAGGGTGGTTCTCCCTCATGTATTAGATCTTTGAAGTTCAGCCAATCTTTTGGGAAATGCAGTTGTTTACCATCTCACCTAGATCAATATCAATTTCCTCTGAATGTGCTCAGCGCAGCAGAAGGGATCTTTGTGCCCCGGCTTCGTACAAACACTGTGAGCAGAAGAAAACTGCCAACCAAGTGCTTATGAGTGAGTGAGCAATTGTTAGGGCACAGATTCTGGGAATAGTAGGAATTATTGTGCCCTGAGGTTGTCTTCATCTCAAATGTTTAAACTGAGGTTTGTAATGACTAGCTGGTGTTGTATCAGTATGTTGGGACTGTGTGTCATTTTAATCAATAATGCTTCATACCTGTATTCTCTCTCTTTTTCTCTTTTTTCCTCATACTTTTCCCAATTTTCTCTCCATCTGTGCTTGTCGTGTGTTCCAGCTTGTAAGTGCAATGATCATGCAAGTGTATGCCAGGTGTTAACTGGCAAGTGCTTCTGCACCACCAAGGGGATCAAAGGAGACCAATGCCAGCTGTGAGTACATTTGCAATGCTGTCACACACACACAATCCTTTAAAACAAAACAAACCACACACACGCACAGACTGGGGTCTTGTAATTATTATGGAAAATAGCACCTAATCTAAATCCAGACCTTAACTGTTGTGACACAACAAGCACGTTCCATGCATCATCTTTGTACTGACATTATAGGCGAGAATGACATTTTTTCTGAGGCAGACCCGTTGACCTTGCAGCATTGATGGTACTTTCTTTGGTCCAGGAATTTTATTAGGTTTTGTTGACTCCCACATTTTGCTCTCAACCTAAATATATTTTGTAGTCCTCAATCTCTTTGATTTAAATTCAGACAATTTTTTTTGGACTAGCTTGTCAGCAGGTCAATCATTACTTATGATGCTGACTGATGTAAAGCTTGAGGCGATTTTCCTCTTATAGAAACATATAAAAAGCTGTTGTGTTTTTATTGCTTTTCACATATACACAAAAAGTACTATTGTTTACATGATTTAAAACAGAGCTAATGTTGGAATGCTGAACATAAAACTAAAATAGGAGACATGAGTCTTTTAGAAATGATAAATGTTGAAAGTTGGAGGGAAATCATATCAACTTCTTGAATGCATTTTGCTATAATTGACTTGAGGATTGATGTAATGGTTTTTCTGCAAATTACACTCCATCATATGAATGGTAGTTAACCTAGTACAGTACAGTTCCCAACAGTTATTTGGTTACCGGTACTTGGGTGCTACCACAGGCCCCTCCCCATCCTAGAGCACACTCGGGGGTTGCAGAGAGCACCAGTCCAGCTCCCAGTTGTTCGTACAGATGTTCATCTGTGCTCCATGAACAAGACTGAAAATTAAACTCAAAGCTGCACTGCACTAATCCCGTCCTGACTTACCGTCAGATGAATGGCTTTTATTGGCTCTGGTAACATGGTGTTTTTTAATAAAAGGTTTATATGATAGAGGAATTATTTTATTTGGAATTAAAAGAGGAATAAACAAACCACTTAGTTCAGAAGGAAGTTTTATTTGGATCATTTTCATTCAGAGTGAGGGGTTTACATGGTCTTTTTTTTAACCTTTGTAAAGCGGAATTAACTTTTATTTGGAATTAAAGAGGAGTTAAATCTGATGTTAACGTGGTCAAAGAAGAAGAGTGTGGACAAAAACATTAAAAACGTTAAAGATAGTATAACATGTTGTAGACTCTTATGAGAGAACAGCCAGAGATGTTACATAGTTTAAGTACCTAAAATGGCATTTTAACTATTGATCTGTTCACCTTTCATTTTATTTTTTAAATTAATACAATTAAATGTATTTTTTCAGACATTGATAGAGCTTGAATTTACAAAATTAATGTCTGTGTCTGTTATTTGATTCAGTCGTCCACTAAAATCCATTTAAATAAAAAAAAAAATAAAAAAAAAAAACTTTTAGGGCCAATGATAACTTTTAATTGTTATGCAATTAAAATGTGATTAATCATAATTGATTACATTGCCTCTAAATAATTAATTGATTTTTTAAAATTAAGTCCCACTCCTAATATGTAAATTCAAATAAGGTCCTCTATAAGTGTTGAAATAGACTTAATCTGTTATTATTATTATCTTTTTAATGTAATGAGAATATGTTTAGTTGAAACAGGAAAGATAAGTCAGAAAACCCAACTATAAATTTCTGAAACGCACAAATTAACTTATTGAGGTTTTGAGTGATGACATGATCGGATTTACAGTAGATCCTGTTTTTATCATATTCTGGACTTCATCATCATATGATAAATCTACTACAGTGATTCAAGATTTTTATAACATGGCTTTGAACACCCACCCCCCTTTTTTTCAAAGCAGTCCAGTTTCTCTCCACATGGAGCTCTGCCTGCAGAAACTGATGATTTGGTGGGGCAAACTCAAGTGAAGGTTCAGTTGGCATTATTGGCCATAAACTGCACTTTCTGGACATTTTTTCTGCTGACTGGGTAAAATCCAGTGGTGTGGGAGGACCATTTCCTCTTAGCTGTCTCATTTCTCTGTTATAAACAGAGTGGACACTGTTTTTAATACCCATAATGCAGCAAGAGTTATGGAGGGGTTATTGTCAAACATGAACACACATTCCAGCACACCCACTCACAGTGCAATGATTTCTTTTTACTCTCATCATCTCTTTTCCTATAGAACCGTCCAACACCAAGGGCTTAAAATAAATTAAGAAAATGTTCTCTGTCTTAGTACTTCAGCTTTAACATCACATTTCACTGTATTTAATTAATTTAGTAATACATTTTACTTGCATCTTATTCAGTTGAGACCGCTTTAAATATAATAATATGGCTTCTGTCAGCATAATGATCATGCATAGTCACTGTCAAGGGTCCATGATACGTGTTGCATTTTAATTTTTCTTGTTTTGTCATTGGTTTTGAGGTTTTTGCATAGCAAATTTGCATATTGTCTCAGAGATGCCTTAAAAAAGGGTACAAAAGAAAAGAAAAAGAAGCTGTTTATGTTGTTGTTGACGAATCAGAGTTGACTTGGCTTTTTTAACGCAGGGTTTAAAATATAATAAAGGTAAATAACAGTAAGTAATAAAGGTAGCTCTAAAAGAAGGCCTCAGACAGGAAATGATCAAGTGCTGCAGCCTAGAAAAATCAAAGGCTCTTTTTTTTCCGCATTTAAAGGATTTCAAACTAGATATAAACATTAAAATGATGATACTTGGCCATATTCACTGCATGCTATACAAGTCAAAGAACACATTGAAGGGGATAAGATGGAAAGGGTGTTCAGGAATAGGAAGAAGGTATAAAAATGGAGAAGGAGGAAAGGATTGAAGGAGAGTGAGACCTCTGCAAATCCTCAATGCTCTCTGTCAACTGCAAGTAAATATATTCTAAAATGTCACATTGATATGTGCTTCCTTGGGGGAAAAATGCCGTGCCTGGCAGTGTTGAGCAGCTCTGGGACAGCAGGTAGCCCAAGTTGTGACAAAAACAAATTTTCACCTCACAATCCAGGTGAGGTATCACAGTCTGTTATTGCATCAGTGTTTCAGGTGTGTAATCCTCAATCTTGAAATAAAAATGTTCTTTTTGCATTTTTCTGAAATGTTACTGGAGTCACTGATAATCCCCAAAGTGCAAACTAATTGCTAACATTTAAGTTGTGGTCTGTGCTTTTCCTTTTCTGTAAAGTGATTCCTGGTTCTTATGATGTGCAGTGTTCTCTCTCCAGGATCGTATTCCATACACAAAGCGCACTCTGGCAAACCTTTACATGCACGTGCACTGTTGCCACTGCTGCCATTAAGACCTCCATGTAATAGCGGCACTAATGGGGTAAAAGATGCATTGATGCTGAATAATAATTATTTTGAGAGAAGTAACTGGGGAAAAAAGATGTCCCTGCTGTGTTGCAGTGATCAGTCAAACAAAGTGGGGAAAGTATTTTTTCTCTAGTGCTTATCTGAATGCCTTCATTAATCAGGAAACTTCTCATGCAGGAGGTAACAGGGTAGTGGAGAGGGTTTGTGTGCCAGCTACGGCCTGCCCGATATCGTCTAGGTTCACAGCACATCTCTTTTGTCTGTGCGTTTAGAGTGCACAGGCACAGGTTCAAGCTGGGTGTAGATCAAATTAAGATACAGCAAAGGGGGACTGTGTGAAGTTTAGATGTGTGCATGAATGCATGTAGGTGTAGATTAAATTAAGATGTAGAGCAAAGGAACTGCATGACGTATGTTTTGCCCTTTAAAAGAATGCCAGAATGTTGAAATACTTAAGTGTGATGCTCTGTATGGTTCTAAAACTTATGGTGGCATTTGTCCTCTGTACTTTGTACCGTGGTAAAAGAGCACTCTTACCCCGTCCTTGCTTGTGTAACATTAAAACAGAACAACAGAGTTGGCTCCTTCCCAGCTTTGTGACCTTTCAGGGCACTGATATTTGGTCTTAAGGAATTTGTGGTTGCATATCAATTATATATCCATCTTTATCAGATCAGTTACAGTAGTACTTCAACTGCATGCTACCCGTTTGAATGTTCCCCTAAGTGTTTTACTGAAAACAGCTGCTGTTGATGACATTGTTGTCAGTTTAGTAGAACGCAGCCTTGAGTCATGGCTTGATTTTTTTTTTTTTTTCCTTCTCCCACAACACTAAACCACATTTTAACAGTTTTGGCTCTGATGATATTTAAAGTGTTGAAACACGTCATATGCGTTACTTCCACCCTCTTTTTCCCATAGTCCCGCTCTAAAAGGACACGGTGTATCTTGTGAATTCAAAATGTTGCAAAGCAACCATTGCTGAATTATTTTTAGAGTCACAGTCATCCACCCCATCCAGTACAACATCACTAACAACCACCACCTCCTCCTCTTCAGTGGCATGTTTGTCTTTCAGTCTTCATCCCTCTTACAGTGTCCTCTCTGACTTATCGCCACCTCTGATATTCATGTTCTAAATACTTAAGCTGGTCGTCTGCAACAGAAAACAACTTTTAAACACAACCAGTATATCTTGGTTAGAATTGCCTTAGCTTTTTTTTTATTATTATTTTCTTTGTACTGTTCTAGGACATGGGTGATATTACTCACTGTCAGGGAATACACAGACTATTAGAAAATATTTCTCCATTTTGTTTACAAAGGAAAGCATAAAACACTTTGTAAGAACATTTGGACCCTTGTAAGAGATAACCAACATGTAGTTCCACAAGGCAACGATTTTTGCAATGTAGCGCATAAAAGATTGAGAGAAGTGTGAAGGAACATCTATAAAACAGTGTAGGACAGTGCAGGGAACTTGAATGCTGTTCCTCATTGCAGGGTTTGGAAATCGATGACTTTGATAAAACACACACATCCAGAGGAGCCGATTGCACTCTACATATTAAATAAAAGGCGTGGCTCATTTTAAACCTTGCCTATTTGTGCTTTGTTATGGTTTACTATGATTCTTGTTCTTGCAAATTTAGGAAATGAGGATCTGAAGTGACTTCCTTAAGAAAATAATGCAAGTACCAATTTAGATGCTTGGTCGACTTTCTAAAAAGAAACATTCATATTGATTTCAGGATATTTGCTGTGAACCTTATCAGTGTATTCGCTCTCAGCTCTGACTGACAAATTTTAAAATTTAAGCTTGAAGAGAAGAGCGGCAGGCAGTTAGTTAACCTCCTTTTTTGAGCCTTTCTTGAATTTTTTATTTCTTACTAACTTGCTCTGTATCTCTTGAACAAGGTAAAATGATCATCTCATCAAAGTTATTCTTTGAATGCCAATAAATACTCTTGAGTTGTCTTTCAAATTTCTATTTAGTGTAATTTGTTTTTCAAATAATTGAGAAGTTCAGTTCTGTATAATTCACTAATAACAAAAACTTGAACATTCAGCTATATTTTATAATGTCATAATGAGCCTAGAACGCTTACTAACCTTTACAAGTAAACTTAATTTGGCCTCATGACACAATATGCTTCCATCTCACAAAAATAATAACCACAATAATAAACAAAAGAAAAGTAAAAACCATGACTCAGCCAATAAATGTGGTTCAATGGCAACTTGTAATAAAAAAGTTCTCTTTAGCACATTATTCTTGTTCTGACATCATCAGACCAAGACAACAGCTAGTTATTGAGACGTTGACATTTTTTATGTTGTTGCCAACAACAACCACAGTTGATAGCTTAAATTTTAACAAATTGTTTGAGATTAATAAGCTAACATTGCATGATTCTCCTTATATTCCCTTAATTTATCATTTATTATCAGTGTAGCTGAAATGACTTTTTGTGAGTTGTGTAGGTTGTGTTGGTGAAGACTCCGTCATCCAGGGCATGGGAAGAATTGTAAGAGTTTAAATAAAGGCAACTGCTCCCCTTTTTGTTTTGGTTCTTCAGGACATTTCACTTCTCATCCAAAAACTTTCTTTGGTGGAGAAGTTGTATTTTTTTTTGCTTAAAGGATTTTAAGGAATCAAATTTGGTACATGAACTCCAGATGCCGTATTATGTTTGTTGTTCTTTGTAACCTGTTCATGGAGAGTCTGATTCGTCTCACTGTTTTGCCTTAATGAAAGTTTAAGAAAACCTACAGTAACTAACTTTTGCAAAGTTGTCAGATTACGTCGTCTTTGTCAGTAGTCTTGATGAGGCGCCAGCAGCAGGATCTAATGTGCTAGCAGTTGGCGTACACAGCACCTGATAAGAGGCATTTTTGCTCTCAGTCTGTTAGCGATCATCTTCAGCTTGTTCTCTCTTCTCTGTTTTCTTCACTGCAGATGTGACTCAGAAAACCGTTACCTTGGCAATCCACTCAGAGGAACCTGTTACTGTGAGTAATTCTCCACTGGGCAGCTACTTTCTGAAGCGACAGCTCATATGTGCTCACACACACACACGCACACAAATGCCTCCTTGATTATTATTGGCTATTTGCTGTCTGCTTTTCTTTCTTTTTCCACCTCTCCACTTGCACTTTTCCTCTCAGGGCAGATGGAGCATCTTAGCGCTTTGGCACCAGCGGCGCTTGCTCGTTGACAGAATGACTTGTCGTGAAAATGTCAAGTGCATCAGAGGGAGTGAGTGATTGAGCTAATCAAAGAGACGGAGGAGTAAAAATCCCCCACTCTATACTCACTCAATCACGCATCTGCTCATTAATCCATTTAGAAAGTTGACTAAATGATAATGTGACTTAAAAGTAAAAGGAAAATCTATCAAGGTGCAAGACGCAAACCGCTTACATAAAGCCGACACCCACTGCTGAGCTGAGGCTCAAGTCTGTGCACACTGTACATGTGTCTGCATTTTGTGTTTATTTGCATGATGTGGTGTCCTTCACGGTGCTGCAGCACTTAGTGATTTGTTATCTGCCTTTCAGCGCACTGCTACTGACAACAGAGCTTTTGCCAAGGTTTTGTCCCTTTTGAAATGCCATAGCCTGACAACAGGCTCAATGAAGGAAGGACAGGAAACTAGAAGCCTGAAGCTGGGTTTAACCTCTGGACACCACTGAAAGTTCTTGAGCTTTAACGCTGCTTTGTAAATGTGACACTTCCCACAGTCTAAAAGGCCGCTGAGCATAGATTAACATGATGCTCTGGGGGTAAAGTTATCCAGCTCCTTTATAATGTGTATAACGGTAATTTTAGCCCGCTATTGTCTCTCCAGCTGTCAGTGTGTGCAGTCAATACCACCGATGCAGTGCCTCTCCTTAGGTTTAAAACGAGAGGCTAAAGATACAAGCTTCACTTTTCTTCTGTCCAATAGCTTTTGCCATACATCACATAATGTGCAGTATAAAGTTAAGTTGGGATTATTTGTTCAAACTTATAAAATTTGTGTGGATTCATTAATTTGATTCCCTTCAACATTGTCTTCAACATTTTATTGCTCAGAAAGGATGTTGAATATCCATTGTGCAAATCTGATTGAAGATATTCTTGCACTGATTGTACTTTTCTCCAGTATGTTTTAGTAGTGTAGAGAAAACCGCAGCTGGTAGCTCAGATAGTGTTTAATGTTCAGGCGGCTTCGACCTCTTCAAAGTCCTCTGTCTCTGTGTGGATGACTGTATGTAGCCCAATTTTTCATATGCGCAGAAATTGACGGACTTTGTGCCGACTATGCACAAGTCTGAATCAGTCTCTGTTTATTGAGGGGAGGAAAAAGCATAAGGAAATGTTTTTTTTAGAGAGTCCTTATAGGTGAATCAGTTATTTGCACATTTACCATGCACTCAAGATTGAATACATTCTCCTGCAAGATAAGCTTCTTTACAGCTGTTTCAGAAGCTATTGCATATAGCAGGAAAGTCCAAAATCGGTCCTCGAGGACCGCTATCCTTCAGGTGTTGGATGTTTCCTGCTGCAGCATGCCTGGATCACAATAATGGGTCAACATGCTTGGGCAGAACTTTTCAATTAGCTATTTTACTTATTTACAGTAAGAGCCATTTGACTTGATCCAAGTGTGTTGGAGCAGGGAAACGTCTAAAACAAGCAGACCCTCGAAGAGTGGAGCTGGATGTGCATCGATCTCTTTGCACATGCAGAATACAGATATCAAATCATGCCATGTGGAGAGAGAGCAGATTTTAACCTTTACTTTGCTGTCTGATTGGCTTCATAGATAATCTCCTGATCGACTACCAGTTCACTTTCAACCTCATCCAGGAAGATGATAATCACTACACCGCCATAAACTTCTTGGCCTCACCTGAACAGGTAACTTCCTGGAAAGATGGCTCACATAAACCACTTTGATTTTTTTTCTTTTAGAGGTGACACAATCTATAAACTTTGGTATAAAAAAAATCTCAATATTCTGCAATTTTTTTTTTTACTCTTCTTTTACGCTTTGATATGCACTATATGTCATATTCTTTTTTTTTTTTTTTTTTTAAATGTTTCTTTTGTTTAAAGGAAAATAAAAACTTGGAGATGTCCATCAATGCATCCAACAACTTCAACCTCAATATCACATGGTCGGTGGGATCCACAGGTACTTAAATATTGAAGTTTAATTGTCTTGCTCATGTTGGAGAATGATGACATAAAATGATGACATAAAGTAACACTGAGCAAAATGGAGTTCTCTGATACTG
The DNA here is from genome assembly GCA_023101725.1 of Atherinomorus stipes. Classification (NCBI taxonomy): domain Eukaryota; kingdom Metazoa; phylum Chordata; class Actinopteri; order Atheriniformes; family Atherinidae; genus Atherinomorus; species Atherinomorus stipes. Next base: position 444,295 of record JALJCO010002219.1, on the reverse strand, counting down.
TTTGAACATTGATTTTAGCTATATTGGTTTAAAGGGTATTCTTAATCCATATTTAAGGGTGTTTTGTGGTATCTTACCTTTGTTGAGGCATTGTTATTAACTTTTTAAATAGTTCAGTATGAATGCCTGTCACTGCAGACAAAACTCTAGAAATTGAGCATGGATGAAGATTTGCTTCAGCTTTTTTCCTCCCATTGTTTTACTTTTAATTAAAGTATTCATTTGCTCAGTCAGTGTAAGAGACACATCATGAGCAATATCACATCCTCTCTTATTGGTGTACTGTGCCACTGTTAAATGGATGTTATAGGTCCCCTGAGGAAAGACACCCAAGGACACTGCAGTCACCGAGTTGCACTGTTTATCTGCTGCCCTCCTTCCTCTCAAGTCTCTCCATTCCCACTACACTGACATTTTGTAGCGACTAAAACACGTTAACCTCATGCAGCTCCCTCTGCCACCTTAACCTTTTCGGAGTACCGTTATTAATATTTGAAGTTGCCCCCCCTTTACCCTGCACAGATATTGTGTCTCAGAAGGAATTGGAGCCTCTTCACAATCAACAAGAGCATGAAGCGCCTTTAGGTGGAGAAAGAGGGGAGGGGGTGATTTCAATTAAGATAAACGTGCTCACGTAGCCTCACTCAAGCTGTCATTTTCACTGCTTTTGTTTCAGAGCCGTGGGTTGGAATGTCAATGATGAGGAGCCACTGACATGAGGAAGAATGAGAAATGACTTGAAATATTAAGATGGATAGAAAATGTACTTTTTTGTAAACAGTTTAACTATTTAAATTTTTTTCAGAAAAAACAGTTTCACAATAGATATTAAGGATTGTAGCCATTAATGTCGTTACCTTGAAAAAAAAGCAATCACGTAATGCAGAACATTAATAGACACTAACAGGTGTTTATGATTAGTGGTAGTTGATCTGAGCAGACTGGTATTTCTCACCTGCAGTGTGTATCTGCCCCGTGTACATAAAATGCAAAACTCTCAATATCAAACATGCATTTGATGGCAGGGATACGAATTAAAGAGATGAAAGCGTTCCAACATGTCAAAACCTGTGGTCAGTAACATTTCCATCCCTCTTCCAAGCTCTGCTTATCTCCCACCTCCATGCTCGCTTAACAATAACATTGTTTTTTCGTTTGTAATTACACAATGAAGCTCCACAGTGTTTTAGGTCCACAGGAAAAAAAAAAGTTAAATGATAAGAAATAATAATAATTGCACTTGAGTGCTTTCCTGTTGTTCAAAAAGGCTTCAGAAAAACATCCATTAATGCCTTTATAATAGTATGTTGCAGCCAAACTGGCTTCATCTCTATGGATACGCTGCAGTGCCTGAGCTCCAAATGGCACTGTGCTGAATATGAACTCTTTATCCCAACAGCTGGAACCATCTCTGGAGAAGAGGTGCCTATTGTCTCCAAAACAAACATTAAGGAGTACAGGGACAGTTTCTCCTGTGAGAAGTTCGGCTTCAGAAGCAACCCTAACATAACTTTCTACGTGTATGTCAGCAACTTCTCATGGCCCATCAAGATCCAGGTAAGGACTGTGCTCTTTATTGACTTACACTTTAATTAGGTTACATGACTAAGGGTTTGCATGATTTGCTGCATAGGTGTTTTTTTTTTTTTTTTCCCCCAGTTCTGTGTTTTTTAATTGGCAGAAGCACCATCCAAAATTTCTTACCCTGTCAGAATGAATGAAACAGAGCAGTTGACTAGTTCACAGTACACTTCAAGGAGCCTGCTCAGGAAATCAAGTCTCTCCTAGTATTTACTATGATCCTGTTTACATGAGAGTTTTAATTCCTTTTTAATTCCGAATAAAAGTTAATTCTGCTTTAGGAAGACCATGTAAACCCTTAATTCCGAATGAAAAAGATATTTCAGAATGAAAAAAAATTTCTGAAGTGGTTGGTTTATTCCTCTTTTAACTCTGAATTAAATAATTTCTCTGTAATGTAAGCCTTTGTTCCGCTCTGAGTTAATTCCTGTCGTTCTGCGCATGCTCCTTCCCTTGTCCTGTTGTAATTGCACATGTCGAAGCACAGATGAAAGAAGAGTGCCAGCCAGACGAATGAAGTTGTATTTTAGTTTTGAGCTGCTGCTACAAAACTTAAATCAAAATACAGTGAAAATCTGTTATTATGTGGTTTTCGTGTCGTAGTCGAAACAAAAAGGAGCAGGAACCAGCATCTGTGTACTTTCAGGTAGACGTAAACGGACGTAAATACGTCACACTCACACCCTGTCTAATCAGACCCCCGGATCTAAAGCGGAATTTGATAAACATGTTTTCCATGTAAACCGTAATTCAGAATTTTTATTTCCATGTAAACACGAAGGAAAATAATTCAATTCAGAATTATTTAATTTGGAATAATTAATTCCAAATTAAAGAACATCATGTAACTGGGGCCAGTAGTGGCCTGCTTAAAGGTTTGCGAGGCCACAAAAGCGCCCAACATATCTTTAAATTTACAGAATCATCAAATAGATAAAGAAAAAAGAAAAAAGGTCAAATTAAAGCTGTGAGATTGAAGTATTTCACTGTCTTTTATTGATTGTAGAAAGTGGTGATAAACTCCTTTTAGCATTTGATTTCAAGGTGTAGAGGTAACCAGAGCTAGGTGTTTCAATTAGTGGTATAAAAATGAAGAGGATTATTAATTGGTGGAAGTGTTGCAACTGCTGTTATTCTTGCAGCTGATCATACAGACATGCATTGCTGGAAGGAGTTCACCAGATACAGTCTTTTGCCATTTAAACATGTGTAATATTTACTCATTTTTCTGTCAGTAAATGGAAAATATTTTCTCAACTGTATTTTATTCGTCAACTTAAATAAGCATTGGCTTCTTCCCACTCCTTTTGAACAAAGACCATCTTTCTCTTTTTGTTTCTTGTTTGTTTTTAATTTTTGTCTTATGTTCAAATAAAGTTAAAATTTTAACTTAAACTCACGCTCTACTGTTGGCAAAAACCAAATTTCTTGAACATAAAAAGATGTTTTTCTCATCATGTGAAACTAGTCACTTATCATGATGAGCCATCAGAATTATCTGTACTAACAGTTTCTTGCTTAAGGCGTTCATTTAAGCAAGAAGCGCAAGCTTTCAGTAAGAAATATGATACAGTGAGATAACTATTGTGATTCCCACTAATAGTGTTTCGTACCCATTTTGCTAATTAACCTACTCCGAAATATTGATTTTTATATTCTGTCCCACCATTCCACACGGTAGACGAGTGGACCATCTTGGGGTAATAATATCTTAGGGGCTCGTCCATCCACCGAGGTGGCCCAGTAATAGTTTTCTATTAGATTTCCCAGCACCAGTCTCTTGCTTATTATGGACTGAGCCCTGTGCTGTAAAAGCAAATAGCTTCTGTAACAGGATAAGGTCTCTCCTCTCTTCTCGTACTCACCTTTTATGGTGCAGTATGGAGAAAGGAGACCTGGATGAGATAAGGCCAAATTTGAGAATGCACTCATGAGCCTCTGTATTTAAGGTTCAAGCACATAAAATGAGCATTTAAATGTGAATTACGACAATGAAGAGCTATCATGAGGTGAGATCTTTCTGTGACATCATCATTTGTCAGTATAATTGCAATCCAAGAGACTGCTCTGTGCAGCGACAGTCCATACGTAATAGAAGAATGCCCTCAAATGAAGCTATTGATTGGCTGAGATGGATGAATTGAAATTAAATTAACCTGACATATATTGCTTTGAGCTCATATCATGTGAAAAACAGGTTTATAAGCGCAAAATAGAATTGTCCCATTTATTAAAAAGCCAGCAAAGCATCAGAGCTTTTGAGTCATGTTAGTCATGTCAGTGAGCATCTCATTTCAGATCAGTGACTCTCATTTTCCAGTTAATAAGGTTGACACAAAGTCAAAGGTGGCAGAAGTTTGGGAGGGTAATGAAGGACATCAGCACAATGAACAGTCTCATCCTAAACATGCTCATTCTTCTCTCCTGTTTTCTGATCAAATATTTAGTTGCCTAAAGCTGTTCAGTTCCTGATAATTAAGGAACAGAGTGTCAGATTATTATTCTTATATGTCTGTTAATGCTTACAGTGGTAAACCATTGTATCGCTGATGCTTCGTATTTTCTTTTTGGTTATTTTAAATCATCATTTTTAATCCTGTTTTTAAATTCAGCATTCAGAGCAACAACTATGACGCAAATAATCCATCTCTAAAAGCACAATTTGTGCCCTATTACCCTCGATGTTGCCAATCAGAGGCTCAGTACAGCTGTAGATGACATTGTATTTGTGTGTCTAAATGCTTTCAGGGCAGAATGGCTTCAAAGCATCTATAGCAGATAATGACTTGTCACTGTGATGTGGTCTATCATATGTGATTTAGCTGCCAGGCCTGTGTGTAATCTCTCCTTTAATGAAGATGAAACATATTTCTGACCCATTATTCACTGCCCATGTTGCCTTTTAGGCATGAATACTGAAATCAGCTATATAAGTTGGTTCCATCTGAAATAACAATTGTTTAGTATTATCTGAGCTCTCTGGTAATGTTCAAGTACAGATACTTTTGTATGGATGCTGAGAAAACTAAATAAAATGTTAATTATCAGTTCTTTGGCATTCCCCAAGTTGTTTTTGGGTCTTTCTATTTGGACTGGAGCGCTGAAGAATACTCCAATTTTTCACCTTCAAAAACTCTGGTTGTTGTCACAGTATGCTTCGGGTCATTGTTCATCTGTACCGTGAAGTGCCGTCTGTTCAACTTTGCTGCATTTGGCTGAATCTAAGTGAAAAGTTCATCCACTCCTGGCTGCTCCTGTCTTCTGTCACGTCATCAATAAACAGTAGTAACCCAGTGTCCCTAGAAGACCTGCATGCTCGTGCCATCACACCGCCTCCACATGTTTTACAAATGATTTTTTGTATATCTTGACTCATGAGCTGTAGCCCTACCTCTGCATGCTTTATCTTTCTGTCATTTCAGTTTAGGCTGATCATAGTGTTTTAAGTCTAACAAGGACTTTCAATTCTCGAGGCTTAGGAGTAGTTTGCTACATGGGTTGAACTCTGTATCACAAAATCTTCTCTTTATAGCCGCTTTCCCACTGAAATTAGCAGGTTCACAGGAATTTTTCAAACGCGCATCGACCTGCTCATAATCGGCATTTGGCTCCTTTCCTATTGAAAAAAAGCCAGGTCTGATCATCTGCTGGCCAGCTGGGCGGCCTCTGTCCCCACCACTCTGTCCAGTGGTGCCATCACGCTGGGTTAGCGTTGATGATGTCAGACGTGCGACAGATATCAGGAAAGTAAACAAAGGAGAGCAAGTCAGGCTGTAGTCAGCGTGCTTTCTTGTTGCATCTTTGTCCGTCCTCAGAATGGAGGAAAACCAGTGGATGATTTTCTTGTGCAGATGGAACGCAGGCAATCTGAATTCATGGCCGAAACAGAGTTATTTTGGTACTTTATATGAGACGTGACTGGCGTGAAGACACAATGTAGGCACGTACCCCCCAATGTCATCATGTAAATTCACGGGTCAACCCGGGTCTGGTGTTCCCATTGCATGCTGATCTGATTTTAACCTGCGTCGCTTGCTGAGTCGTTTGATGCATCTGATGCATCTATAGATCTACCTCTGATAGATTTGCTGTTTTTGCAGCTTCAATGACTTATTTTAATTTCTTTTTTTTCTTATTTTGTAGTTTTACAGTTTGTGACAACAATCAACCTTTAACTTTGCTTTTTAAATAATAAATAAATTACTTTAGTACTAGAGCCCTGCACTGGAGCCCCAAGCCTGCGGGCTCCGATGGAAGCCCGGCCCGTGACCATATCATTACCTCGGGCCCGGGCTGGGCTCGGGCCCTCCTTTTTAAAAAACCCGCTAATTGGAGAGATGTGTCCAGTGTTTGTGTTTAACCAATTTAATTGGCAACACTTGAACGCAGCAGCCGCCTTTCCTTTCTCCCCCTCCCGTCACTGACATCCTTGCCGCGCAGGTAAGCTGCTTGTTATAATATTGATAGTTCTGCTGCTCCTAGTTGTTGTCTTTATTAAGATGAAGAAGAAAATATTTCTGATAAGCTTTTGCTACGTTTATCGTAATAATAGACACTGAGATACGGTTTAAGTGCATTGGCGATTGTATCTTATGGCTGCGATATATGTAGGTCAAATTTCCATGCGCCGTTGGAGTTGCATCGCTGAGTCATTGAAAAAACCAAAATCATAAATTAAACATCAGCCAAAATGCTTCATACACTTTACAAACTAATGTTATATTGAAAGGAAACGAAATATAGGCTACCCTCTTGTGCCTTAAAAGTTCTCAGATAAGATCGGAGGTGTACCTATAACTGCACCTATACTCACCAATTTTCATTAATAAAATAATGCAGTCATTAAGTAAAATCAATTCATTAACTTTATTTTGATAAATATATATATATACACATATATATATATATATATATATATATATATATATATAATGAAAATAGCGCAATACATGCTAAGATCCCCAATGAACATGTTTTAATGACAGCCTGGCTTAAGGAGAAAAAAAACAAAAAAAAGTCGGGCTTTATTCGGGTTCGGGCCTGAGAACTTTGAAAATCTGTTGGGCCGGGCCGGACTCGGGCTCAGATATTAGGCCCGTGCAGGGCACTATTTAGTACCATTTATTATAAAGCTGAGACTAAATTTTGGAACTAACTAAACAAGCAAAAACCTACTGTACAGGTAGACATGTCTAGATCTCTTTATAGATCATCTTGAATAAAATGGGGTCACTGTGGGTTTGCCCGTTCCTTCAAACCACATCTGTCTAGTTGAGCAAATGAATTCTGTTGTCTCCTGCCACAATTTTGCATCTCGCTCTTGTCTCGTTCCACTTCATTCAAACAGACATTTTTTTCACAGACAGTTTTAGTGGCAGGGCCTCCAGTGAGTCAGTGACCTTTTAGCAGCTCCGCTTGATTCTTGATGCTGACTTGACCTGCGGACGCCATCTCATATTAACCCCCCTTACAATGTCACATATCAACTGGGAGAGCTCAGTCAGAATTCACAGAAGGTCCTCAAAGGGCAGCTTGAGTGATTTGGAAATGAAAATATTGTAGACATTATGTATTTTTCTTATGCTGTAGTAAAAATGATGTATTATGACTTACATCTGTTTTTTTTATTATGACAAAATGTGATGAATTATTTGAGAAATTTACATTCAGAGTTTTAAATAACTGTTCTTTCATTTTAGAGGGAGTAATCTAAATAGTTTCCTTCTCTCCGAACAGATCGCCTTCTCCCAACATGGCAACATCATGGACCTTGTCCAGTTCTTTGTGACATTTTTCAGGTAAGTGTGTCTCACATGAATGTAAATGCTCAGTCCTTTGTTGCAATTTTCCAAAGTCTTCATCAGTCAAGAGACATTATCCATCACCCCTTTGTCCTCCTCTTCCATCTCTCAGGGATTATTGAGTTATTTGAGCCTGTTTGTTAACAGAGTTCATGTAAATGGTTTTGTCTCTTTAAGGCGGCGATTTTACATTTCAAGTGGCAAATTAACTGCCAGTAGCAGTTTAAATAGGTGCATATTTCCCTGCAAGTGCCATCTAAAGAGAAGGCGTGGGCGATCAAGATATGAGGGCTCTTAATGATTTTTCATCCTGAGAGCTGCGGTGGAAGTCTTTCATCATTGAAATGCTTCAAATGAATGAATTGGGCTGTTTCAAAAGCACATTAAAGTCTGAGTATGTAAAGAGGATGTGTGTATAATTGCGAAATTTATGCTTTATATTATATATTGGTCTTTTGGAAAAGCTACAAAAGAAGCTCCCTCACAAAGACCTTCTTACTGAAGTCATACATGGTCTGTCCTGAGCATCTTTGATCCCCCACACAAAGCACACCCTATCCTGACAGTGCAGTTTGTGTATATATGTCCATTTTTTTTAAAAAGGTGTGCAGCCCACAGTTCCTTATGAGCTAACATAAACTGTGTAGGTGTCACAAAGGAAATAGAAGACATGTATTGCCCCAGGAACCTGCCCATCATCGCCCAGTTGACAATAAGTTTCTAGAAAAGCTGTCACACAATCGGTTATCTTATGCCTCCAACTGATCGTATTACAGTTTAACAGCCAAAACTAGGAATCCTTTGAAGGAAATTGGAGAAGGACCAAACCTTTTTTTTTTTTTTTCTTAAATATGTGTCTGACAGCTGCTGACGTTTCTCACACAGAGAAGCTGTTTTTAAACTTTTGTTTCTCTTGGAAATTTTTGTATGGGTATTAACACTAAATCAAGACTTTTTTTTCTTTATTTAATTAGATATAAGGACACTTAATGACCATACTAGCTCTAATTTTCTCAAGGAAATCAATCCCAGCTTTCCACACAGGCTTTTCCTGCTACTGGCTTGATTTCATGCATAATTTTTCCATAGTTTACATCGGATTTTTAGTTGTTTTTTCCCACATTGCTTAGTAGGTTATACCAATTTTGTTGAGCCTTTTTCTGCACAAGGATCTCACCGACCCATAAACTCAGGAAAAACTGAAGGGCTTCGATGAGCTAAGTGTTTGTGTGAGTGTGAGGGACTGTGGGTGTCAGTGGAGAGATTTGAAGAGGGATGAACTTGCAGGAAACACAATCAGCCTGATGACAAAATGTCAAATCACCCCACAGGGTTTGTGGACCTCCTTGAATGAGAGACGGAGGGCGAAGACATGACATCATGATTTTGGCTCTGCTGTTCATCATTCTTTCTCTCCGAATAGGAGGATGAGTGATATTCGAAAACATGTGATGAAATGAACATGCATGGAATATTTATCTCGACTTGCGCAACCACTGCATTTTAGGTCCCATTGATTTACAGAAGCAAACTGAACTCCAACAAAAATCCTTTAGAAATTAATAGATGCCTTCCAACATCTCATTTTCTATTGTTAAAGGGTTCTTGTGTTGTTTTATCTGTTTAGCGACCTAAAAAGCCTGTAGACAGCAGGTATAGATGGATATTGATTGTTTTTCCTGCTGTAACTGTAGCCCTGCGGTTACAGAAAGTACAATGTAATTGAAGCAGCAAAGCCCAGCTCAGTTTCATTTCAGTCAATTTTCTTTTATGTTAAACATTGCAGGACAAAATCGCTATAAATAAAACAGAGAATTTGAGCATACACTCTTAAAGCACAGCAATAATTTAATTATGATCATTTGAGTCATTCAGCCCTGCGATAGACTGACAACCTGCCCAGGGTGAGCCCTGCCTCTTGCCTTGTAATTGCTGGGCTAGTCTCTAGCGACCCCTGTGACCCTGAATTGGACTAAACAGTACAGAAAATGAATGAATGAATGAGTATTGGTGAAGAATTGAATATGTCTTTCTGGTGAACAACAAATGCAACAAAAATGGGGGGGAAAAAAACCCCTGAATGACAACATAATTTCTTGCATGGAAGTAGAGATTATAGCAAACAAGATTTCATGTTTACAGAAGAAATTATCACCATTTATTATCACCAAATCTTGCCAAATGAACCCTGTATATTTGTCAATCAAAACTAAGCTTACATATTGAACAAACTGGCCCATAAATTGCGTTTCCTGTGAATCATCCTTATTGTCCAACCCATTACAGAAATATAGGACGTCCCTAAAGACAAGGGCCTTCTGCTCATGGTGCAGGATTCATTTCAGTTCCTCATAGGACTGTCTGTTTGTAGACCTACTGAAAAACCGCTCTCATTTTTTAAAGAAATTGATATTTATAAAAAAAACAAAAAACAAACTTTGTTCTATAGAAACCAGAAATAATAGTTTAATAATTGCTAAATTAGTTGGAATTAGAAGAGATGGGCATTGTTTGATCTTTGAACTAGCAGCTATACATTTCATTCTTAACTCCAAGACACTTAGAACAATTAGATACCAGAACCACATATGAAACAAAACAAAAGAAAACCCCCAAAAAATCATAATCAAAACCAGGACGTTTTTGGTTATAAACTAAGCATTCACCCTTTGATTAGTTTGTAAAATCTGCTGAATGTCTCTTTAGCACATGCTCATCTCCACGTTGTCATGTGTCTCAGGGATAATGAAGTGGAAGCTCTCAATCAGTCATATTTTTCTCTCAGTCGTGGTTGGACCTTGCTGAATTTCCCTTGACTGATGGATGTGCCGTTGGGTTATTAATCGAAGTAATCGGCTGAGACATTCATGTGCTACCTCCTCGAGTCATCCTCCCTGTTTTGTGTGTTTTGAAGTTTAAATGAAACTTTGAAGACTTGAATCATCTCTCTCTCTCCACCGTCTAAAGAATAACTAAATTCACAAATAAATTCTTTTCTCTGTTATTTCATTAATGTGTATAAAGCAACTGTTTTTAGATGACAGTTTCTTCATAGGGGGTGTGATATTTCTTTAATATGCACAATATAGCTCATGTTGGTGTAGAACAAAATTAATTTATATGTTCCGTTTCCCCCCCTTTTCTTCATGAATAAAATTACTAGTTTAGTTTTGGTACTTTTACCAGATAAGAGGAGTCATGTCTTGAAAGTGAGTGTGGGAAAGTCCTGAAAGCATGGCTTCATGTTTGTTCTTAGAAAATGCTTCCCTAAGTAATGGTGGAAAAACAGAAGAAAAAAATATGAAATTCATCATTTCAGGTTATTAGAAAGTAATCTTGACATTATTTCCTTTTTCCCTTCATAGCTGCTTTCTGTCACTTCTCCTGGTGGCAGCAGTCGTGTGGAAGATCAAACAGACCTGCTGGGCTTCACGACGCAGAGAAGTAAGTCTCGAAACTTTTTCTGTTGACATGTACAGTGTAACATACCTTACAGTCAAAAAGTAGAGTTAAGGTCCAGTCATTTCTGTTGAATTTCTCAATTAATACAAAGATGTTACTAGTGTGCCCAAGTGTTTTGTTTTCCAGACCCTGTAGATGAGTGATAAGTTCATCATATCACACTTATGAAGCTTAGATCACAAACTATTTGGCGACCTGTGTCAATTATGTCTCATGTAAATTCCTCGTTTCTGTGGTTGCTATGATATATATAGAAAAAAGCCCCCATTGCCTATTTGAGCAACTCTTATTTATAGGTCCATTCGTTTTCTACATTGCCAGCTACATTGCCAGTTTAGGTATATACTACATGCAGACTGATGTAAAGTTTACTGGAACTACAAAGGGTACGACCCATATTTTTTGTTATTTTAACACCAACGCCAGAAATAAATTATTTTTCTTTAATTGTCCTTTTTAACAGCAGGGCAAATTTAAAAGCTGAACAGCAGCCACGATTGAACTTTTGATTGTTTTACTAGCTTTCAACCATTATAGTTTAGTACTTTATGGACAACAAATGTAGAGAGAAGAATCCGATAACCAGTTTTCAAGTACTAATTTGGTTAAAGGTAAAGATAACGATTCAGGTTAAAGTGTGGATTTAAGTTTATTTAACCACTGGAAAGAAGTTCAAAAGGAGTAAATAGAGAAAATGTGAGCGAATAAGGAGAAGGGATATAAGTCATTGATATTCAGTGTTGGAATGAAAGTTAAAGCTGGGAAATGTAGGGATGAAAATAGGGTCGAAAAATGAGGTGACTGGCAGGCGAAACTATAAAGGTAAGTAAAAAATTATACTGTGCCAAATATGGTGGAAGAGAGTAAATGTATGGAAATTCACCTCCCTGCACTGCATAGTTCCTGATTTCTGTAAGAGCAACCATCATCTCCATCTTTTCAGTCTCTCCTCTTACGGTTCAATTCGGTCTTGCCTTATCAACTGCATTCCACTAATAAAGCTCTCACAATGCATTTCTCCTTTGAGGATATTCACAAGAAGGTTTATAATCACAAGACCAGAATTTCATATTCTCAAATTGATATATAAAAATAAACAAAAATGACTAAATCATGCCATTAAAAATTAATTCATGCAGATGGGCTCCTCTAATTAGAATTCTGTTCACTTTTTCCATCTGTTTTTGTCATTTGTATCGTTTGTTTTTTTGGTTATTCTTCAGATGTAAAAGAAAAAAAAACCCCAAAAAAACACATAAAATAAAAAAATAAAAAAACTTCAGTCTCATCAGTTTTATGACAAAAGGAAGCAAATATCTGTTCTTTTTTCTCTCCCTTAAAACACACTACAATGCATAATAAGGAACCTAATATTCCTTATTACCAAATCTGAATCCCTGCTACACATTAAAATCCGCTCACATTCTGTTGGGATTTGCACTGAGCTTTTCTTGGCTGTGAAGGTGAAGCTCTTACAGGTTTAATGGAATGAGATTCGACTGGCCGAGGATAAGAGATTTTAATCAGACATTTAGTATCCTGTTAAACCCTATTGAAAGAACATGGTTTGTACAACTGAATTATAAGGAATTTAAATTTGTATTGATGTCATGTATTCCTTACCTGTATATTCAGGCACTCGGCTTTATAAACTTGAGAAACATAATCCTCAGAGCCTTCTGCCGAGGCAGTTTTCTATTGCGTTGTTTTGAAAGAAACATTGTAAGGAGAAGCTGCTTGTCGGTAACCTTTTTTTTGAAAGATGTAGTAGCCTAGAGGGTGTTGTTCTGTGCAGTTATGAGTACTTTCAGCTGTGCAACTAATCTTTAAACTACTCTGCATGCAACAGTTCTTATGGCCATTCTTTCATAATAAACAGACTGGTAGAATCACTACTAGAAATCATCACAGAACCAGTTGCAACCTGTTTTATAGCTTGTTTTTGTATAAAATAGCCCATGTGGTGTGATTCTTAAGTAAAGCTAGTTTAATGTTGAGCATGCTGTTCTGCAGAGAGCAAACCTCTCATTCTGACTCAAGCATGTTTTCTTTCAATACAGATATTTCTAACGATGAAAAAGTAAACATGAAGGTTTCCATTAGAATAAGTATGGCAACATATTGTTGGTCTTCCAGATAGAACAAGCGATTTAACAAGGTTCAACATAAATACACTTTTTAATTAAGCTAAATTTGCCTTCTTACGATTGGTGGGTGTAGGCATAATCAGTATCTTTTTGAAAAAGAATAAAAAAAATAAATAAAAAATAAAACCTGAACAAAAACAAAAACCTACAGTATTCTCTTTTTGAATAATGAGCTGATTCAATACATAGAAAATGGATAGATAAGATTAAAAAAGAGAACTTATTTTGTCTTTTCTGTTTTAAGATTTGTTCATTTAATTTTAAATACCCAACACAACTGAGACAAGACTATTATTGTGCAAGTTTTGAACAAACTAGTCATGATAATCAGCTGCAAAATATGTAGCCTAATTAAACCATGCAATTATGTAAATATGTAAATATTTTCCCACAATGTTTGGCTCTTCAACCAAACATTATGCCCAGATATGTTAAGAGTTTGTGAACAGCTCCTGCATGTACCAGACTTGAATCAAGAACAGAAATGATTTGTGCTTTCATTTAAGCCTCTGTCTGACACAAGGGCATGGAATGAATGAGTTTTAATGAGGCTTTCAGAAATGGCAGGGTCAGTAATGAGAGACTGATCCAGCCAAGTGGCATATGGACATCTGATTGAATGATTTTGATTGGCTTTCTGGGGCAAAATCTATGTCTGTAATTTTGGATTGTTAGATCTAAAAAAAAAACAAAAACAAAAAAAAAAACACGCACACACAAAAAAAACCAGATAATCTGTCTACTTGAACCACATTTTCTATACATTCTAAAATTTGACATGAAGGCTTGTATGTAACCAAGCAATCATTCCTATGTGATTGTGAAATCATCTGCCAGTAGACACTGAGACCTAAGTGTCACTAAGTGTAATTCCCTGCAATTAACCTAATCTCACAAAGCTGATTGTTTACTTCATTGCGGCATTTAATTAAATCAAAATGGCTTTTTTTTGTTTGAACTTGAAAGGACATAATACTGGCTGTTATATTTGAATAATTTTGGTGGAGGTTAGGTGACGAGACTTGGTTCCTGAGTGGGGACCGAGGGAGGGAAAGACAACAACTGTAAATGCCACGGAGGAGGAAAAGGCCTGACCTCTTTGAAGCTACCTGTGGGGGGAAACAGAAGGGAGGGCATGCTGACATTTCACGAGACTGCAACCCAAAAATGTACCACACGCAAACATGTGGATTTGCCTTATACACCTCCTCTTTATCTCAGTCACACACCCATACAGGCACATGCGAATCTACACTCACAGCTGTCCAGAGAGGTGGTGTTTATTTGACATTCTTTAAACTTTTCTTGAGAAAGAAATTTATTGTATAAATATTAGTAATTGTAGTGTCCAGATATGATGGAGTAACCTGCTTATTGTTTCAACTGAGGACTGGATGATCTGTGAGATTCATACCTGCAAACTCTTCGCTTTTCGGGAAATTCGCCGTTTTTGGATCAAAATATATGACTCGCGTGAATCGTGTAGATCCGGGAGAGAGCAAAGGTAGCAGCCCTGTGGTGGAGGCTGATAAGTTGCTTTAGAATAAATTAACTGCAAATGAAACGTGATGCTAACGCTACCATAGGCTCAGCAGGTTGACAAAGTTGACACGGGTAAACATAGGCGCTGATTTCGGGGCCTGAACATTCACAGATAATAAGCCTTGCTTATTATCTTTTTAAAATAGTTTTTCCACAGATACACACACACACACGCATATATATATATATATATATATATATATATATATATATATATATATATATATATATATACAGAAGAAAATGATTTACCACAATATATATCGTTACTACACATACTTCACCACAATATAGATTTGAGACTATATGGCCCAGCCCTAGCTGTTGGTGTTAGTTACAGTATATGGCCTGATATTAACGTTGATGTTTGTGAAACCTGAGCGATATTTATGTTTAAAACCTCGCTGCCTCCATTCGTTTTAGATTAATTCAGGATCGGCGGCATTCAGACATCTTTTCTCGCTACCAAGACACCGAGGGCCACCCAAAACTTTGGATAGCTCAAATTCTTCTAAAAAAGGGAAGGCAGTCATCCACACTAAAAGTAATCTAGAGAAGCGTTGCAGTGTTTGCTCCTTGTCATTGTCAGGTTAGAATATGTCTGCACATCAGAGGTATCGCTGTTTTAAAAAATGTTATTTTAAACGTGGAAATTAACGGCCGTGTTGTGTTACTATACTTTTGTGGGCCAGTTTGGGGGTGTGTCTTATTTATGTTCCTGTAGAGGGTAAAATGATAATCCTCGAAATAGGACAGACCAGGGCTGTGTTTTCCAAACAGACAATTCCCTTTACACACTGCACTGCAAATAACTGCTAATAAATGTAGGGTTTTTCGCTTGAGAGAAATGTTGTCTGATCCTTTAATTTTCTTTTCTAAGTGCATGAGAATGCCTATTTTAAAGCTGAAATTTGAAAAAAAAAATCCCAGGGGTGCATGCCCCTGGACCCCCCTACAGGGGTCGGGTGTTTGTCACCTTTTTCACCTCTGATGAATTTGCAGGTCTGGAGTTTGTATTTGGCTTTATTTGTTGACTGAACAGATGTTAGTGTGTTTCAGTGCTTATTACAGACTGTTCTGAAATATATTACCGTTGCAAATCATAATGAGAATGCTGATATTTTTCACAATATATTTCATATGCTTGCAAACTTTATAATTTTAAATTGTATATATATGTAGGCTGGAGAGCAATTAGTCCTACTCGCCCACATACTGGTCAGTTTTTTTTTAAATGAGTGATGACATAGCAGTAAAAACTAATTTATGTAGTTGACATTACTGCATATGTAAGTGCTCCATAGAAAAAAATGGCACTTTACAGCTGGGGATTGTTTTGGGACGCTAGACCTCCCTTTTCAGTAAAAGAGTTGGGTGCGGTAATGATATGCAGCTTTACCCGGAGACCAAGATGACTTCATTTTGATTGGCTACACCTTATTTGGCTATAACCTTATTTAGAGAAACTAGGTCAAGCTGCAATCGGAGTTTGCGAAAGGCTATCTGTTAGCAACGTGCACTTCAGACAGTGAGCTATGTTTATCAGACAAGACAGCATTTAGAAAATAAATAAACATACAGGTAATGACAAGGTTGTGGTCGCTTCCCTCAGTGTTGCTGATTGGAGCAATTGAATTACGTAGAATGATAAAATTACGTAGAATGATAAGCTGCTGTCTGATTCAAATGTTTTTGAACAAAAAAACAAAGCTGACAGACCATAAACAGGGACTTTGATACTCACGGTGACAATGACTTTCAGCACACAACTAAAATAACAAAGGAGTGGCCTCTGTGACCATTCTTGACTGGCCCAGCCAGAGCTCTGACTTAAACCCAATTGAGCATCTCTGGAGAGACCTACTTTGACAGCTTTCAAGGTAGTGATTCGCTCTCCTAAATTATTTGGCAAAATGTATATAGGCTCTAAATCAGGGGTGTCAAAGTGGTTCCAGAAAGGGCCGTGTGGCTGCTGGTTTTCTTTCCAACCAAGCAGTAGCACACCAGACTCCACTCAGCTCATCAAGTGGATCCAGTCTTAACTTGAAGACTTGATGAGCTGAGTGGAGTCTGGTGTGCTACTGCTTGGTTGGAAAGAAAACCAGCAGCCACACGGCCCTTTCTGGAACCACTTTGACACCCCTGCTCTAAATGATTAAGAAATATTATTGTCATAATTAGTTTAGATTTCCTCTCTCTTTTTAGGCAGGGTTTTTGTCTCGTAGCATCTATCAGTCAGGCCAAACTTATACCCCATGATTCAGGTTTAATATTCTAATTCTCTCATTTTTGCACTCTGACTAGAAAACAGACTTATGTACAGTATTGGTATATGTGCTTAGCGCCTGCAGTAAAACCTGTTTTATCCACATACTGTATGGCAGGGGTTCCTTTTCACTGCACTACTTGACTGTGACAGCTGTTTATGTTCCTTTGCTTGCTGGTACAAACCTTGCTTTGGTGAAAAACCCCTTCAGAGGTATTGTAGACCTGTGACTAGTGAGGCCATGTTGCTTCATGGAACAGTCTGACAACCTTGTGAGCTGGAGGGTTAATCAGCCATTTTTACTTGTAAAAATAAAAGGTTCACATGTTTCACGGCTGAACATGCTTCATTGGTTTGTTAAAAGGCTTTTGTTTGGTGGAAATTGACCCATGTTATTTATTTGTGGGGGTTTTTTTGTTTGTTTTTTGTTGGGCAAAACGAACAAACTAAGTTGTTTTAGCCTTTGTGTGTGTGTTTTTTTTCTTGTTTAATTTCCCTTTTGTAAATTACAAAAATGAAAGGAACGTGCAACAAACTGCATTTTTTTCACGTACCCTGTCACGGACTTGACCACCCTTCGCGCTACTTTTGACAAGCTCAATCAGCAGCCATTGATTGCTCCTATAAGATTATCTAAATCTTAAGCTTCTAGTCACCTTGATTTTCCTTTGTTCAGCTTCAGTTCGTCCTCTAGAAATGTTTATAAGTTACACAGGGAGGGTAATTGTGATCAATGCTTTCTTAGAGGTTTAGAAACTGTCATTGTACGGAGTTGCCTCTTTAGTTTACACTGTAGTAGGACATATTACTGTTTCTCTGTAGGTCTTGGTATTTCAGACTCAGTATTGTAAATGTTGGCATTACACCGTGCCCAATATCTTCATCTGGTGATCTTCAGTCCATTAATCACAACACGAATGCTGATTTTAAAACAAGTATTGGTATGCTAAATATGACAACAGTCTAAAAAGGTTATTTGCTACTAGAGCAGTAACATTTTTCATGTTTTTTACTCTCCAGGACACAGCCTGTGGGTACAGCCTGTGATCTTTAGAGGGGACAGAGTGACCTGCTTAGGTGGAGGATGTGCTCAGAGGCGGGATGGCACCCACCCCTTCATAGAATCCAACGAAGGGAACAAAATGCTGTATTCACTAGACAGATAATTCCAGCACTCACTTGCCAAATTAATCAAGTTGCATAGCAGTGCACTCCATGCCCACCCTTATCAAAACCCTGAATGGCTCCAGCTTGTATTCTAGACAAAATCAGTCTGTCATTGCACAAACGTTAATTGGTTTTACAGAGTTCACTCTTGCCTTTTGTCATTAACTTAGCATTCATTTCTAGAGTCTCTCAGGTATTGTGTCGGCCCTTTTGATGATTGTATTCCCAGCACATTTTTTGGTGACACACAGCTCAGGGCTACCATTCCTTGACTTCATTTCTCCTCTCCTCTTGTGCTTTGCTGCTTTAAAATAAATTTTGCAACTTGATAAATAACATTACTGCTATCTGACATTTAGGATGAATGTTGTTGGATTTGACGCTTTTTGTGTTGGAAACCTTAATAAACCGTGAGCTGTTTTCTTGTTTTGCAACAACCTCGCTGGCCCCTCCATCCTGCGTTTATCTTTTTCGAAAAGGGCAACATTTCTCATTTTGACCTGCTGTGACCTAGCAGCTTAAATCTATAGGTTTTGTATTGCTGGTTTGATGTTTAATGGTAGAGATGTACAGCAATTTAATGCTGGAGCTCAGATATAAAGTTTTAAAAAAGGAAAAATCAATCAGGTGATCAATGTCAATTTCATGTGGCTGCTGTTTTCTTTGTCTCTGCTTTACTTCCCTAAGGGAATGTTTTCAGAGTGAGTCAACAAAGCAATGCAACTTTCCTCTTATTCACTCTTGAGTCTATAACAGTAAAGTAATGGCTGAGTTCTCTAAAAGCATCAACATGTTACGTATTTTATGATAATAAGCCAGTTTAAACCACTCATATTTATTACATTTAAACTGTTTATTTGATAAGCACAATTAAAAGAGTGAAGTAGAGCATCTACAAGAGAAATAAACAGATGTGTTGCATACTGTGCTACATTATCACTGCAGGGTTGTGCACTGAATACAGATGTATAATCAATAAGGAATTTCCAAAGGAAATATCTATTTACCTTGCAAATCAGATTGATTCTCATGAAATTCAAGAAATTGGCAAAGAATCCATTTAGCAAGGCTTCATGTTATGCGTTTTTGGCCTATACACACAGTCAGCATCTGATACTGGCAGGAAATACAAGGGTGTCTCCTAGAAAGTTGATCATAGATACTTGGAAGGTGTTTCTTTTATGAAATATTGGCAACAAACAACACTGAAGGCTTTTCTTGCTGGAAAATATGTTTTCTAGCTTTGGAGCTTTAGCTTGATTTTCACCAACAGTGAGGCTCTGCATCATTGATCTGATGGTGATACTGACAGATGGTTCATCCAGTTAAGTCAAACTCACCACAAGGCATTTCTTTGAAATACCTTTGAATATTTCCATGAAATACCCTTTTCCAGTTTCCCTTCCCAATTTCCCAGTTGGTTGTGTGTCACAAACCATCAGTACCTGCTGTCAGTCTTCCATGCCCAAGAATGTCAGTCACATTAAAGGTTGAATGTGGAACATTTTTATTAAAAAAAAAAAAAAAAAAAAAAGAGTAATACCTCCACAGGTCGTTTGAAGGGTTGCAGAATGAAAGTACAACATTTCTAAAAAAAATTATATTTTGTCTGAAAATAAATCTGAAATAAATTTTAACGGGTTTGACAATGGCATTATGTTTACATCTACAAGCCAATACACACCGCCATTGTGGGTTGCCAAATACGATCTCTGTGTGGCAATAGTATATTGGGCACAGTTAGGCTGGCACCGTTTCAGTGGAGTTGGCAAGTCAAGCAGCTGCTTCAGAGCCCTGGAGATGTTATTTGTCTCTGAAGAGGAGTGACCTAAGAAGAGCAAAAACTGGAGTAAATTTAGATGAGGAGTACACTAAATGGACCCACATAAAAGTTTTCCATGGCATCAATACGGAAATGGCGACTTTCCTCCTGGATTGGTAAACTAACTTGTTTGCTAACGTGGCTAATGTTAGCTGTCAGTTATAAACTCCTCTGCATCACTTGTTGGACATGGTGCAGGCTGCTGGTCACTTGCCGTATCAGCAGCGAGCTTGGCGGAGTGCAACCTGTATGTCTAGGTTGCAACTAAAACCTAGACACACTTGATGTCGCTGTTCTGTCCGTGTTCCATATTCAACCTTTAAGAAGGTTGTTGATGCGGTTTAAAAAAAAAAAGAAAGAAATTTCAGCTTTGAGAATCTAACTAGATGATGTAATCAAAAAAGCCATAAATGGTTTCTTTGTATAAAAACTGCCAGTGTTTGCTGTGTGCAGTTATAACACAAACAAGAGCAACAAAAGGCTGACTGTGGATGTTGATCTTCCCTGACAACTCTTTTTACAAACCTGTCGCACAAATTGCCTACTTGATATACAGCTACATACTTATTCAGATTGTCGTCTTTTCACTTGTTCATTTCTGCAATGTCAACCTCTCCAGACCTCATATGAATCTTGCCAATTAATAGCCAGACTAATGAATACCCAATTATGTTCAGAGGGAGTGAGGGGGTGGGGGTCAGGCACAAGAATTCCAGGGTTCATTAAGACTTCAAGGACAAATTTGTGTGGAGGAATGAGACCATAAGAAAACTCAATGTCCTCATATATCTGACCCAAACAGGAACCCACTATTTTATTATTAATGGGCCATAATTGGAAACAGTCTATTGTAATTGAGGAATTATATGCATATTTTTATATGTATAAAAAGCATAAAAGTAGCAATATCATGGATTTTTAATGCAACATTTAAATGACAATAATGTTATGAAAAGCTGCATCATTTTTTTTTTTGTTACCGCTGATGTAGCATTTAGTGGTACCATATAAAATTTTTACACTTTTAATGGTAAAGCTGGTCAGAGGCCATCAAAACAAGTTTCTTATTTTAAACTAGTTTAATTTAATGACCAGTGCTTTGCTGAAATTGGCCAGTGCATCTCAGAATCCAACACATCTACCAAACACCAAGTATGAAGTTTAACTTGATTACAGTTTAATGATTGACTTTTCTTTCTGATACTTTAGTACAAGTAATAATATGTGAGGAAGAGTTTTCATATCTTCACCAAAAAGGCAGCATGTCCATTTTCATATGATACTTTGCATAAAATGTAATGGTTAAAGTATGAAACTGTCTTTTATGCTCATCCAGAGCCATTTTCAGAAAAGTACAGAAGAAGGGCAGGTTATGATGCCGGCCATCACAACCACATGAAGTGCTTAGTAATCTGAAATACAATTAGATCTTAATGCGGCACTCTTAAGCTCATCACAAATCCAATAACAATCAGTGATGTCCTTGGCACTAAAATGGGGCCTGTTTAGATATTGATCAGACAGTGCATCGCTGATGAAAGTGAATGGCACTAGTTGTTTTACAATATTGATTAGTGGGGAACAAGCAAAAGTATTTTCTGCTCGGGCTAAGCACCAGAAATTGTGTCACTTTGTGGTTTGAACCTAACCATGACTCCTCTGTGCTGACACTTTGAGAGAAACGTCTGTTGCAGGCTGCTTGATCAAAAGAGTTCATGCATACTCATCCATTGATGAATTTGACTGTGATTATTGGGAAAATGTTGCTGTCATTTGTACAAAAATGGAATATACTTCATAGATGCGAGTTTTGTACTTTTTTAACAAATGAGGAGCATAATGCTTGTCTACTCGCACGTTAAGCAATGGTAGGAAAGATTTTCATTGAAAAACAGTTGTTCTTATGAATATCTGAGATTTCTTTGAAAGGACCGAAATAGTTCAATTTTTTTTTCTTCTGCCCAGATTTAATTTTTGTGCTGCTTCTGTTTTTCATTTTCAGATTTTTGCAACAAAGCAAAACACTAATCTGACTTAGAACGTGATCAAAGAATAAAGTATAACTTGAAGTCTTTCAGTGATCAGTTCATTTGTACTTGAATATGTTTCTATTGATAAATATCATTCCCTGTGTTTCATGGGTCATCTGTGTTTGATTTTGCAGCAACTGATGAGAGAACGTCAGCAGATGGCCAGTCGTCCGTTTGCCTCAGTCGCTGTTTTAATGGACGCCAAAGGAGAGTCAACAGAACTGGTGAACCCTGTGGTTGATGTGAGTCTTACTCCCTTGCATACACACATTTATACACATTTGTCCTACTTATTCATTCATTTATCTATTTATTTATACGATTTTAATCATTTGAATTACCTTGATTACTGAATTCCACCATTGAAAATTTAAAGCTAAAATAAAGTGGAGCTCAATCATGAACTTGTGTTTATTTAAAGGGATAAGATAGTCACTGGAAAGTGCTTCTAAAGACATTTTGAAAAAAAAAAAAAGAACAGAAGTTTTCATTATTGCTGTTTTGTGCTGCACTCAGACTCCTCGACCCCTTTATTTTCCAAAATGCTAGCTTTCTGTTCAGTCACCAATAAGAAATCTGATGTTCTCTGACATCCTTTCATGCCATCTCTCTTAACTGTGTAGCGATTGTCCTCTTGTGATGAATACAGCCCTTGCATGTATACAGTATATATATATATATATATATATATATATATATATATATATATATACCATCCCCTGGTGCTCTTACGCTCTTGCTTGTTATTATTCTTCACTGCACAGGTTGTCCTGCTCCTACATCTTTCTTCCGTACAAGAAATACCAAATGCTGCATAAGGGTTGATGCCACTTGGAAAAAAGAATACTTGAAAGAAAAAATACAGTTAGATCCTTAAAATGGCATCAGAAGTCCAAGAGTGATTCCTAAGCCTTGCCTAAGCTCTGTGTCACCTGCTCCTGTTAGAAATAAAATCACTGTGGCAACTTGTGAAGAAACACCACATTAGCGCTGAGTGGTACTCGCCCTGCATTATGGGGTTGTGAAGGATAATGTAGAGCACAAAAAAGAGGGGAAAAGCAACTCCTCTCAGCTCTCTGAGTGCACTACATTGTTACACGTTAAAAGCAGTCTAAAACAGAATAGTGTTGGAAACAGAGCTTCAGCTTGATCAAAGTAGAACGTTAATTGCACACTTGTCATAGGGATGGTGTTCACTTTTTCCAGCAGTAGTCTTTGCTTTCTTTGTCAGCAGTGCAAGGCAGGGTCATGGGTCAAGTCAAAGTCGAGAGTCTTAAGAGAGTTACTCTGCAAAAAGTGCTCTAAAGCTTCTGTTTCTGGACCCTTCCAAAGACCTGTGAATATGAAACTTGTAAAGCTTGCTAGATTTCTGTTTGGACTGGACCATATCATTTCTCTTTTTCCAACATTAAAAAGGATCAAGATTTTTTTTTTTTTTAATTATTCATTATATCCCGTTATTTAGAGACAGTTATTAAAAAAAGAGTGCCCCATCAGGCCAGCAAATGAGTAAATACTTCCTGTTGGATGACTAAAGGCTCTGTTGTTGCTCAAATGCATACTCACCTCTCCGGTCAGTGTTTCTTTTTTGCACTCAAACATTCCTGTACTAGCTTTTCTTTAGCCACTTGCTCATTCATTTTGCTAGATTGTCCGGGCTTTATGTAACTCACTGATAAATGTTATCAAGTAGCTTTCAAAAATGTCTGCATAGCCAAGAGCCCCAAAGTTCACTAAACAAGGACTTGACAGACTTCTACTGTTGATTTGTGCAAAGAAGTTTTTAGCATAATGAGTTGGATGATGCCTTGTCAGTTATTCACCACATTGCTGCCAAAACAATATGTCCTGCAGCTTTAATTTTCACACAGTTTCGGAGATAGTCTCTGTACAGTCACTGTTGTAAAAACACCTGAATGCTGTTGTCCTTTTCAAAGAAAAGAAATTAACTCATTGACTGCCAGACCTTTTTCTGAGCAGAGCGCTCCATATTGCCAGGATTTTTAAGCATTTTCACTGATATTTGGAGAGCCACAGAATATTGTGTACTATGCCAATACAAACACTGAATGTACCAAAGGAAAGCTTAGACTCTTCTTTTATCAGAAAAAAAACATTTGTTTCTAGCTTTTTCCAGGCATCAAAAATGCCTGCTTTTGACCAAAAAGATGAGAAAACTAGCTTTAAATGCTGCAATGCACTTCCCTCCTTCTACCCATCCACTTCTGCTAATGCCAGGATCTAAAACTTTGAAAATTTGGGTAATTCATTAAATGTAGAGGGTGTGGATGAAGAGTGAATCTAAGAATGGCGATTTAATGTGAAGATGCTGATTCATAACCTGATTTTTAAATCATATTCATCAATAAGTAAAGGCAGCTTGGCCTTATTTTCTGATGGACCAGAGCCAAATGCAACACTTGCATTTGTAGTTTTCAGAAAGGCCAGTAACTGCAGGAAAATAAGAGGAATCAACTAGTGTTTCCCAATCCTGGTCCTCAAGTACCCCTGCCCTCCACGTTTTGTAGATTTCCATACTTAACATACCTTACAAGTTGAATAGACATTCTAATAAATATATTGATCACGGTTCTGATGTCACTGTGGGTTTCATGGTGCCTTTCTTTGAGGTCTGTAGTGACTTCACGGGTCACGCACATGCACATATAGTATTAATGCACAATACAGTCACACGTCAACTACTCATGCCATAAAATTAAAAATCTGAATTCGGCATTATCTCACAGAGGGAAGCTGGTTTCCAGCATGTAGATGCTACAATTATTAGTTAGAGCCACCAAAACCCATTGTATCCTTATTTATAAAGTTTCTGACTATTTTATATACCTTCAATTTATGTTTCCATCATCCATTGTCCAGAAACAAAAAGTATTATTGGTGCTATTGAAAATATCAAATATATCATTTTATTTATTATGACATTGAAAAAATGTCCATTTTGCTTCTGTTCTCTTGTTAAACTTGAAAGCTTTAAGATTTTAGTTTTAGAATTAAGATTTTTATTTTTCATCTAGAGTTGTTTGTGTACCTATTTTATTTAACAGAGCTGTGTAATGTTACATGTCATGTTCAACTTTCAGCAGTTAAGAGAGATACTTGAATAAAATGAATCCTCTGATATCTGAGTAAGAGGAAACATTTAAGATTGTCAAAAATGAAGATTTATTCTATATCGTGATATATATCGATATCGAACAATATGGAAAAAATTATTGTGATAGAACTTTTTCCCGTATCGCCCAGCTCTAGTCCGAGTGGACTGTCAGACCCGGCCCCAGGGCCACTTTGATACTGGGTTTTTGTACCCATCTCTTTTCAGGAATTTGCTTTAGTAGTTGGTTTGCATCTGATGCACCCCATTCAAACATCAACCTCGTTATTTGCACATCTTTATCCTACATGAAGTTTCACATGGATGTGTTTGTAAACCTTAGAAACTCCTATATAAAGAAACTAAAACTATGAATCATGTATTTTTCAGTTTAGAAGTGCATTACCATATTAAAGTAGCCTTTCAGATTGAATATAATTGTCTTTTGGATGTGTGTATTTTTTGGAAATAACATATCAAAATGGTTCCAGATGTGCAAATGCACATTTTGGACAGCAAATGGCTTCATCACATGCCTTGGCACAAGCTGAAGGTGAACCATATGAAACAAGCCTAATTCTGTTTTGTAAAGGTTAATTTGTGAGCATCTGCCACCACTTAGCATTTGCAAATATTTGTTGAAGTCAAAGAGGACACTGATCCTGTGTTTTGTTGTTTTAACAGCTCCTGTTTGTGCTTTTAACTCGGACCGAGCTCAGACTGATACATGTCAGTAAACCTTAGAGTGCTCAGCTAAATATCACAATTGCTATTTGTTTAAGAAACAAAACAGAGGGGTTGCAGCACCGAAACAAAACCTCACACCCACTCCAGCACATGAAAATGTTTTAGACCTTTCTCTTACGTGAGCTGTCAGCACTGATCAAACTGCATTAGCTGGTAGCATCTCTGTGTTGCTACTTTACAGACCTTCCAGCTGGTCTGAGAGAGAAAATCAGAAATGTCTCTGTGCCCTTTTCTTCCATTTGGTTGTTTTAAAACCCCAAGATGGATGTTGCTTTTAGTGACCAAGGTGTCAGCAGCTGCTGGAGAGAGTCATTTGGTCCCGCATGCTGCAGACCAGGATGGCTGGCATTCAACATATGGAACCACTAACGAACAGCTAGTATGATTGATGACACCTGTCACTGGGGAGAGGAAAGCAGACACACTGTATATGTGTGTTAGCATGTGTGTTTATACATATTTATGAGCTTGGAAGGGTTATAAATGGCCAGAATAGTCTTCATGCTTGATAAATGCTTAGTGAAAACGCTGGCCCTATAAACAGAAGAGCTGAAAATTGGACATATTGTTGCAGGTGTTGATAGACAAAGCAACAATGAACTAAAATTCATCCACAAAATCAACATCAGGGTAACTCTTAGCTTGTAAATGGCATTACATCCATTAACAACCTGCCAAGGCATAGTCATGATGATTTAAAAAGAAAATACTTTATCTTGTAGCATCTTGTTTATCGTAACTTTAAAGTGACAGTGGCATGAAATTCCCAGCGACTTTTGGTCCCTTTTTAGTCACACTCTAAGTACCTCAATAGTGTATGAAAGGATCGTTTGCTGTAATTCAGCCTTGTCATAGAATAGCAGGCGCTACTAGTTAGCACAACTGTTAGCACTGCCGTACAATGACCGAGGTTCGGTGGGCGGGACCAGAAGGCACGCTTGTCACCATGTGCTTCTGTTATCATAGTGCTCTCATGGAGAGGAGGCAGAGTGATGCAGAGATACCTGGAGACATTCGCCCATATACTCAGCAGTAACCTGCAGACACGCGCCTCTCCACACACTCATGTTTGAGTAAAAAAAACAGAGTTGCTCTGTTCTGTTGAACATGGCAGCACGTCAGGCTTGAAGAAGTTCGTATTAAATCTCTGTGGATCTATATAGGATGTACGGCAGACGGCTTCACCAACCTGACACAGACGCTGATGCGGCGTGAGTATGAAAAGAGTTTAAGAAGAAAACGGCATCATATTCCAGCAACAAGTTTCCCTGAATTATTTACTTCACCCATGCCCGAATTCAGTTAACAGTTAATACTAAAGAGATATTACACTAGTTCTGCTCGTTAGATCTGTCTTCGTCTGGCCGGAGCGGTACAGAAACAGTGACGATGATGATGATGAAGGCCTGATTGCAAACCAGAGTCCGCAGCTGAACACGCGCACAAAACAGGAAGAATTATAAACTGGAATCATCACAAACATCAGTTTCCCTCAGATATAAAATACACGAACATGATGAGAAACGTTTATGAGAAACTTTGTGTTTCTTCGTGGTGGCTGAAAGCCGTTATAACCTCCTGAGGAGGAGGCGGAGCTGCAGGGAGATTTTCTGGTAGTTCGGGCGGCACATTCCTGCAGAAATGAAATCATCCACAAGCTTTTCAGTGGGGAGGACAAAAAAATGGTGTTGTTCTTTGTACACCAGGTACAGAGCAGTTCTGATGCGAACTGGACGGCATGATGTCGGTTTGTTGTCGTAGGTCTCGGAGGGAGGGACTTGGACAGTGTAGTTCGGGGGAGGGAGGTAATTGGCTGGAAGTCATGGCGTCACAAGCTGCATGAGGAGTGAAACACCGAAGTGCCAATCAGCCCATTTGTGAATGCTGACTTCGTCATGTAGGCAGACACAGCCAGGGAAAAAGGAAATGCAAATCTATAATTTAACTCCTTCGGGGACATAGGCAGGCTGGGGAAACTAAAATATAATATCAAAAAACGCAAATTTCATGCCAGGGGTACTTTAAATAAGAGGAAACTTTCCTCTGTCTTTCTGTCTGTCTGTCTTACCATCTTTCTTTCTAATCAATAGCCAACCCCTGTTGTGTTTGTCCTGGTTTGTCCGCAGCTCATTCGCTCTTAGCACAATGTAAATGGCGAATTCATTCTTCTACACTTGCATTATCGGCAGAGTATGCACTGAACGCTGCGGCTTCTGTGGTGAACGCGCAAATAGAAACGGCAATGTTCTACTGTTTAGACTATAAAGATATACTAAATGATTTTGTTTCTAGTAAATTATGGACGCTACCCACGCAGGACACTTGGATTACATTGGACGAGCAGTATGGAGGAATATTGCCAAGTTTTTGTGGACTTTTATGGACCTTTTTGATTTAGTCGCCGGTGAACCCCATTATATGAAAGTTGGGGGAAAACGAAAGTTGGGCTGTTTCGTGTCGAGACTGAAACCATTTTTACGTACTGTATATCACACAGTAGTATTTTTGTCAGTTACCATTTATTTTGGAGCACATGTTATAACGTTTCCCTCAGTGGTCCTTAGATGTTTAGCTTGCACATCAAAAGAAATCAACATTTGATTCCCTGACTCTTTTATTATGTGTGGCTTGAACAACTATTCATTAGCAGAATCGCTTGAATGGTCATGAGATGGCAGCGAATCTGATTGCACTCATATGTCAGTGGTAGATTTAATATGCCTCTCTCCATCATGACTGTGCCTTAGCAGATGCATGAGAGAAATGGGTTCTGACCATTTGCGCTAATTAGGTTGTGAAACAATGAATATCTGCAGTGGGTAAAATTTCATTTCAGCTTTCCTGTGCTTCATTTTTCACGGTACGTTGAAAACATTTGACTCATTCAGAGAATGAAATTAGTTTGTCAGTAGGTTTGAGACATGAGTAAGGTTTGATGTCCTGATTTGAAGGTACCTGAGGCTACCTGGACTGATCCCAGGTTGTTTCTTTTGGGGTACCTGTGCTGCATGTAAACTAATTTAAAGCTTAGGAGTAATACACTGTATTATTATTTTTTTTTTTTTTTTTTTTTTTTTTTTTTTTTTTCAAGGAAAGATCCATGACATAGGAGGCTGCAGTTAATATTTTCTGCAAAATGGGGCTGTTACTTTAAGTTTATCTTCTGTTTTTACTGTCTCTCTATTGTAAACTTTCCATTCTCTACCCTCATCCTTCTTTCCCTTCTCCCCATCTTTCTGTCTCTATCTGTTACTTCCAGCTGATCAGAAGTACAGGCAACTGGAAAACAAAAGCCGGTGTTGACATCATTCAAAACATCAGTGAAATTATTTGAATTCTGTGCAAAGGACTTTCTTTTGATGGACAAATCTAGTCGAGTCCTCCTTAGAATCCTCGTGCGCAGCTATGCAATGCAATTAGACTTAATAGGATCATTTTTACATTAAAAAAAAAAAAAAAAAAAAATATATATATATATATATATATAGTATTTGCAGTAAGTATAGAAGCCTATGTTTATGTGGTAGCTGATTATTGTTGGTTCAATCTTTTGGGTTGCAAGTCTTATTACAGAGGTATTTTATTGTTAAGATCTGTAATGAATAGATGCACCATTACAAAATGGCTTTGGTTTGTAGTCAAACAAATATTCTGTACTCTTTCCTTCTAAAATCCTCAAGTATTGAAAAGTAAAACAAAAACTTACATGGAAATAAAACTGCCTCAATTGCATTTTTTTTTTTTATCCTTTTAAGGTTAAGTACATGCTTTGGACGTAATTCCATGTTATTTACTTAAAAAAACTTTTTTCATTTTTCATGCTTCCTGTCTTTCACTTTTCACCTTGAGCTCACTTTATATGTCAAGGATTTTAATATGTTTTGAGGCTTTTTTAGAATTTAAAATACATATAAATATGGTTAATTTGCATCAGTGTTTTCTTTTTATACGGCAGAATTCATAAATAAAAAAATATCAGTGCAGTGTTAAAACAAATGGCTGCATCCCACGCTGCATTTGTTCTTGCTTTAATGCATGTAAAGACCCTTTTTTTCCACCCATTTTGCCTCTGCTGCTTCTGTTATCTCCATTTTAAATTCAGCCGAACAAAGAAGAGGAGAAAAAAAGTCAAATCTATTCAGACATGTTGTTATTCCACAATTTCTGTCCCTTCATCCCAGGCGTGCTGTGAAACCCTTGACATTCATTATCAGGATGGCATGTTTTTCACGCTTGAGACAAGCAGTTTTGGCCATTAAGTCTGAGGGTAGGTCGTTGTCTCAACACGTGGACTTCCTGACAGGGAAAGTAGTGTTTTTGGTCGTATGACCAATGAAATTATTTGTCTCAGGAGGGCATCTCGACTTAAACGCAGCAGCTGCATTGACTTTTAGTCCAATAAAAGATCACATGTGCCATTGGAAAAGACACTGATTTCAGCTTAGTTCATAAAGCTGGAGTGCACCTGCCAGCAGAGGATGCCTTCATGGACCAAAGATCTCAGTGCTGCACCTTTAATGCCTTCTGTGAAAGCACTACTCTAATTAGTGATGTCACATGTGCAGGAAATGGGATGCAACTTTTCATATTTGAGGTTTTGTTTTTATGGTAAAATTTGATCTAGAAATTTGGCTAAGTAGTTCTTTTTTTCCCCTCCACCTTATTGTTTCCAAAGGGTGTGCCTAAACCTGTTGCGCTGGAGCCGTGCAGCGGAGGAAAAGCTGCCGTGTTGACTGTCCTCATGTGCCTGCCATCTGGACCCTCAGGCTTACCTCCGCCTGGACAGTCAGGTAACATCACACACTGACACCACTTGGATTAGTGCAACCTAAACAAGCAGCACGTAAGAACCCTAAAAAATACACTGCATCTTCTATGGCTATTTATACACTACCAGTGATAAGCTGTGAAAAGAACACCAAGGGACTTTAGCACAACAACGGCAGCCTGAAGCTCATTAAGATTCTAATTGAGGTAAAATCCACAGCCCTCTTTTTTAAATAGTCATTGGGACACTTTATCATCTGCCAGAGAGTGAGTGTGTAAATTATGAGACAGCATTTTCTGTACTTTCTGTAAGGGTAGTGTTGACCCTTACATAATGGATTCAACTGATTGAAAAGAACAAACAACATACCACATAATTATGAAAGATTTGCATGCACTGGCTTGAGTGTTGGAAACAGAAAATGGGTCTGAATCATACTGCAGACACTGCTAAAAATCACTGAGTAGTAGGCCTATATGGTGACACTGCAAACCATGATATTCTATTGTTGGTTGTCAAAACAGCATTAGCATCAGATTGGTGTGCCTCCATTTTGGTTGTCAGTGGCAGCTTGATACACAACGTCAGGCTTGGCAGCTGTCGTCTGTTCAGCGTCTCTTCCTCCGATGCCTGTTTCAAATAGACTCCAGTTTATGCAGGCTTGAGCAGATTTATAGGTGAAAAAATTCCCAGTATGGCAGGAACAGGAGTTTATTCCTGATGTAACAGCTCACTGTGGAGAGATGTTTGGCTTGTCTTAAACAATACCTCTGAAAGAGTCCATGCCAGGAAGAATGCTTAAGCAAAATGTTGCTGCCAACCCAAATCTCATCTGTTAGTCGCACAATAGGCCGATATCTGCTGATGAAACTTTAAGAAGAGGCAGAAGAGTAAGGAACATTAACACTTTAGTTTTCCACCAGACATCAAATCCTGTGTCGAGCATTGGTTCAAAAGAAGTATTCACCCCTAATATCACCATGTTTGTAACTTAGCATGAATGAGTGGACCTTAAGTCATGTAGATTTTATTTTTCACTGGACACCCCTTTTACCTTCATGACTGCTTTTATTCTTTATGGCATTGATCCAATAAGTTGTTGGCAGCATTCTTCAGGGATTTTTCTCCATATTGACATGATGGCATCAAACAGCTGCAACAGATCTATTGGTTGGTCATCCATGATATGGATTTCCAGTTCCGCAGCAGCATTAGCTGTTTGTGTTAACAAGCAACTGGACGAACATGGCTGGTGAGGGTATACAGCCTATGTTATGTCAAAACACACATCTGCATTACAGTTAAACAGTAACTTATCTGAATATTGAAGACGTGACTGGTGATATCCAGTCAATTTTTTCAAAAGTAATTGCATGTTTTTATTTTTATTTTTATTTTCTTAACACCTCTCTTGCTTCTCTCTTTTCTCCTTGTGTAGGACTCATTGTTGCCAGTGCGTTAACAGACATTTCACAGCAGAAACCTTCAGATTTTAAGGACAAGTCCCTGGCTTTAAAGAACCGAAAAGCCCTTCCTCCAGCTCACCAAGGGACCTGCATCTGACTCTCAACCTCCCAGTCCACTGGCCCCCTTTGTGACACCATTTGAAGTCATATCATTACATGTCTCAGGTCTCAGTTGGACACCTCGTCGGAGACATTACATGGCTACACGCACCACTGAAGTTTTCATCTTCCAAAAGCACAACTCATGTTGTTTTACATGCCATTCTACTCCTTTCTGTGTCAACTTTACAAATCCTTGGGCCAAATCTGCAAGAACTTTAACTTCGTAGGCCTGGACAGCTCAGCCATCATGGCAAAGCTAAATGTCTGCATTAAATGGACATCCATCATATCTGTGACACCAGGAAGATTAATATGGAGCATGTTAAGTTGTTGAGGACTAAATCATAAATGCTTTAGGACACCATCTATTTGCACAGCACGGGGCGGAAAAAAATGACTTCATCAGTTAAATAATTTTCCAATTTACCATGTTAGAAATGCAAAAGATGATTGAAAATGTCTGATAGGTGTCTAGTACAGCACTTGCTGCCTATACAGTTTTTGACCTTTTGCTTGCCAGTACGTGGTATTCAATGGTGCTAAGGCATTTAATTTTAATGACTTTGCTGTATGGGCTGAGTTCATCACGCCTTTTTGTTGGGTGAAATATTCCCCAGAATTAACACCCCTTAAGCACGTGGTAGATTGTGACGACTTGAGTATTTTTGGCCACAATACTCGCCATCATTACTGGTTTGTCTCAGCATCTCCTGTACATATCAATCATCCAGCCAGCTAAAGCTAAAGTCTGTATATTATGTGGGATACATGTGCTAAAGCTACAGAGACTGCGATCACTACCAGCAACGTTGTGGCTAAAGTCTGCCGACTGGAAGGAGGCATGAACAAATAATCCATCAAACTACAGCATGTGGATCTCCAAGACTTAGGGGAGATGTTAGATACATTAATTAAGAAACTGGAAGGTTTTTTTTTTTTATGTTTTTTTCTTTCCAGTTTAGTCACTGTTTAATAAGTAACGCAGAAGAACACTGAAGTTTATTTTCTGTCCTTTGCTAGTTTGTTGTTGCATCATTTTGCTGTTCAGCTTGGACGTTGTGATGTTTATGAACTAGCCCTTGGATCGATGTGGTGGATGGATGCCGTTCAGGAGTCTGCTTCTCAAAATAAGACTCGGGGAATCGTGCTCCTCTGGCTGTTAACTAGTATTTTTTTTCCCCACTTTATTTTTTCTCTCTTTTTAAACCAGCCTCTGAAGATATGACCTCTATCTTTCAAGGAGTTGTGTTACATTTTTATAATGCCTTGGCTTTCTGTGAACTCTTACGGAGTTAGTTACAGAGGACACAAGGACTGGTGAATTTTTAAACCTGTACAGTGTCTTGTTGAACAAATGTGAGTCTTTGTCACTCTTATTTGATGAGATTTAATGTTATGGTTTTTTTTTTTTTTTTTGGGGGGGGGGGGGGGTATTTTTTGTTCAGGTTTTTATGACAGACTGGCAAAAAAAAAGTATTGTTGTTTTCAGCCTTGTCACCTGATACTATTATACTTAATAATAAATAGTTTTTTTTTGCTACACTTGAGAAAAGAGCATCTTTGTTAATAATTTGTTTTGATATTTAACACATTCCTGTGTAATAGCGCGTTTAACTTGACTTTTTTTGTTGACTTAAAACAGTTCTAATATCAGCTCTTTCTAAATTGTGCATCTTTACGGACTGTTAGGGGCATTTTTCCTGCTTTTTGTTGCAAATGTGCTCATTATGATGCATTTCCTTGAGGATGGTATGCCTGCTTATGTGTTTTTAGTTTGTTTGAAGAAATTATCCTTCAGTAGTGTCACAGGAATTGGGGTCCCACTGTACCGTGAAAAAAGATGACAAATTGCATATCGATAACCGTCGGTGTATTTTAAAAAATGGACAACATGCCAGAAAATTAAAAAGAAAAAAAAGATCAGAACTGAAAATCTTTTGTGCAGTGAAGTTTCTTCCTCACACCTTCCTCAGACTTTTGCTCTTGATGTTCCCTCTGCCTCTGTCTGCCTGCCTGAGGTTTGCTGCTTCTCAAGCTTAAACCTTCAATCTGTAATTGCCTTGCCAGCTAAAGATAATTGCTCCCTTTGAAAGTGATCAAATCTCAAAACTCAGCCTTGATGTTTTTTATGTAGGTGCAAGATAATGACTTTTATTATATTCTATAGTGCAATTTAGATATAACTTCCCACTTTAAATGTCTACTATATGAATATATATGATGTAAAATAGTTTCTTTGTACGGAATTTCTCTAATAAACTTCCAGTTTAAAGAAATTAATCTAAACGGCTTTATTATACATAGTTGACAATATGCTATGTATTAAAAGATTATAACATTTTTCCAAATAAAAGTGGAATGAAGCAGATTGTTTTAAAGGTAACCAGTCACATTGGTCTTTAGATTTTGCCTTTTAATTTTAACATATACATACAGTGTTTGTTTGCATATATTATCTCTTAAAAAGACACTGCAAACACATTAACTTTCCTCTTTTTTTGCAGATGGTTTGTAATTTCATCCTTACTGCTGTTGCAAATACAAGCACCGCTATCTGCGTTTAATTTTTCAGCTTGCATGCTGCCAGGGTGAAGAAAAGTGATACAACTAAATGGGAAAATCTAGGTTAATTAGATACATTATAAAAACAAATTATATTCCAAAACAGTTCGTGCTGTAGACAAGGTGTGAAACATAAAAATTCTGGTATTCACTTTAATATACATGTTGCAGCTCAGGTTAAACCTGTAACAGTGAACACACCGTTTTTTCTTTTAGGAGTTCAGTCCCATATCAAGAGGTTTGTCCTTCAGTGTGCTCACACCTCTAAGAGCGTCAGTGCTCCCTGTTCAATGTCATTGATGTACATTTAAATGAGGATGTAAGGAACAAAGAGGCAGCCTGCCAAAGTGCTTCTCTGGATAATCCGCACTTATTCTTGACAGTGTACCTATTAGCTGCAGGCACTCTTGGAGGAAAGCCACTACTGTCCTACAGAAGTGTTCGCTGTGTGCAGAAACTAGATTAACCCATTTTCGTGCAAATGTACGTGACATGTGAAGGATGAACAGTCAGGTGCTGCACCGTGTTTGAGAAAATTCCTGCTTTTTCTGTTTACATGTTACTTTGACTTTCACTGATGCACTTTTACAGAAGGCTCTTGTGAACTTGTATCAGTAGGGCAGCTAAAAGTGAACCAACATGTGTTGTTAAAGTGATGGAGCAGTTCTGGAGATGACAGGTGGTCTTAAGGCTTGATTGTTCCTTGCCATTTTGTGCAACTTGTGGCTGCCATTAGTGCACATGAAGTGCTGTATGACTCACACTGATTCCTCTTTGCTTTTTTTTTTTCTAATTTTAGTGATGGGGACTGTGGAGGTGAGTCAATGTCTTCTGTGCAGCAGCCAAGTCACATCTCAAGGATAGATTAATAGTCCTATAAATCCCACTGAAATTGTTTAAAGATTGATATGAATTAGTTGTTTTCATCATAATTCACACTGACCAGAGGGATAAACTAAAATACTTTTTCAAAATCCTTTATATTGTTTTGTGTTTTATAGCTCCACTGAAAAATGTCAACACAAAAAGCAAAGGATAAGTCTTTTGATAAAAAAAAGGCTTTTTTGTGACAGGATGGATTGCACAATGACAGAGTGCAAAAGAGAATTTGTGAAAACTGATTACTGATTTATGAAGACTGGTTCAGCTGCTTAGAAGTTTCCACATGACAGACATGCTCGTCTTGCTCCCTGTCAATTACTGACGGTAGTAAATGTCTTTGTTCCATTTCAGGTTGTGTGACAGTGAATGGGAGATGTTTCATTGATCTTCTCAGAGAGAGCAGAGGTTTCACCAAAAGTGTTCATCTAAGCAGTTTTTTAAAAACTCTCGTAGCGCCTGATGAAAAACCGAAGTTTTCAAACAGAATCCCAAAGTAATGCATCATGCATATTATCTGTTGAGGTTCAAAACTGACAAAAACATTAATAGATTCATAAATAAGGAAATTATTCAATAAAAAGAACATGACAACAAATTCAATGTGTAAGAGCAGCAGTATTTATTCAGAAAACATTTTATTTACTCTCTGAATGTTTTAAAGCATTGTTGGCATTAAACTGTTTATATTCTTTATAAATACAGGGATGGTGGCCAGTGAGATAACTGGAAATAATTTCTAAAGATTTGTGTCTGTGAATTAAAAGGTTCATACAAATGAATAAATTTTGCATTTGAAATTTTTCAGGTTTTTTTTTTGTTGCCTCACAAGAAGTTTTCTAATTACCGTTTACAAGAAAAAAAAAAAAAAAAAAAAACTATTAATATTTTAAACCTTCCCATATACTGATACTGAATAGATGAATACAAGTGTGATGGTGTAGCCGTCGACCAGGAGTATTTGTCTCAGCTGATTAGAGACTCACACCGCACTGGAATCAGGCACAGGGTGGAACCCACGACACATCACAAGAAGGATATTTTTCTTTCTTCTTCTTTTTTTTTTTTTTTTGCCTTGATTTTTCTTCTTCTTCTCTCTCTCTCTTTTTTTTTTTAAATAAATGCCCCATTAGAATAATGTTTCTTCTCTGGTAAGTGTGTATCCAGAAACTGCAAGAAAGACCAATACTGACCTGCATAGTTTGACTTATAACTGTTTCTTATTCTTTATTTCCCCTAAACTGAGCACCTAATGGCTGTAGCTTCTTAGTTCTGTGGTGTTTAAATCGCACTTGACTCAAAAAATCAACACATCCCCTGACACAGTCAACGCAGATTTAAGGCAAACCAATTCACCTTAGTGTGCAGATCATGAGTTTTTAACTTTTATTAATAAAATGGATTTTATTTAGATGCTATCTGTGCTGTAATTGACTTTAATTGCATTTGTGTCTCAAGATCTAGACGTGAATCTATGCCCCACCTCTGTACTTCAGACTCAGCAGCTGACGTGTCTGCAGAAAATAGAGGGCACCCACTACCCTAACATGATGTGGAAATGAGCTGTGGTCTAGAAAGCTGGTTGGAGCAAATGAAAGCTGTGATATATCAGAGTTGATTATTTATGCCTTTGCTTGTGGACATAGGTCATACCCTGGACTTTTGCCCGCATGACCCATAAGACTTGTCGCTTACTCTGTTTTGTAGATCTCTAAAGAAGCACTGAGAATTCTAAATCATACCGTACATGTCTAAGAGTTGTTAACGTGTAGAAATATATTTCTATTAACATAGAGGAGGAGAAACATTAGTTGCTACTTACCCCATTTTTAGAATAGCTGGAAATTTTTCTAAGAGGGTCAACAGTGGACAGGCCATCGTGCACACCAAGCATTTTGCTGGTGGGCTGACATGATTATTTAGGACTGGTTTAACCACCTTTTGCCACCTGCAATTCTTCCAGTTACCAGCTTTGTAAATCTAAAGAATAACATTTTTATGACTCTTTGCTAAACAGCTCCAGCTCAGTCATTCTTAATTGGATTTACGTAGGTCTGGACTTTGACTTGCCCTCTCTCACACATGAATATGTGAAATATAAATTATGGTCTCTCAGTTTCACTTTATTTTAGTGCAGACGTTTGGGGTAGAGCTTCCACAGCATCCCTCCTTTCCTTTTAATTTCCCATTTAAGTCTTTTGTAGCTCATCTTATACATTAATATGGATGCCTTTTGGGTTGGAATATTAATTCCTCACCGTTAAGGCACAGGTGTGTGTGCGTCCTACACATACATGTTTCTACCATGGGTGACCATTACATTATTAACTTCATTATCTCAGATGCAACCTACTGGAGCTAAACTGACTTGGGAACAAGACTTTGGAACAAAATTACACATCAAAGCCTTACATTTCCAACATTTCTCCATCAGTTGACAAATACAGTGTTGTTCATTCGATAAAAATCTGTCTTTAGTATAGGATGTCATCAGGGACTTCCAAAAACCATTCTTCCTTTGCTTTCTGAAAAATAACAGTTTTGAACATAGGAAGTTTTCCCCCAATAACATCAGTGATATTTTTCTCATTCTGTACACTGCGACGCATTACAAATGGCCTCCAAGGTGTTTTGTTTTAGTTTCTCTTTAAAGGCTCTTCTCTGGGGGGGGGGGGGGGCAAACTGTCTACTCTGGCCACTGACCAACACTTGAAATATGCTCAGATGATTTTACAGTGCAGAAGGCAGCTGCTCTTTTCTTGTTTGAGGAATGCCAAACTGTCCACTTGGCAGGCTTATGCAAATGTGTTGAATGATGCTGGAGAAAAGCCTGGATTCCAAAAAACAAAAAAGAAAAAAATCAGACAAATGAGACGCAGTGTCTTGTGTCCGTATCAGACATCTCTGTAAGAGGGCTTTGAAAAGCATGCTTGCAGAATAATTTCAAATTCCTAATTTCTGCTGTGTTCATTTTTCAGTTTAGCTGAAAATAACAGGTTCAGATATCAAAGATGCGCATGTTCTGTAATCAGACTGATCATCTGCACTATATAGATGTTGCTGTTTGAACTATCCATTCATGTCAACAAGCTTGACAGAACAAGATTTATCTGAATCAATGTGTATCTGTACCGATTACCTACCAGCTCCTTGCATTATACCCTCATCAAAATCCCACAGGTTTCTCCTGTATGCAAAACTGCCTTCACAATATAAGCTCTCGCCTTTAGAAACACAAGCAAGACTTATTGTGGGATCTACGCTTATTTTGTTTAACCAGGATCCTCAGGAACATCAGATAAAGGTAAAATCCCACTATGCTGTGAGAAGGCTGTATTCATGCATGGGCTCAAAAGCGG
Source organism: Atherinomorus stipes (assembly GCA_023101725.1). Classification (NCBI taxonomy): domain Eukaryota; kingdom Metazoa; phylum Chordata; class Actinopteri; order Atheriniformes; family Atherinidae; genus Atherinomorus; species Atherinomorus stipes. The sequence goes on along the minus strand of JALJCO010002219.1, from coordinate 405,482 downwards.
ATAATTCCTCACTAATCCAAAAGGACACAACGGTGGAAAATAAACAGATCGGTGTTCCACTTCAGCCACAAGGAGAAATTCTACATTCTGAACCTTTCATGGAAAATTGATGGACATTCCTTATTTAAAGTGAAACGGGAGCAAAACCTCTCGTGGGAGTCGTTAATTTGATTGAGAACAGCTGGTACCGGTCTCCCCACTTTCACCCCAAGCTAACCTTTGTGAAAACGGTGCTCTCCATGGTGCTGAAATTCTGGATAAGTGGCGTGACATTCTACAGTGTGTGGATAATTCTGTGATGCCATTTCCTTAATAAGATGTTTACTTATTTTAAAGTTTTGGTGGTTTTTTACTCTTCTTGTTTTTTCAAATGTCAAGTCAGAATAAAAAAACTGTACTGTAGGTTCAACAAAACTGACTGGTAATTCTCATCTTAAAGGCTTGTAATTTCATCTGAATATGAAAGGTTTTTGTAGCTATTACTGAGGAGAAGATTCACTTTACTGGAATCCAGTAACCATGCTCCATTAACAGTAAGTACTCTTCTGTGCGTTTTTATGCACCAGTCATAATAAAAGTTTGGACTCATTCAACTATTACAGGAAATAATTTCTTAAAAGTGAAAAAAATGGTGTGGTAGGTAGTTTGGGTTGAATTTTAATTTGGCAGGCAGGGGCAGTCCAGGACTAAAGATTGTCCCTGGCCTTTTAGTCCAGACTGGCCCATATACAATCATGCGTGTATATACTGTATCAACAGGGCAACTCTTTAGAACCACTAGAGCTAGATTTGGCAAGAATTGGTGAGAATGAACACATTAAATAATTTAAAAAAAAGTGCAATTTATTGATAGAATAAAAGTCTACTCCAGGATGATGATGAATTTTCAAGCAAAGTGATGAAGTGTGTGTATGAGGGAGAAAGAATAGACTATAAAAATGATGCATTAGATAACTGTTTCCAGGTAAAGCGTCCATGTCTGCTGCCTGCTCTCCTTTTCTTTACTGAGTCTCTACAGTAGTTCTTACTCTTGATAAGACATTTAGTTCAGGAAGATACTTTAATAAAAGATAGAAAAAAATAAAATGAAATAAAATAAAAAAACTCACAAAGATGTGTTGTTTCTAAGCAGTGAACACATCATGTTAAACAGTTGTTCTGCTGGGGGAACCTTTAAGATAATTGACTAACAAATTATCTGTGAGTTGCAAGTTTCTCTCTTTTTTTAAGAAGTCAGCTCCTTGTTTTCTGGCATTAGCCTAAAGCATGATCTGTTTTGAAGGATAATAGTTAATCTTTCTAAATGTTTTCAGTTTTCTTGAGGTTCCATCAAAGCTCACAGTAGAACTTGACTAAAATGTGCAATCAAGAAACAGCATTGTTTTTTCCTCATCTTTAGCCCTGCACTTATTTTTAAAAGTGAAAAAAAATGTGAAGCCAAGTATCTCAAAATAACAGATACCATGAAGTGTTTACTGGGAAAACTCAGGCACGCACACTGATATTTGGGCACAAGGCAAAAGTAATAAAGTGAAATTGCACTTGCTTTTTTTCGGTTAATGGAAAAGGTGAAATCTAGAGTGGTTTAAAGGTGCTGGAGAGGTCATAGTTGGAGTAATTAGATACCAGGTACTGCTACTGTGATTGGACTTTTTTTTTTTTTTTATCAGTGTCCACCTTAATCCATGTCAGGGGTGAACCTTCAGATTGTGTAGACCCGCAGTGGTTTTACAGTTGCAGGAGGGGAGGTCTCCAAACACTATCTCCCACTCCTCAGGGCTTTATGGCAAGAGAACAGTAAACCTGCAGAGCAATAACATTTAGAATGGATTTAATGACAGCTATTTGTCCTGAGGCTTGAGTCACCTCCTGTGTGTGGTGCAGTCTGAACACCTCAGCAGTTAAAGTTGTAATGTCAGTCACAGAGTGTGAAAATATTGCTGTGGAACTCCATGAAAAAGTGTTTGTGCCAGACATATAATTTAGCCATGGTAAGTTTAGTGCATTTAAAAAAAATGGGGAAAACATCAGCTTTATTTTTTAAATAAAGATTAGAAAGATTCTTGATTTAAAACAAATTATCTGTGAAAGACTGTTAGACCTAAAAAAAATAATGATTAATTTGATCTAAATGTTAAAAACTCCTTTACATCATAAAAATAAACTGTGCAACATTCAGTGAAATAGTAATATCAAGTCTTAAAGTAGAAGAAAAAGTAAGGAAGTTTGTGTTTGCTTGATCATTCTTCCTTTTGATGATAGCAACTGTTGTATTGTACATGGCTGGAAAGCCTCATTAGTCCCATTTTCAGTGAGGTAACTTGCAAGGATTGTGCTCCTATGGGATGAGCAACACAGCTAAACATGTGGGCAGTGCTTCCAAGAAGTTGAGCCAAAGCCTCTATTTTTTTTTTTTTTTTTTTTTTTTTTTTGCTGAGTTGCTTGGTGGATTGGATAAATGCACACCCCCACAGTAATGTCCTGGCCATTTCTACATTTTATTCATTTTACACAAAGGGACGTCAGTCGTGTATGGAAGGTCCATTCACAGCCACAATAGTCTGGCACCTTCTTTTCATGCTGGTCAGATGCTGGTTTGACGACATCCCATTCCTCAACCAGGCGCTTTTGATCACTCATCATGCCAAAGCTGATCCCACAATTCCATCTTCTCCTCTCCCAAGTTCTGGAGCTAATATGTGATGATTTGTGTGATGATCCTGGTTCTGTGGGGGAGAGCATTGTCATCCTGGAGAAAAGCGTTGGGTCCCAGATTCTGAAGATATGGAATCACCGCTGGCTCCTCTTCTGATGTCTGTATATCAGTCGGTGCCAGTCATACATCTGTGACTGGCACACACCTGGGAGCATGTCAGTCTCTAAACAAAAGCAGAATACCAACAGGAATGAGCCAAAATCCCACTGACAGGGATTTTGGCTCATTTTTGAGGGCACTACCCACACAGTTAAAGAATTGCTTCAGGTTGTTAGTGATGTGATCCAAACTGGTGGTGTTGGGCAGGATTTGCGCACGATCATTGTCTGCAGAAAATGGAACATCTACCGCACCAGTGAGTAGCAACATTTGCAGAATGCAAGCACAAGATTGACATATGAGAATATATAGTGCCAATGGATTTTCATAACCCTTATCTCAATTCTCATTTTTCACACACTCGATTCCTCCTTTTCACTCTTCTATTTGTGTCCAACTCCCTCCCAACAGGGATGTAGCAGGAAGTTGAGGACAGACACAAGGACAGAGGAGGAGACATCCTTCCAGGCCATTTTAAAACTGGCGTTAGCTAAATGTGACATAACACGCATCATCTAACTATTGTTTAGTTGCAGATTAACACTTATTTCTATCAGATGAGTTTTAAATCTGTTTATGACAAAGAAATTTACTTTAAGTCATTTCAAGTTCAGGATTAACACATCACACCTCATTTCTTTCTTCACATGTAGCTGCCCCCCCAAAAGAGAGAAAACAGATTTTTGTGGGGATTTCATGTCTTTCCCCCTCTGCTAGATTTAGCCGCTTTTCAGTTAAAACAAAACAACTAGCCAGAAAATGATGGTAGAAGGAAAATTCTTACACGATGGTGCTCCCATCCCAGCATGATGTGCCTTCACATTATCTATATTACAGAGATCACCAACTCAAGTCCTCTTGGGTCAATTTCCAGCAGATTTTAGATGTATCCCTGCTGCAACACTCCTGATTTAAATAAAATGTTTCTCCAATGGCTTGTTTAGTTCTGCACCAGCCATTAGTTTGAATCTGGAGTTGGTGACCCCTGCTAGTGGACTCACTAAATTCCTGCTTTCACCTATTTTTCTAATTTTCCTAATCAGTCAGTCAAAAAACAGGCAACACATGACACAGCAAATAGCATTTTTATAGTGTACTTTTGCATGAATTAAAGTTCATTTTTGAGATATTAAGTTGACTGTTTTTCTTTGTTTGCATCAACTAAAACAGACAATTGTCTTTTCCATCTCATGCATAACATTAGGTGGACTTTGTGGCCCTTCCGTCTTTGTGACACGTCCAATAAATCTTTGGCTTACTCTCTAGGTCATGTATTCCATCACCATGCCAAAACAGGTGAGCTTTGTTCTTCATAAGTACACACCCTCCTCCTGCCCACTGAGAGATCTGTCCTCTATAGGCTGCGTCCTTGTCCACCTGTGTCACTCTGTATGGGGACTGATATGATCTGACTGACAACAGCAGTTTGTCTGCCAGGTGGCACCTCATAATCCAGCATCACAAGACTTCTTCTTGTATTAAAAGGCAAGATAAACTGGGAAGGATCTTTGAGTTTTGATGCATTATCTGTCGTTGCCTGTAGAAACCAGCTCGGATCACTGCTCACCATTTTTATTTTGGCTGTGTGGCAAACACTTAACAAATAACTACATTGTGGAATGTTAGATTGTTAGATGTACCTAAAGTGGTAGTATATTTATACGTGCTGTCCAATATTTTTCCCCTTTTCTTGTTGACAATTTTTCTTTTAAAGGATTGTTTTGCACAGTGTCTGAAATAAAAAGCACCATTGGGCTTTTCTTTACATGTCAGCAGGAATCATGCATAAAAGTGGCAACAAACACAAATTATTTTTTTCTTTAAAAATAGCAAGGATGTTTAAAAACAATTCATTATGTTGTACATTCTTTGAATGTCTTTAATAATTATTGTCATTAAGTACAGACTAACCATGTGTTTTCATCATTTCCTCCACTCATATTGGCAGGAATTGTTATCAACTGACTGTTGGCTTTTGTATTTTGGCATTTGCTTAGCCTGTGGGTATTTACACATTCTTTATTCATCAAACTCTTGTCCTTTTGCTCTTTATCACGATATAATGGCTTGAAAACAAATGGCAGCAGTCTAGAAAATCTGGATCAAACTGAAGAACATTTTTAAAGCCATGACAGACGTTTAAATTGTTAAAGTTGCAGTCACAGATACTTTGATATTTCGGCAAAAATACGGTAATATACCATTATTCACTTCTCCATCAAAACATAATCACACAGCAAAGTCAGATCTGTAACCACGTGAGAAAGGAACCAAATCTCATCACATTTGATAAATCACAGCTAGGCTGGATAAAGCCACATACCTCAGTGACCTCTACTAAAGCAGACTCCCAAAATATTACAGACAATATGTTACAAACTAACAGCAGCATACTGTAACAGAGTGTGCACTCATGTAATATATGTACAAAATGGTATTTCTAGTAGTGATGTAAAGTCACAGACCACTATAACTGAACCTACAAAACAGATCTATACCTAATACTGAACATGTAGAAGAGACAATTCTTTAACCAATCTTTCAAATTGTTATTTCAGAAAATCTATGTGATGTCAACTTTATTTCTCTTCTTTTCTCGCTTTTACAGCAACAGTTAAACCTTTCCACCTGCTGTTTGGTTCAACTAAATCAAGTTTATTAACAGGATCCAAATACAGTTATGCAGAGAAAGACAGAGGTGTCAAAAATAGGCTAGAAGCAGAGAGTAGAAATCCTGCCTGGCAGTTTTTCCAACCAATCATTGAACCAGCTGGGTTTAATTAGCTCCTCTGCCAGGTAGATGAGCTTGTTAGTGAAAACACCTGTTCTAAATGTACTGGCAGATCCAAAAACATGGCAGGATTTCTACTTGAAAACTACTTTGACTTCTACTTTTGAAACCTCTGGAGAAATATTTACTTCACAAAACACTGTTCAGCGCTGTCATAGTTCCTCCCTGACAATCCCTCCTCTCCTGATTACCTGAGCTGATTTACTCATGAGCTCCACCTGTGCCTCATCGGTTTTCCTCAATTGAAGCCTGTATATAACCTCTCTCCTCCCCCTCAGGTCTCTGCCAGGTCGTACTTGTCACTTGCCTCTGACGTTCCAGCATTCTCAGCTCTTCAAATAAAGACCTTTTGTACTGCTTATACTCCGAGTCTGCATCTGAGTCCAAAACACCACCTTGTCACGCATACTGACAGTTCATTTAGTCAAATGTGCAATGATTGCACATATTTCAAAGAAATGAGTTAATTCACACTGGATCAGAGTTTATCTCCAAAATATGTGTTTCCAAGTGTGAATCATATTTTTTTTTCTTTTCTTTTTTTGAAGTTGCAAAATTGCCCCTGCAGGGCATGGAAAGCAAATGAGCTGATATTGCAGCAAGTCTGTTTTCTACACAGCAACAGTCAACATGTAATCTGCAAATATAATCCACTATTGCCTATGATTTCACTGCTTTTACTGCGTTGCTTCTCTTTTTCATTGAAAGAAAAAATGTAGGTGTTGCACTTTGGCAAATGTCTAAATCATGATTGGTTCAAGTTCTTCTTGAAACAAGAAGCGGATCCATAGTCTTTGGCTCCTACAAAAGCTGGAAGCCTCTGAGCTGTGGTACACTTGAGGTAAAAGCAAATGCCAGCGCGAGGAACACAGTTGAGGGCTGTAAACAGATGAGTTCAGCCGGTGAGCTTCTGGCAATGGCACTGGAAGCCTTGGAGGAGTCCAGTTGATGGTTCTGAAAACATACGATACATTAGTTGTACATTGAACAGAGCTTTTGACCAAGAAATATTTTGTCTTCGATATTTAGCTGCAATCTCAGCTAATTTTCCAAAGCAAATTCCTAAAAATCAAGCTTTGAAATGTTTTTATGCTATTGTGCTTTATTTGATTTATCTAACACATAAGGTTAGACTAACACATTGGTATTGCCACAACAGAACAATATGCTTTTTAAAACCGTATGTGTAATGCATTAAAATATTTCTGGTCTTGCAATTAAAAACTAAATCTGATAGAGTAAAATAAATGTGACATGCATAAATGCATACAAACTGAAAATCAACTGGTGCTACATAGAAATACTGATAGTAGCAACCGACAAAATATCTGACATTTACAACCCTAACAGTCAATAATGCTGCTTATTTTTAAAACCGAATGATGTACAAATACTGTGTTGTCTTATGAGGGACTTCAGTAAAACATTTTGCAAATTTACTATTTCAGCCTGAATATAAACTGAAACATCAGATTTTTACCTTGAGTTTATTGAAGTTAAAGTCCTAACATATTGAAGCGCTTCCATCGGGATTGTCGGTTGCCTATCAATTATGTGGGAAGTGGAATGTTTGAAACCCATCACCAGGTCTCTTTGAACCCTGTTTTATTCACATAAATAATTAAATTTAATGGATAATAATTGTATAGTTAAATGAAAACCATCAATGTTGCACTTGCTCAACCTGAACCTGTTGTATCAGCTGACACCTGCTAACAACTCCCCTGAACCAGATGACTTACCATAACCAGCAGCTGCTGCAATATCCAGTCTTTTCGGAATGTTTCATCCCAGTCTGCTGGCATTGGGATGGATTGACATCCCAATGCCAGCTTCCTTCCCTGTGTTTGGAGTTTGGTCCTCCACCTGTTCCACCAAACTGTGACTTTTTGCAGCTTCCAGCCCAACTTTAAGAGAGATTTCTTGTATGCCTGCCTGTTTTGCTCATGATGTTTCTGTGTTTGTTTTCTTTCCCTGCAATTTTTTGTTTGCTATTTTCTTTAATAAAAAGCAAAACAAAACTTTTCTTCAACATCTGAATGCCTTCTCCGAGTCTTGCATTTTGATCCTTCATTTGACTCAAAGCCATGATACATAGAGCTTAATATAATAAGGCTTTTTCTTTTTCATGAAATCGATGACATCTTTATCCCTATAAAAAGCAGAATTAAAGCTAAACTTTGTGCAACATGGGTTTGCAGGGCCTGCTATCTTCTTAATTTAGTAGAATTGGCTAGACTAGAATAGTTCACAATCGTGTTAAGATCCAATTTTATAGACCTGTGTTCATTCAATAAAGCAGGGCACCTATTTATGCTTGATTGTCATCTTATTGATTCAAAACTTCTGATTCTGATTTCACCCTGAAATTAATGAACCCTTATAGACTAACAGATGTCTAATATTGAATCTTAAGTTTTTTTTTTTAATCCAAATGACTCATTCAAGCTTAATATTTTATAAGCTTTTAAGACTGTGAAAATCTGATGTTTTAGGTCCTACTGTTATGAAATTTATGTATAATATGCAGGACAGTGATAGCATTGAAATTGTTTTAAGTACGATAAATTACCTCAAGTTATGTTAGTGATTGGTCTTGTAGAAACTATGAAGAACATGTACAGCATAAAATGAGTCTTACCACACAAAGAGAAGTGTCCACTGTTTGATTTGACACCAGTTTTTGTGCCTGTAGGGAGAAAGAGAAGAAATGAATAAATTGATTTTTTTTATTGGGTTTGCCAATAAAAAAACAGTTAGACAGAAAGTAGTAGGAAAAGGGTATGAAATGCTGCTTTAATTTTAATATCATGGTTTAGAGAACCTATCTGGATCTTATTGTGTACTCTTCATGTCTTTGTCTACAACATTTCCTACATCTCCTGCACCTCACTGTAATTGCTTTATTGTTTCAAGCACTTTGAACTGTGTTGTACATGAAATGTGCTTTATAAATAAACTTTCCTTTCCTAAATAACATTTGCTGCTTGTGGTAGATCAAGGTTATAATAATTTGATAAGTTTTCCCAGGATGTTTCAAACCCTTTCAACCACACATAAAAATACTTACCTGGATTTGCACGTACAAACACAGACACAGTGTTCGAGTACAGAAAATGATAAAGTGACTCTGGAATGGTTCGAGAACAGAATAAACACTTCATGTGTTGGTTCTTAAATACAAAGATTTCTGTGAACCAGGATTCTGGAGAAGAATGATTAATTGCTCTATTGGAAGTCTTTTTCCTCCCAAAGGATGTTTTACTGGTAATAAATCATATTATCACTATTAAAAGCCTATATGATAGATTGTCTCGGTTAGAGTATATGATATCATCTCATTTATAAATATAGCCCCAAAGTATTTATCAGAGGAAAACAGCAGATACAGTATCTGGAGTGTGTTGGGGAAGCCAAATAATTCCCAAGGACCAGTTTTGCTCGATGAGATGTGGATGTGTATAAGTGCACAGCAGTCCCAATAAATAAACCGGGTTCATATAGAATTAAAAAAAATCTGTCATCAATTCTGTCCCCTTTTGATGTGATGGTAAACACTGAATCACATAGTCATGAAATGCAAATAGACATATTGAGCAGTTTGTGTCAGAGTCTGATTTCAGAGGTTTAAATAATCATCATATAAGATAGATTTATGTAAAATAAGCATGAGTTGTTTAAACTGCATTAAATGAATATTGATTATTGCAATTTTTTTGGTCACATTTTTAATTGGCAGGGGTGATTCTGAAATGTAACTTTTGTTCTTGTTCTTGTTCACGTTGACTAAACAGAAAGTGGTTGAATTGTATCATCATGAATTCATCAAAAAACGAATTAAATTAGTCTTTTTTTTTATCCAAATATAAAAACTTGCAGTTAATATTAAAAAAAGGAAAGAATTGAGACTCAAGGCCTTTCCAGCAACTGCCTGTTCTAAGAATAACAAAAAAAAGTTTTGGTTAATCCTTGCAAGGATACTTTACAGCTTCTGTGCACACACACACATGTGGTCATATACACACAGCCCCTGTAGGCCATATCTGATGTTACTGGGGCAACCAATTAGCTTTGACATGATAGCTTAAGAAACACACTGACGTATCCTCTTTCCACCCAGAAGGGGGTTTTCGGTGCATGCCATCATAGAACCATCAAGGTGAAAGAGCCAGATGTCTGATTCTACCAACAAAGTTCTGAAGAAAGGTTGAATTCAATTCAGTTACTTTCTTTCACAGTTTATGAAAAAATTCTGAAGTTTTCAAACTTCAAGCAAAAGACAAAAATCTGGGAGATTTAATAAAGTATTTGTGACAAAACCAAAGGGTCTTGATGCTTATCATTAATTTTTCATAAAAAACAAACAAACATGGTAAGTGCTGTGTTTGTGTAGGCATAGCGTGCATAAGAAGCTCAACTATTAACAGCAAATAAACTACTGCATTTGGATTCATACCTTCAAAGAAATTTGATAATTATACCTTGCAGTGCAGTACTGTAGTGACATTTGCTTAAACAGAAAGGCTCTTAGATGCCAACTAACTTCCTTGGCTGACTGGATTAGTGGAATTATAAACTGGCAGTCAGTCATCCTTCTAAATCTTATATGATTTAACTAAATAACTGTTATTAGTAAATTTATAAAAATGGAAGTTCAATTGTCTGCAAGTATAATCTCTCTTTTTTTATTACTTTACCTGTAAAGTTCCACAGACGTGAAACGAGTCGCTGTTGAAATCCATGTTCACATCTGTCAGTGTGTCCAGAGCATTGTTAGTCCGTGCTTTACCCATTCGAATGATGCTTGGCTCTACAGTAGGCTGTATAGGGGGTTGGGGTTGCCATACTCCTACATCAGTACCATTGCCAAATGCTTGGATGGCATTACCTACAAGAGAAGAATGTTTTGATCCCACTTATTTTCTGAACAGTACAATTTAATGAGGTGTATCTGTAAAGACTGCAGAGATAAATGATCAAACTGTGCACCAACTATCAGTTGTTCTGGTTTATTCCATGTAATTAGTATATTATTAACTAGAATCCCCCTCTATGCAAATCCAGTTTAATTAGACTGAAAGCATTTGAGTTTCACATCAATGAAGAGCCAAATGCTGCAGTGATCGCTGTATACTGTAATTACAACTGTCAAAGTACTGAAGAGGGGAATGTCAGACATGACCATAACATCCCACTTCTTAAAGCCATTGTCTCCAAGTATATTTATATATATATATATATATTTTTTTAAGGTTGAAATCTGTCCAATAAAACTGGCCAATCCACATTCATGCATAGGACAAAAATGCTATGGGAGGGAATGATTATATTTTAGATAGCAGATATGAACTCACGCAAACATCGATTGTTGGTGAAAAGCTCTGCAAATTTATCGCAGTCCGACTTGCTGTTGCCACTGCTGCTGCAGTCGCACCATGGTGACAGGCTAATACTAAAAGATCGCACATAATTTGGTGTCATCACTGTACCTGCGGCATGAAGAGAAGACTGCTGTTAGTCAATGCAAGTGGAGTCACATTTCACAGCTCTGATATCTAACTGGAAAATTTTGCTTTATTAGGTTTTTTTTTTTTTTGCTCTGCAGGCTGAAATAAAACTGTTAGGGCTAACCTAGAGAGTGAGCTTACTCTGCATTTTACTTCATTTACAAGTTTAACAGATCTTGGATTGGATATTAATATAACTCATTTGACCTGTGCTTTGATTTTTAGCCTTTATGTCTTGATAGGGCTTAACCCTGCGCCCTGATGCTGACACTTGACATTAACAACCTGCTGCATCATGCTCATTGACTTAAATAGTCTCCCTTACTATAATAATATAGCTGCTGGTTTTGCTTATATGTTGATTTTATTCAAACAAGCATGCAAATCAACAAAGATGGCAAACCCTTCAAAGGTCTGTAGCTGTTTCTAGTGCTTTACAACTATATTTAGTCAATAGCAATGTGAGGCACATTACACTTCATGAGCAAAAAGTCTGACAAAACTATTGTTCTTTGATATATTCTCAACTTTGCTTAATTGAATAAAATGTCTGCCTTTGCATATAAGCATGAGATTAAGCAGGTTCTCCGTTATTAGCTTTGTGAGTGTAAGCAGATTTTGGTGTGTGTGTGAGTGGAGATGAGAATGAATGGGTTGGGGAGGAGGTGGTCCATTAGAGGGGATAAACTGTGTGAAGCTCAATGTGAGTGGTGTAGATTAAAATGTCTGCCTGTAGAGATTGCAATTGGTCACTGTTGTCCTGCGTTCAAATCTCATTACAAAATCTCAGTGGGACATCATTTTTCCTTTCTACATAATGAAACCTGCTGATGGAAGGAAGACGGAAATAGGTGCTATTACTGCACAGTGTTGCTGTGTTTGAACTCCAGTAACATGTTCATTCTGTGGATCTGCAGTTGGATTGTGATCTCAGCCGTCCTCCAGTTGCCTAATTGGTTTGGTACCTTAACCTCTGCTGTGCAGAATACACAGCTGCCAGACTCCTGATTGGATATCTGCCTTTGAACTACTGCACAGCTGTCTAAACAGCATGCATAAAAGGCAGAACTCGTGGAATTTTTTTATACTGTTTTGTCAGGTGATGGTTCTGTAGTTTCAAAATTTAGATATCACTTAAAGGAAATAAATGTATCATTAACATGACATCCATCTTTGGAGGAACCATGGAGGCGACATCTTTTTAAATCAATCCAGCGATAGCTTTTAAAGAGGGCTTGCTTTGTGATTTTCCCAGAAAAACAATAATATGTTTATTCTGATGCTTTTGTAAAAACAAAATCTGATTAAAGCCTGAAATATTGTTTCTAACAGTGTTGACAAAAGGCTCATTCTGCTAATGAAAACATGCAAAAAGTAAAACAACAATAAAAAGAATAGATAACATTTCAAAGTGAAGGTGGCTAAAAAAATGGATTTAATTAAAAAATATAATGATTTTTATTCCATTTATTGGCTTTTCATCCTTTTTATTCTACAATTTATTTTACTTTGCTTCTAATTCCAAGCTTATTTACATAGATTGTCTATCTACAACACAGGTACAAAGCAATTAATGAATACCATTATTAGTCCAGCTTTAAGCTTATAATAACTTACCAATAAGACCTGAGTAAGACAGCAGGCAGTCAGCATAGTTTTCCCTTAGACAGCCGGATATAGAGCGAACTTCTGGCTGACAGTTACTGATGAAGTCTGCCAGTCTTGACCTTTTCATAAAGGAAAAACAAGAAAACATGTTTACTTTAGCTTCTTATTTTTGCTTTGATACACAGTTTAATATCGGAACCACAGATCTTAGACCTTCTATAAAATAAAACAAGGTAAAGAAAAAGGATTCCCTTGCAGTCGCACCTGCAGATGTAGTTGGTCTTGCATGTGTTTTGAAGGGAAAGACAGTTGGGTTTGTCTTTATCCTCGTAGGAGCAAACTGGTACAATGGTTTGTCGTCGACGTTCTGCACATGCTGTCTGATCTCCAGCTGGACAGGAGCAAAACAGCATTCCATAGCTGTATTTTGTTGGAACCTTAATTTCAGAAGGGAAACAAGACAGTTTGCTGATGCAAAACTTTCCTTTTTCATGCAATCTGAAGCCCATTTAACAATAAGTGGAGTTTAATTTTCTTTTACAAGGGTCTAACTTACAACGTTTATAAACACCTTGTGGTTATATAATGGAAAAATAGGAACACAGGGACTTTAGATCTACAATGTCCACCACTCAACATGAAATATATCATTTAGTGACATAACATTACATAATACCACATCTGAGACAACTTCAAAGGAGTGGACTTAAAATGAGCTTGATTTAAAAAGATGAAGAATGCATTTTTTGGATAATTTGTCACAGATTTGTCTGTCAGCCAAAATTAGTTTGTGTGTCAACTTCAAGGGCTAGAAAAAAACACACTAATACACTAGAAAAAAAAAACTGTTTTCAAACATGAAATGTTTAATTACCTTGTCAAAGAACTGTCGTAGAGCCTTGTGGCACTTGCGCTTGTTGCAGGCCTCAGAAGCAGACACCCTGCTCGTGCACGGGTTGATGTAAGCTGAGCGATATTTCTTACATGTGTCGTTCAGGTTGCAGGCCTTGGCAGCATTCAGGCAGTTGTTCTCCTTTGTGGATGCAGGCTCAACTAGGACAAGGGAAAGAGAGGTGTATTGCATATTTGAGAATGTCATTGCTTCTTTGTGAACAGCATCTATTAAAGTTAAATTGAGGAGGAGTGACATAATCAGCTGATACTGTCCTCCTTTACAGCACAATAAAAGAATGGAAGACATAATGCCCATCTCCACCATTATATTCCATTATATAGTGCAATTCCCTTACCTCTGGATCAATCTCTGGATATTTTCTAATATAATTTTGTTTTGCATTTCTCCAAGAAACTAATGTAATTCCATGTAATGTAACTGCATCTATGAAATCTTCATTTCAAGTCCCTAAGTAAGTTTTTGTGCAATGTAAAACAGCATCTAATTCAGGAAACTACAAGGTAAGGTATTACTGTGTATTCTTTTCATTTATTCAGATGATAGAAAAAGGAGAAAATATCCCAGAAACACAGCAAGCGCAAAGCTTAGAATGATCTGTAAAGTGATCCCCAGACATCTTTTTTATGGATTCAAGACCAATTTCTAACACATTTATACTGGAATTGCCTCATTTATCATACCATTGAAACCACAAAAGAGCAACTATATTAGAGCTTTGAGCTGAGTTGAAATTGGCCATGGCTATATTCACAAAACTGTCTTCTGGGGATTCATTATGAATCATTTGATTTTGTTGTTGTTGTTGCATTTGCTTTGTTACATTTTCCTCTACATTAGCTGAGTAAATTATGTACTTCTAGTTGTCAGATACTCTATCAAAGCTCCTTAGGCCACAACTCTAAACAGTGCGTACAACAGACCACACTGGACAGCAACTTCAAAATTACCTTTTATAACATTGCATTGAATAAAAAATCAATACCTTATTTTTTGTGTGTGTGTGTGTGTGTGTGTGTCACTGCTGCTGATTTTCTTGGCTTGTCTTGTGCATGCCCGAGTGGGACTTTTTTCATGTCCACTGCCTTACAGAAAACTCTCCATTGTTAATTTTTGAAAATACTAACACGTATGGTTAAGGAAACAGTCACTCACCTTTCCCTCCACCCCAGTATGCCTTTCTTTTCATTACAGCAACAGCTCTCTACGGTCAACATAATTCCTCTCACTTGTCATTATTTCTCATTTATTGTAGCTGAAGTCCTTCCTGCTTCACTGACTTCTGCACAGTAACACAAACTGTATCCTCAGCCTCGACATGGAAGAATGAATTCTGTAATTTTGCCTTTTGAGGTGGAATTGAAGCTCACTTCACTATTTCATGCACCACAGAAAGAGCTATGATTAAATCTGAATACAATCTTGAACCTTGGGTTAATCACATATTACAAAAGCCATTACTTACATCTGACAAGTGCCCAGTGATGTGGGCTGTGATCCTTGAGTGACTGTTTGTGGCTCTTGGGTCATAGGTGTGACAGTTTTCCCTAATGTACTGTAACCCTGGGGCAATATGTGCACCTAAGTTGTAAACACACTTTAATTATGAGTACCTGGACTTATGTTTGCACATACACAGCTGCAGTCAAACAGATCTTAGAGGGGAGTAAGAAGTTGGAGGTCACAATGTGAGTCAATACAGACAAAAAGGCCCAAAGCAAGAGCGTATCTGTTGCCTATATAATGAGCTCATTTCTGAATTGTACTTGCTTATGATTTTGTATTTTCATGAAGCCACTTTATGTTTCCAGTAGGTTATATAAACAGGGTGTGTTGACGGGGGTAATTAGTTGTCTGTGCTTTGTTTTGTGTTGCACGCACTATTGTACATCCATGTTTTGCTTCATTAGAAAAGATTGTTTTTGTTATCCTCCTGCCATGTTACTGTTTCAATGCCTCCATGAAATGTCAAACATATTTAAATATGTTTTTAAAGAAAAAAACACTGAAAAACAAAATGTTTGAGGGTAACATACTGTAACAAACTATGCTATATGCTGTTAAAGGCCTACTGCTGGAGTAAAACAAATCTTAACTGGCCTACTTATGTTGCTCCCCTTTAGCAAGATCACCACTGCATCTAAAACTCAGCAATCTGATCCTGTGACTCTCAAAAGGTTGATACAGGAGACCACTGCAAGCCTGTCAGTCATGTACGGTTAAACGTCTATGGAAGTTAGGTAATTATGGTGTCCTGGAGGGAGACTAAATTCACTGGAGGCGAAAGTAAGAAACAAAAGTCTGCAGTCATTCAAATATCCAAGATTTAAAATAGTTGTACGAAAAACTACCAGAATAGTGTGTGCAATTAGCATGTTTCTGAAATCTAATTTAAAGGTTATCTATGCCATATGTATTTGTGTTCATTTATTTGACACATAGCATCTTAGGAGCGTTGTAAAGATGCCCCTCAAGAGCCAAGTATTTCTTCATAGGATTGTCTCTGGGTTGACAGAGTTGTTTAATATGAATGTGACTTCTAGAAAAAAATGGACTGTTGTGTACTTTATCCACTATTGAATGTTTAAATTTATCTTCCACTAAAATGATCTCAATCTCCTCTAAAAGACTTTAATATAACTATGGCAGGCCAGCAAACAATGCTACAAATATGTAGCAATTATGGGCTTATGGAGAATGGTGCCAAGGAACTATGAATTTTGAGGTTTAAAACATGAGTTCTTTCAAAACTCTGCATTCATTTTTCTTAGTTTATGTTTTTATTGTCAACTATATCAAGGCTTGTCACAAATTTTCCTTAACTGATGCTAACAGCTCATAGTTGGGCTGAAGTTACTGTAAAAACTCACTTCTCTATAGGGATTAATTAAAGTTTTAGCAGTGGGTAACACTGTTCTGCTATCTTTCAAGCTGTTCCTTTATTCTCCGCATGTAATCCACGAACAATAAGATGTGGCCACAGACTGGTTGTTTTATCTTTGTAAGACATGACAATTTTCCCTTGTCTAAGAAAAACAACCAACCACCTTTAAACCTAACTTGTATTAATGCAGAGTGATTGTAGTTTGTAACCGTTGAACCTAGCACCTATTGCTAGCTGCTTTCTGGGAATTTAGAGGCAAAAAGGGCACCAGTCTGAGGACATACCCCCTAAATGTAGGACTTCTGATTAAGTGCAAAATTGTGTGCTAAGTACAGAGTTGAATCATTTGAAACTAAATAATTGCATGAAATTGTTACCTAATCATTCTTTTTCAAATGTTTTGTTTACTCGTGCTTTAATGGTTTAAATCAATGTGTTTTACTCAGTTAATCTTTCCAAACCCTTCCATTTAGTGCCCTCAGTCATTTCCCATCAGGAATGGGAAAACAGCAGTGGTCAGTGCCCTCTCCTTCATGGTGTCCTTCTTCCTGCCAGGCTTCCTGCCAACTTGACTAAATCAACACCAGTGACTTCATATTTATAACCAGACCCCTTCATTAAATGCACCCATGTAATTAGCAAAATCCCATTTGGTTCATACTGCAGCAGCTATTCTTTAATCATTGGGTCAGTCATTTTATCCTGAATTGATTGAAAGCGTATTAATTCAGCACTGCAGAAACAGTACGCACATTTGACAGCTTCTACAGACAGGATAATAGTGACTGATTATAGTGGCCTGAGGCTGCTACGATAATCACATTTTTCATACTTTTTGACTGCATAAAAACAAAAAACATGTTGCTTTTGATGCTAAACTCGTATTCAATGCTTTAGCAGACCACCATGATATGGTTTAATCTGGTCCCTGCTCCAGTTTTGGCTCATTAGTTATGTGATAAGGTGGAGTAAGTTTGAAAGGAAATGTGGTGCTCTGTTCCTGCAGCATGTGGACGAGTGATACATGTAGACACCTACAGTAGCTACACTCTCAATGCAAGTTTTCCAAAATTTCATTGATATTCTTGGTCTTTGGAAATATTTCATCTTTGGAAATATCCACCTTATCCAACCGACTTGGGTTCGACTGCTAGATGTTAATGCCGTCGAACAAACTTTTTATGTAAACTATGTGGGAGCATCAGCTGTCACAGCTCAGACAGGACAGCGTTACAATGCTTCTGCTTCGTGCAACAGAGGGGTGGGAGGATGATATGAAAATCTGGCCAAAAATAACAAAATGTAGCATTATTAGCCACTTGGCTCTGCAGTCTGACTGTGAAGCAATGAGCAATCTTAAAAGCTTTGAGGCTTGTCACTACCTACATGATGATGATAATAATAATAATAATAATAATAATAAGAAGAAGAAGAACACAAACACATTTTATTTGAAAAGTGTCTTATCTGAGCACCCAAGTACACTGTTCAGAGCAGATAAAACATTCAAACCAGTAAGCTAAAACACTAAAAACACTAAACATAACAGGTGCCACATAAAAACAACATTGGATTGGTACATATGGACTTGTGTAGAATAACAGTGTCTGTACAAAGAATAAAAAGTCTGGATTTAAAGAGAGGGAAATGTCTACTGTACGGAGATTGGGAATTCCAGAAATGGGGAGAAGAGTAATACACGGTTGGTCGTGTTTTGTTGAAAGAGGTGGGATGCAAAGTTATTTACATAACAGCAGATGTATTCTTTTATTCGCAAAATGCAAACATTTGGTCGCAGTCCGGAGCCCTGCAGCCTCTCTCCAGACCGAGGAGCGTGTTCTATACCATCGCTCTTGTAACCACAAATGTAACTTTCTCTGGTTGTTAGTACAACCATGAACAGCACAACATATTCCTGAACCATGAAAGGACATTTTTCTGGGGCAAGTCGTTTAGAAATGTTAGAATTACTCTTGTTGAAATGTTAGAATAAACCACTACCAGAAACGAAAATTTACATTGTGAGTCAGTGGGTAAGCGGTATTTCCGGTATCTCACAGGAAGTTGATTTTTTCGTTTCTGCATTTGTTAGCTCAGAACTAAGGTGGATAAATTTATCTTTTCTGGCTCACCATCAACACGTCAATGCCATTTTTGTCCCTCCTGTTCCAAACTTTCAGTCCTGTGTTTTATGTATGTTGGCATATCGATGTTTAAGAAAAGAGGCTTAAAGCAGTTATTCATCACTGTAAGAGCTGGGCATCATTTGCATGTTCACTGATACCTACATTGATGCTAACAGCTTACAGTAACATATACTGTAAACAATGAGCCTGCACTCAGTCTCAGTGTTGTGATCACTAGAATTCTGCTGGGAAATAAACAACCAAGGAATGACAATTGTTTTCCAATAATGAAGTAAAAAGGTACTTTTGTGACTATTTGAATATAAATGCAAATTTTGAAGTGCCGCTGAACAGTGCAACAAGAGCCCTCAAAATCATTATCCAATTGTTTACGTTTTTATATAGGTTCAACATGAATGAACTAATATAAGTGAAACACTGCATTTTTCCTAACTGCGTTGGACTTCAATAGGTGCAGGGCATATTTATGAGTTTTGAGAATATGTATGTACCTCAGAAAGCTGTGCAAAGACTGATATGCACGTGGATATGAATTCTCTGCAGTGGCGTTGTGCAGAATATTAGTACAGTGCACGCACACTAGTACATGTCTGTGTACATGCATGTTGGTGTTTACACATATTAATAAGGGGGTGTGGTTGGCTCACATCGAATAATTTTATGCCTGTCTGAAAATATTATCCTATGTCCTCTACTGCCTGAGGCACTTTATTTTCTTATCTCTAAGCCATGATTAGCCACTGCCTGCCTCGCTTACACTTGGCTCCCTGCACACAGCCTGTCATGGCTCAACCATCAGGTACATTCATCTCAGTGAGGAATTTCTGTTTTTCAAGCCATTTAACTGAGCCTTCAACTTTCGCGAACATTCATATGTGTCAGTGTGTCCAAGAGTGTTTGAAGAGAGTGAGTCAGTATGTGAGTGGCTTTAAGGTGTGTGTGTGTGTGTGTATGTGTGTATGCATATGTAATATTAAAGATACTGTTTGCTCAATGACATTTTCAGCATAATTCATATCAAATAGTTTGCTTTGTACAAATTTGCACAAGTATCTATGTATCTATGTATCTATGTATCTATGTATCTATCTATCTATCTATCTATCTATCTATCTATCTATCTATCTATCTATCTATCTATCTATCTATCTATCTATCTATCTATCTATCTATCTATCTATCTATCTATCTATCTATCTATCTATCTATCTATCTATCTATCTATCTATCTATCTATACACTAACTATTTCATCCATGCCAACCTTTTTTCATGAAAGCTTTCTGTTATTATAGAATCATTTTGTGAAGTAAAACTCTATCAAATGGCTCAGATTCTGGAAGACTTTTCTCTAAAGATAAGTAAAGAGGTGACCATGCAATTAAAGGAATTAAGATTCATACTCCAAAATAAAACAAACAATCTTGAGAATATTTCTCTAAAAGAAAGTGATTCCTGGAAAAGTAGAAATTGGGAAATGCAGGGAGCTTGTAGAGATCTGGTGGATGAACTCAATTCACGTGGTTGAGGGAATCTGCCTTTGATCTAAAAGTTATGAATTCTCATTCATCAATGATCAAGCGAACACTGTTTGACAAGATGACCTACCACAAACTTTGAAAGCCCAAAATACAGACGCAGCTCAGACAGATCAGAGCGAAGAGAAAACCTGTGTTATCACACAGTAATTCAAGGGTGGGACTTCACGCTGAACTGGCTGTATGATAAAGTAAAGATAAATGGTCTGAATTAACTTTCACTATTTGATAACTCAAGATATAAGTAAATGTAAAACATATACCCCACAACTCAATTTAGTTAGAATAAACTGAATTATTCTGTGGTCAGAGAGATGCCGAACAAAAACGAGGAGGAAATATATGACAGGAAATGTCTGTAGTTGATTTGCTGATGAGGCTAAAAGCACTCTTATGCAAAAATGATCAGCACATTTGAAATATGTCATCTTTAGATAGCTAGAATGACTGTTAAACTAAAGCAGCTTGCTCTCGTGCACAGATCACAGGACTGGGCCAGCAGCAAAAGACAAATACAACAAAGGGATTGATCTGTTGCCTCAAGCATCGAGACCAACTGAATTATTCTTGAGATCCTTCCAATGGAAAACCATCATGCCAAGCTTTATTTCTAACTCACTGGACTATATCCTCCAGACAACTGATGAGATATGAGGACGGACTGGTAGAAGACAGCAGTGATACTGGAATCAGTGGTAGGAGCAGTGCTTTTGAAAAATGACTGCTGCTGTTTTAAATTGAAGATTTGGCCTGAGGGTTTTTTTCTTTTTGAAATAAAACTCTTTAAAACTGCAAACATTCATGAAGAGAACATTTGCCACCTTAGAGATGTAGAGATGGCTAACTGCACAATATCAAGCCCTGCTCAATACAATTAAAGCTCTTCTAAAGATTTCCTTCCAGTGGAAGCATAACACCCCCAATGTCAGGTTTTTTCCTTTAACATTTACTCATTCTCTTTCTTACTTTAAAAGTATTTATAAATCAGGAAAATAATGACACAGTGCAACAATTTTGCTTTTCTCAACTCCTCCTGTGTATTGGAAATGGCACAGCCAAAATACCAAACAGCATCAAAAACATGCTGCACGTTTAAAATGGCTTTGATTGTGCGCAGCTTAGTTATCAAAGCTTTAATTACTGATGCCCCAACACATACTTCCATATTTTCGTACCTGTATTTGCATTTGGAGTATTAAAGGCAGGGATTCAGTTGCATCCTTCCCGTAGTCCTTATGTTACATATCTGAAAGGCACTCTCAAAGATTGATCACTTTTATTGATTTATAAATGACGCATTTAATTTCAGCTGTTCCTGGAGACCTTTCAGTGGTTTGAATGCTTTGCCTCCCAGTTTGACATGAATCATTAATCAAACAGTGAGGGGTCATCATAGTAGTTTTGCTTGAGGATTAAAAAATAAGTGTTACATAGATACATACTATTGTACATTTACCCATCACCTTCTAATCCTACCAGAGGTAATTTAGAAAGATTGTCATTTCTAAAACCAACAATAACCAACTCAAGGCCTCAAAACTGCCATAGGTGTATAAACCAATGGTTCAATAATTTTCCACACCGGTGGTAAAAATTCAGCATCATTGGGGGGTTCTGGAGTCTATCTCAACTGCTACTGTCAGTGACCATGGACAATTATTGAGGAAAACCAAGCCAAACGACCATGCACGTTCAGTTTTGAATCCCCAATGAACCTGTGTGTCCCCATGGTTGCGAACCCATGCGTTACATATACTGTTTGAATTAAACCACGGCTACCAGCTGGGCATTGTGTGTTACTACAATTTTATTTTGTACAAATGAAAACTAACGTGCCTCAGAGTTGATTGAGAGTCACAATTTAGAGAGAGGTGGAGTTGTCATAATCTGAAGAGTAGAGTCAAGGGATAACTAAAAATTGTACTTTGGCTCAAATCAAATGGGTACATTCCTAAGCAAACAGATGATCAATGGAAACGTCTAGAGTGGGTAATGAACTGGTAACCGTTCCATGGATGAAAATCATTAACCCGTTCAAGGAAAATCCCCCACCAGTCTAACAGCAAACTAAGAGTTTTCTCTTCTCTTATTCATCAGCAATCAATGAATGACTCTTAGACATTAGAGGATTTACCACAAAACTGCAGATCCAATAACAAATCAGTGAGTTAATGTAGGTACTTTTGCATGCAAGTGTTTACTTTATCATTTCTGATGAAAACAAGAGATTGAATTTAGTTACACTGCAATAATCAATCATATATACTGTATATATATGTATATAAATGCCCTATGTTCAGTTCTACAGTAATTGACTGTGCTGAAATGTACAGCTATGTGTAACTGCAGAGTAACTTGTTGTCTTGGATTGGTATTTGGGTTTTCAGAACATTGAACTCACCCTCCCAGTTGACCCATGGGATACAGTAAAGGTCATTCAATCTTGACTCACATGTGCATTATTTGACACTGCAGATTGCTCCAGGCCTGGCTTAGTTTCAGGCAAGAATGAGGTCACTTACGGTAAAAGGATTCCTGATATGTAACCCATTAAGTGATTTATTTTTCTTAAGGGCCCCTATAGCTGTTTACATGCTGCTTTTTTTTTAACTGGCTACTCAGCTTCCATTCCATTTCTGCATCCATATTTATCTTTCTCATAAAATCTATGCAATTGAGGGGATTTCTTATGGTAATAGCACCAAATACTGATAAGTTATCCTGCCACAATTTTATGTTCTAAGCCATTGACTTTGATAGAAGAGCACATTAGTAATGAGTCAGATTTTAATACATGTCTTCATCAAGTCTTAGACATTTCTCATTTCTTTAAAATTGTTTAAATTTTAAGGTGTCTAATGTCTCATCTTAGCTACATTACTCAGATGATCGTGCCGTGAAGGAATGACCTGAATTATTCAAATAGCTTTTTCCTCTTGGCTTTAAATAATTATTATTTAGTTTATATCTGCGAGCTTCTTATCTGAAACGCCACACGAAGCCTTAACCATTTCAAAGATTTAATTCTTCTTTCAATTCCTCTTAATCTGTCATTGCTAGACTTATCTCCTGCTACACTTTATTTGAATTCCAATAATGTTTTCTTGATTCTGTGTTTGAAATAGGGTTAAGCATTATGTCATCGTATGTGGAACAGAGCCACGGCAATACACAAAGTGGATTCAATCACAGTGAGAGCCAGAAACTAACAGAGCCAGGTTAGGAGGAAGAGAAATAAATGACCCCCCCCCCCCACTGCTATAATAGTTGGTGGCCAGTTCAGCAAATGCACCCCACCACCACCACTCTAGACAGAAAGCCCAACATTGAGGAGTGCCAGATAGTTCTGCACTTGTCACACCACTTTTGTTCCATCAGAGCCATTGAATGCAGACAGATGGTTAATTGCTCCTCTGTGTGAATGTGTCTGCAGATCTAAATATGGACCTGCCTGAGACTATGCTCCCTGGTCCACCTTTGATGTTTGTGGACATGTATGACATTTAGATTTACAATGGAGAACGAAGCTTGTTTTTTTTCCCCTAAATGCAGGCACTCAGCCATAACAGGCTCATGGAGCTGAGACAAAACCATCTCTTCTCTAAAAGGATGATTAATTCAAAACTAGCATATAAATGCTGCGCTCGGCATTAGCGCTGGAGCAGTGGAAAAAAACATGCAAACCTCTCATCACTGGCTTTGGTGTCTAAAAGTGAAATATACTCATTTAGTCTGGTTTGCGTGTTGTAGGTCACATTTGCAGATAAAAGCTTTTGTGATGGATAATGGGCACTGAAAGCTGCAGCCTGAAACCAGACGGCAATAGAAAAGAGTGGTTGTCAAACAGAGGGACAGATTTGTTGCAGTGATATGGTGACATGTGATGAGTGCAACTTAGAAACATCTGACATATGCACAATAGCTCCACACTGCAGACTTAAGTAACTAAAACCTTCAGGAACATAAAAAAAACACCTCTTACCAGCTATGATGGGAGCCAGGCGGAAGATGTCTGAGAGCCGGCTATTGACTGGTTCATAAGGAGAGTATTCCAGTAAATCATTACCTATGGGGGTGAAACGGATTGTCAGTGTGTGCTTGAACTTTTCTATGCAAGTTCTACATCTAAACTCATGCTGGTATGATGAGTGAATGCTTACTTGGATATTCCCTGTTAATTATTCATACTGGTATGAGCGCTTATTTTCTAAAATACAATTACTCTATAATGCAGCAGCAGTGATGTTGCTTTGTTACCAAAACATATAATCTCACATTGGTAAATGCTTTGGTGAATGAACACATAATCTGAGAGCAGAATACACTGATGTGTGTAATGAAGATTTGGCATAATGGGATTACAGCAGAGAAGTTAAGAGCAGTGGCTTTAATCATAGTGCATGTATTTGCTCTGAGAACATGTTACATGCTTGAAACTAGAAATAGATTCACAGGCTGGCAAAGCTTGCTCACTGGAGTTTGACATTCATAGAAAGCACAATGATTTCAAGTTCAGTGATCAAATACTCAAGTTTAAAGTTCAAATGTGCAGGACTACTTTAGCTTGAATTCTGTTGATGCTTACATTCAGTTAGATTTAGATACAAACATCTGTTTTTGTGGACATCTTTTACACAAAACAGAATTTGGGCTTTTATGATGGCATGTGATCCAAAAAGCAACAGTACCATTACATTTTTTAAAACATATTTTGAGTGATCATTGCTTATATTTCTTTGTCAATACTTGAGTTATGAGTATTTTTTAAAGTATTTACAATGCTTTACTGTCATATTTCTTTTCTCATGCATATTTTCTCATGAACACATGTACTTCCAGTTTCTTCCGTATGAAGTAAGCATACCTTGTAAACTCTGAAAAATACTCCAAAAGATCCGGAGACAGTTCTTCTCCTTCTTCATGCCTCTCCTACATCTGCAGTTGTAAAGGGGGCTCTGCTTCATGGCCTCAATAGCGCTGCGGCACTCGCCCTGCGCCTCGGGACCCGTGACCGCGCTGAAGTTGCTCTCCCTGCCCGCCACGCACTGCCTCATGGTCCGGTACTTGGTGCTGCATGAGTACTCCTTCAGACATTGTTCACTGGCCTTCACGCAGTCCAGTCGGACAGGCCGGGAGGCTGAGCTGCTCCCACCTTTCAAGGTGAACACTGAGTCTGCGAGTTACAAGAACTGGATGAGAATCATTTGTGCCGTGCGTTTTGGCCAACTTGGATACATTGTTTTACGCACAATTCATTTATCTAACTAACATTTAATTTGGCAGCTCTGACACAACATAAAATTCAAAGCAGTGAGAACAAAACTTTATGAGCCTTGAATGCCCTTCATCAGTCAGAACAAATCAAGTTGGAGTGTTTTGACCGCGCGCTTTGTTCAACATCGCTGCCACAGCTGAGGAGGAACTGTCAAGGCTCACATACCGTTTTCAAAAACGGAACGATAGACTCTAAATAAATTGCATGATGAAAGCAATTATTCAACAGATGAAGGCGTCACTTACCCAGGAAGGACAACATAATGACAAAAGTTAAGATCATTTCGCTCGAGGAGGTTTCCAAGATAAGTGTTCTTTGCGCAGTTAAAATAAAACGAGGAGAAATCTTTTCAGACTGAGCCACTTTTCCTCAGGTTTGACATTGAAAGGGTTGTAATGGTGATGCATTCTATAGATCCAGGAGTAAAAATTCCACCTCTCGATCTGAGTCCAGCTAAGCACGCACCGTGCGAACCCGCCGGACTTTTGGACCGACGAACAAGTCAGACATAAAGCTGCAGCGCGCTGACTGGTTTCCACCTGACTGCTCCGTTATTCCGTCTGTTCCGTCACTGATCCCAGACCGTCTGTAGATTTGAGGACAAGAACTTTGAAAGCATAGCCGGGAAAGAGTAACTCAAAAACCAGTCAGATTAACTTAAAGGAGAGGAATTGTTATTCACACAGCAGGAAGGTGGAAGCTTAAATTCTTTCCATAAAAAAGCGAAGAAATATATTCAGCGTTGCAAGTAGAAAGACCAAATAGCACTGTTTGATCCAGACCTTCCTCCACTCTGAAAACTGAAGCCCGGGGTGCAGCGCGTGAAGGTGTGACGTCACGCGGCTATGCGCACAATCATCTTAATAAGCCTATTAACAGCCTCAATTTACATCAAACTGGTTAGACAAACAAATGGATGGCCAGCGGCGAGCACATTTCAGCCGGAGAGTCCACTCATTAACTCCGTGGAAAATCAACTTTTCAAGCCAATAATAAGTCATTATGTAACCTGCAGGCCTGCCTGACACCACCTAACAGGTTAATGATAAATCTATCAACAGCTAAATTGCAAGAATTGTAAAACAAAAAAGTCATACGTTTTTGCTTGTCCTCTAAAGACTGTTAACAGTTTGTGAATTTTTTTAAGAGAGTGCCTGCAGGGATAGCTACACGATTTTATCTTCGACTCTATAAGTTGAACCAATCAAAGTTTGTTCTGCACTAGAAAGACAAATTAATAGTAAATACAAATGTAAACAATTAAATGGTAGTGCTTAAGAATTTACTTAGAGAAATTTGGGATCTTGTAGCATTTTCAGTTATTCTTCCTCCATTTTGCATTTTGGGGAAGTTTGCATTCCTTCTGCATTAACTTTAACTAAAAGGCTGGCAGTGTTTCAGTACTTTCTTTCCATGGAGAGCGAGATGGGAAAACAAAAAACATAATCTGATATTGTAAAAGCAACCTCTTTGCTTCATAAATTTCAACTTTTACCCCTACAGACTGTATTCAGTTATTATCGGATCATATTGCCAGAAAAATGTAGCACAAATTGTAAAGAAACTGAAATAAAAAATCTGCAAACACTATCAGTCAAAAGTTTGGACACTTTCTGATGGGATATAACGGCTAAGAGTGTCCAAACTTGTGACTGGTAATGCAAATACAAATTCAAATGCAAAGAAAAAAAAACAACCTTTTTAGATTCATAAAGTCTAAACAATGAAAAAGAGATACTTTTATATTATCTTTGACAATTATTGAATGTCAGAATCCTGAGGTGTTCTAAGCCAGCGGGGAGACATAGTCCTTTTAGCATGTTCTGAGTCTTCCCCAGGGCCTCCTCTCAAACTAAAACTGCTGTCTGTACATGAAATGGATTAATTGTCTTGCTATAGTCAAGGTGCAAGAGGTGTTATCAAAACCAACACATTAAAAACCCTGCTAAGAGGTTTTGCAGTCATTAACCTGATTGCACTAAGAAAAAAAGTTTGCAGATTGTGAGAAACAAACAATCAAACAAAAAAGTCGCGTATGATAATGAGCTTCTATCTGTCCTGAAGTACTTTTTTGATTGGGACTCCATGAGCAGGACAGTGCTATTAAAAAGAGCACTAAAAAAAAAAGGAATATATTTATAAATTAATACACTGTACTTACACAAATTAATTAATGAAACTGAGGATAGTGGAAAGACTAGTAGAGCCACAGTATTTTTTGAGTGATATTCTAATAACAGGGGAAAACACTGCACTACAGAGCTCTGCATCAAATTGCCTGCAAGCTATGAAATCAAGCCAGTAAACAGAAGGAAATTCCACCTAACAAGTAGAATCGTGCTCTGGAGCTAATTTACTTTTGGGAGTACAGACAAAAACAAGAAAAAAAAAAATACAAATCATGAAACTTTAAAATGTGTGTTAGAAAGCGATATTTATAGTACTGTAATGTAAAGGTGTTTGGTTTCTTGTCATCTCAGATAAACATCAGTGAGCCATTTAGGTCAAAACAGCAGAGAGTTGTGACCTAAACTCACAGAAAGTTGTTGTAACTTCAAATAATGTACTTTGACATGTGAAAAATGTAGGGGAAAAAGTCTAATTATTGATGAGGTAAAACAGAAGTGAATTGTTTTATATTACATGAGTGTTCTCCATAACAGCAGAGAGCCTGACAGAGGGTTTACCGCAAAATTGAATCAATCAGAGCTTGTCTAATTAATCAACTGGAAGTGGTGGCTGGCTAACAGCCCACTAGATGTAAGTCATGGCACATTTCCTGCCTTCAGTAAAAGGCAGATATTAAAGACATTGATTTGTGTTTTTATAACAGGATAGAAAATGATACAGAGATGGAGACCTCTGTGTCTCATACCTTTAAACGAACATTAAGATGTCAACACTGTTTTTTTCAACCAGCTCTAATTCATTCCTGACATTTTTTTTATTCAGTATACATAACATTGTAATTTCTCATCTTCTGTGGCACAGATTATTGAATGGTCCCCAGTAAATCCACTTGACTATTAGAGCAATAAGTTGGGATCAATCAGTTCAGCCTGAGCTATTTGAGTGCTTTGACTAACACACATTTCTCATTGTTAAGTACAAATTGACTGAAGTGAGTATTGTGTTTGTTAAAGAGGATGTCAGATGTGAACAAATTCCTCATTGGCATTTTAAAGTCAAAGGATTTATAACTTTGTGGGTAAAGTAAAGAATAAATAGTTGAAGTAAACGAAAAGTGCCGTGAGCTTGTTTTGTTATGTCTTTACATTGCTGATAAATCAAAGCATTTTGTTATGTATTTACATATTTCTACAATGATAAACTATCAGCATGCTACAATGAGATTTATTGGTGTTAATTAAAGACCCTGTGGAAGTAAAAAAAGCCATCAGATGAAGAGTTGCAAGTGACGGAAGCTAATGTTGCAGTTCCTGCTTTGATATATCATTCTTTAACAAATGGAAAATCTATACAGAATCAGCAGCAGGAAAAAGCCCAATCTCTAGGGTCCGCCGCTCATACATGGGGGGCTTCATCAGCTTGCAAAAGCATTACCACATCAGCATTTACCACATCCTGTCCTTTTGGCAATCATTCATTTAATATGTCCCTCAAGAACACTGGAGCCTGCGCCTCACATTGCAGGGTGAGATTTATTAGAGAGTGATCGATATCATTGTTCTATGTATATCACAAGATTAGCACTGACCATTTACCAGTTCCTTGAAACCAGTCTGTGCTATAACTCAGTTTATATAATATCCTGTTTCAGACCAAGCCAGTCAGTTTTTTTAATCATTAAAATCGCTGAATGAATATCCATACATATGACCAGAGAGTTTGATTTATTGAGTACCTGGAGTTGAGGTTGTTTTAAGGATTTCTCCTCTTGTCTTGGATGACATTATAGAAATGATACCAAATGTAAAACTGATGTTAAAGCATGACGTTAACTCTACCTGTGATTGTTCAGACACAGAGGAATTCAGGTTTGAGAAAGTGATATAAAATGAACTGTTGTATATTTCAGCTTTCTACTCTCCATCTGTGTACTTATGTGGCCAATAAAGCAGCTGCAGTCATTCCATAAGTGTGCACAAATGGAAGTACACAAGCTTTAAACCAACAACAATTTACAGTACATAGAAATTTTGGCTTGATTAAGTCTACAGACCATCACTTGACACGGGTTACATATATTTAGAACTGCAAAATATTACTATGCATTTTCAAATTATTTCATGTGAATGTCTTTTTTTTATATTGAGTTGGAAAGGCCCAATAAAATGACCCAATTTTCAGAAAACATAATTGAAGAGAAATTAAAGAGTGACAATTATCACTTATAACTTATCTTCCTATCTTGATACGTAGTCTCTCTGCAACCTTACAGATTTATCCTTTGACAAAAACTGGGAAATCTTAATGACAGACGCTGATAAGTTTTGGCTGTGACAAGAAATATGTTTTTCTTAAAAGGAACTTGTTTTTTACACAATCTTTTTTTAAAAGCCATTTGAGAAACAGATATGGGATGTTTTGAGGATGAATCAAGTGTTTGAAAGTCTTCAGTCTAAGAAAGAGGAGCTGCAGTACCATCTAGAGGAAAACACTATGATGCACAAGATTCTTGGCTGAAGTGAAGCATTAATATTTTCTACTTTACTGGGGTTGTGAGTGACCAGAAAAATAAATCAACTCTCATTATAATTTGATATCGTTATTTTCTTTTCAAACATCTCTTCAACTGCATTCTTTATTTTGATCATCACTACAATCAAATCAAATTAAACCTTCTTTAGGTTTTATCATTGAGGCATCAAAGCTGCTTCTGGCTGGTCTGTTGCTGGAACAGTACAACTTAATAAATTCAACAGTTTATATTATTTATAAAGTGTCAGAGACAGTTTTTTTTGTTACGCATTTCCTTTTTGTGTCACTGATTAATTCTGTGATATTTCTTTTTGTGTTTAATTTTTAGCTACACTCTGATCTCTCATGGCCAACAATCAGTCTGACCTGCCTTCCTGTCTCTGCAGAAAGATTGCCCTACCTCTATACATAGGCTATTGTTATTGAATATAGCAGTTTAAAGTTCTTTCTGAAAATTAAAACTTAAAAAATAAAAATAGATCAACATGTAACCTTATTATTTATGATTTTTAACCATTTCAAAATAAAAACTTTTATGTTTGCATCTGAAGTTCCCTATTAGGGGGTAGGAGATCTGATAAATTGAGGGAAAACCCTGTTCTATTAATTTGCATATTAGGGATGTGTGTGTGTGTGTGTGTGTGTGTGTGGGGGGGGGGGGGTTAGAATAATGGGAATAACAGACATGTAGGGGATGGGGAACAGTGAACACATTTGTCGCAACAGAACAAGTCGAGACATGTATCCTAAAGCTGTAAAACTCATCTCCTCTGTGACCCAGAAAAGAGATGTTGTTGTGCCATGTTTCCCTGCTGTGGTGGTAATGGAGGATATGGAAGTAGACACACTTGTCTCACTTATCTGTGACTAAAAGGGAAAATATGACATCAGTGATAAAACAAGTTGGAGAAACTGCCAGCTCATGTAAGTGGGGAGAAAAAAAAAAGTGCTACCAGTTTCAGGTTAACGTGTTTATTTTGGGCTTTTTTTTTTTTTCCAAATTTATCTGTCCTGTATGGTGCGCCAGGGGCTTATGTCAGTTAGTATACATCCATCTCTGCGGTAGCAGGCATGCATTTTTGATGCTGTGACAAGATAAGAAATGTACTTTACCTGCATTGCTTCACTTAAAGTTAGTTTCTGATGGGAAAGGAGTGGCTTTTAAGGAAGACAGCAAAAGTGAAAACCCAAACACGATGCTGCCATGATTTATAGTTGTAACTTTGCTTTTCCAGCTTAGGGTGAAGCACTGAAATAATACCTATAATAATAAGTATCTAAAATAAAACCAAAACCTGAGTGGGATAACAAATAAAACCAAATCCAGCAATAAGATCTTAATAAATCTCCTACTATCTTCACCTGCTTTAATGTGTCCAGGGTCTAGCACAGAGTGAGAGGTTCTTTTAGATGGCTGTGCCATAACAGTGATAACACAGAGATATTTCCAACAAACAATTTCCAATCACCACTTAATCTGATGTGGTTGTTTTTAGACTATGAGACAGCTGGACTGTCCAGAGAAACCCACTGTAGGGGACTCCTAAGCTGCAGAAAAGCTCCAGCCAAGCAGGAATCTTCTTGCTATGAGTTGGACAGTGCCAACCACTTCACCATGCCACCAGATGTCCTCTAAAAAAACAAAACAAAAATAAGACTTTTTTTTTTTTTAACCTGGAGTCTTTATGTTTACAACTTCTCATGCTTTAAACATTTTAATATGTTGAGTAAACTTTATCATTTCCAGCATTAAACAGTTTGTAAAAGGTTGCAAGACTTATCACACTTAATTCTGCTTTATTCTTTTTGTTTATGGTTTGCAAAGTGTTGCAGTATTGTCTGTGATTTACTGCAAATTAGCTTAAGACCAGTGGACATATGGGGGACACACAAAGACACACCCAAATGCACACAAACAGCCAGCTGGCTTTCAGGAAAGCCAACATGATGATTAAATAGATTTATGACACAGCTTTAGTCATTTGGCAATTCCTCTTGTGTCAGCTCTCAGCAGAATGCATTCAGTGCTTTGTAATGGCGCAGCAACCCTTCCCATACGGAGAGCAGCAGCACACACCAACGCTGTGTACATACTGGGATGAATTTTATCTGTTGTGCGTGATACACACCAGTAGGGGGCAGTCTTGTTACATCAATTGGTGCAATGCAAAGACTCAGCGTGAAGATGGCTATGCATTTCATAACCCCACAGTGAAGATAATCTTTAAAATAGTGCTGAGCGTTGCACTGCCATTGTGTGATTGCTTCAAATGCTCTGGGAGAATTTAGCCATCGTGCCACGATCTTGTGGGTTTCGACTTGGAGGCTCTTTTTATTCTCTCCTCGAGTAACGCTGAACAAAAACGACAGTTGAGGTGACAGAGCCGGTCATGTGAAACGGTTCATTCTTTTTTTCCCCCTTCCCTGCATAAGCTTGGTATTTACGGGATCATTTTAACTCCTTACATATACATGCACTGTGTGGGCAGAGTCACAGTCCTGGAGGAGCATGACTAGCTTGCTGCATGACCATATACCACTCCACTGGTATTTCAGATTTTATCACATTCTGTGTGTTTATTGAAGGTTGTCAGGTTTCAGGTTCCTTCACCATAGCAATGCACTATTATTTTAGACACCACTTTAATTCTGCAATAAGTTGTTTCTTGTACAGTGAGAACAATGTGGCATCCACCACACTGGCTTGTTTCACCGCCTGACATCTGGGTTTCTTTGGCACCTGTAAGTTTTAAGAAAGAAAGGACCTATTTAGACTTGTTGCATTCTTATAGAGCAATTAGAACAAGCTTCTAGATGTTGCTACTAGCCTGCTACACCAGCCTAACGCCATGTATGAGATACACGCCAGGTCACGACTTGCCGTGTACATGGTGATAGTCAGGCTGGTGTACCAGGCTATGTTGCTACAATTTGAAAAGGTTTTCTTAGAGCGATGTTAATGATAATGTGTACATTCTATGAGTCAACATTTATAAAGTATAGAAAGGCCTCATATCTTATATTGATTTTCATAGGCAAAGCCTCGGCATAGCCTACAGCTTGACTCAGTGCAGAAACCTATAGATATTAAACTTGTACTTAGCCTTTAATATGTTTTGTCCCGGAAATAATATGAGACCAGAAACATTTAATCTTTTTATATTGACAGTCAGCCGTTGGGATATAGGCTCCATTCCTCCTGCAGCACCTGAATAAGCAGGTAGAGGATGGATGGATTGATGGATGGATAGATAATTACAATCAATACAAGTTATTTTCTTGGGAAAACCTTTTGCAGTTTGAGTACTGAACACCAGCAGCATGGACCCGATGTAATACATGTAGATACTTTATCAACTTTTTTTCCTTTAATCTTTTAGTATTTTTGGAAATCCCACTATTCCATGTTAAAACGTGTGTTGGAATAGGACCTCATGAGCCACAAACTCCGGAGAGTGAAAGTGGCTTCGTTTTTGAGTGTGGGCTCTCTCTTGACACCAGAATTAGCCACAAAAGTGTGCTCTCCACAGTACACGATTTGGCTTTATTGCCAGCATTGACGTGATGGCTGGAAGCTGCTAGCTGCTAGCATAAGCTCTCTTTAGCCCCACCTGAAATCACCTGATTAGCTGCAACGGTGTTTTCAGCCACTCAGTGCTTCAGCAGTGAACTACACTAGCAGGGAGCAGTGGATTATATTTATTCAATGAGATGTGCAGTTGGTAAGTGTTGCTGCTTGTGTTACATCTTTTAAGAGACCAGGAAATGATGGTAGATGAACGGTGACAAGCTGCTTACATAGCTACAAACTTGTTGCTGTGGGAGTAACTTTACATTGGACATCCGCTCCTTATTTTCATCAGTCCAGCCCTTTTACTCCGCGTATTCTCTCTATCAACTGTAGTACCATTACGTTTTTATCATGTTTTCTCTGTTGCGACATCATTTTGCTTCACTCGGTCCATCCTGAGTTCTACTAACCAAACTTTGTTTTGGTTTGTGATGCTTGTCTTGTGAACGCGATTACAGACAAGTCTACTTCTCATTCATAAACTTGCGAGAAAAAAAGTGGCAGATGCAAAGAGGTAAAACTGAGCTTATTAGATTTTCCTCCCATCCAGCTATGATTAAAAATTGATTTAAGGAAGATTGTGTATGTAAAATACCAGGTTATGAGAGGCCCCCCCCCCCCCCCCAAAAAAACCACTCTTTTGTTTTACTAGACATGAACATAAACTCTACAATAATCCAGTTTCAACATTTTTAAATCAACTATTAACTCATTCAAAGGGAAAGTTCAGGATTTTGATTTTTGATTGCCTCATTTACAAGTGGGCCAGGGTCCTACTTATCACTAGACAGTTTCAACATATTCGATCCTCTTATTCTAGTTCCAGGAGGTCGCTGATGCTAATACTAGTGTGAGTCAATAGGAATCTGCTAGCCTGTCATTAAAACCAATTTTATCTACTCCACAGAACATCCGAGGCAAATCAGCAAACCTATCTATGTAAATGCCGTGTCAAACTATTAAACTTGTGTGTTAAACAAGTAAAACTAGCCTTGTATGACAAATTTTGCATTACATATTGAGGAGTTAGTTTCTTAAGCTGGATCTATAGTAGCATGGCGTCGGGTCTATGTACCTGACGCAGAGGCAGCGTGTGCTTTTACCTGAGCGTAGGGTTACAGCCTCATGCTGCAGTTTTTTTTCCAGATCTGCAGGCGACAACAGGGATTTTAATGACCAGGAAACTCCACAGAGCAGAGTTTTTTTTTCACCCCAATGGTTCGCTAGCTGCAGCATTTTTTTCCTCTTTTAGAGCAACAGTATCGGCGACATGCATTCATTCATTCAGCTACAAAACCCAAACACCCGGAAGCACGTTAACACACTGGCCAATCACCAGTGAGTTCTTCTGCGTCTCTGCGTTTGCGTAGCCGGGATGCACATCGGGTCTAGAGAGGTGCGCGTCAGGCCTTCGTGGACCATGCAGAGCCTGTGTGGAAGCTACGGCGCTTATGCAGACGCAGACGATGTGCGACTATAAACCCAGCTTTACCAGCTGCATGTACTTTGCTTCCAGGTGGTAGTGTTACTACCTTTGTCAGTGTATTCCAGTTTGTGGAGATATGATGACAGTTAGTTTGATGAAAAAAGTTCGAAATCGTCCTCAAAATCCAACATATCCTCATGCCTTTCAGATGTGGCCGTAGTTTTGACTGTATATTTGGATAATCAAATTCCTTAATGCACGTAGCAGCAGATCACTCCGCTGCCAAATACAGGAAGTAAAACTTTATAAAGTTTCTCAGCAGCAACAATCAAAATGCAACATAAGTTTTATTTGTAAGATTCCATTGACACGGCATTAACACAGACAGTCTTAAGTTATAAATGATTTGCCTTGGATGTTCTGTGGAGTGGTTAAGATTGTTTTTAATGACAGGCTAGCAGATTCCTGTTGACTTACACTAGCATTAGCATTGGCGACCTCCTGGAACTAGAATGAATGAAATATGTTGAAACTGTCCAGTGATGAGTAGTATCCTGGCTCACTCGAAAATGAGACCCTATGTCAAGAATCCTGAGCTTTCCCTTTAAAAGTTGAAAAAGTCAATTCAATTACACAGTAATGGGCCTTTTCCACTGCACATTTTTGTAACCCTTCCACACGGCACAGCACGTTTCATTTGTGTTTCCTCCGGGAAGACCCGTTACGAGCCGTTGCGATTTTCCACATCCGTTTCAGATCTAGCTCTAACTCTGCTGAACCTACACAAAACGTGACGTAACTGATGGCTCTCCACTGATTGGTCAAAGGAAATTGTCGTCATAGCGTCTTACGTGTTTCGCATCGCCTCTTCTAAAAAGGCTCTGTTTCTATTCACTGTCACCTCTACTTCATTGATGATTTACACATTATTACAAACCCTTTCGGATGTGTATATTGTGTATATTGAAAACTATGTGTATAGTTGGTTTATTTTGTTAACTTTTCTTTCTTTCTTTTATATTTTCATTATTGTCAGTTCATGACATGAACTGATCATCTTTGGTTATTACATGTCTCGAAATAAATGACCTACCTACCTACCTACCAACTACTTGGTTAGATTAGGCATTAAAATGATATGGTTTTGGTTGGGTATCTAAAACAAAATGATTAAGGTAAGGAAATCATTATGGCTTTTATCACAATGGGCATTTTAGTTTGTTCATCACACAAAATCTGACAGACACATAAACCTGACTTCTAGCTAAAATACATCACACAGGAAGTCATGTGTGGTTGCACAAAAATAGACAACTAGGTAAATAAATAAAAAGGCAAATACATTTAACAAACTGCAACATTTCCTGTTGAGCCTCTATATCTTGTAAATGGAATAATTAGATATGCATGAAAAAGTTTTTGGCACTTTGTCTGAAATGGGATTTCATGTGGAGGAAATATTGCAAAGATCATAAACTTCTCTCATAGCCTGTTGTTTTATGGTTTTCCTGAAGTTACTGTCATCAGCTACGTTTCTAACTTGTAATGTCTAAGGTAACTATTTAGAAGGAAAGAATGAGCATGTCTGGAGTTGACTCAGTGTCTGAGAGTAAACTGGAGTGTTTGGAGAATGGCTAAGTTGGTTTATCCAGGAGTTTAAACTGCATCTAGGCTATACTGCTTTCATCATCAAGAGTCATTTATGTGGACACGGTAGCTTCCATCAAATCTGTTTATATCTGATTGTATACTTCTTTTAGTGTGTAGGTAATTGACTTTAGTCTGTGCCACAAGTTAAAACCATCATCACTGTTATAACTGAGGTGGTGTTCATTAATTCCACCTTCTTTTTGTTTTGCACACCATTAATTTGTTTCCCTTTTTCAGTGCTGAAACACAGTTATTATTATAGTTAACATCACAGAAAACATGAATTATGGATGCACCTTCTTTACCAAGCAAGTTAGAGACATTAGCTGATAACATCACTCCTGGCTTTGGCTCAACAACCTCATGGTGGCGATTAAATACCAGATCTTAAAGTGATTGTTTACTAATCGATTTGCAATGTCACAGCTACTGTTTGTTGTTTATGATACAAATAAATAAATGAAAACAAACAAACAAAAAGAAAAATTTAATTCTAATAATAGTAAACTAAATAGTGTATTAACCTTTTTCAAAACACACTTTTCAACATTAATTACATGTATCTTGATTATGGTGCATTCAAATTTTAGTCATGTACTGTATTGGATTTTTTCTCTGCAAGCAGTTTTTATATTGTACTTGGTGTTCACTCTTCTTTTTGCTTGATATTCCATCCCACACTTCCAATTATCCTTGACGTGATAACAGCTATAATGTGACACACAAGGGTAAACGACTACTCTGTCTAGAAACATATCTCCCTTACACAACTCCTCCCCCTTGTGTATGGTTACAGAACCTGAGTGGCCCCAGTGGATCATAATTCAGTAGCATTTGCATTACTTCCACATGTAGTACACATCAGTACAAACACTGATTATAGCATTTTGCAAGATGCATTGAAACAGATTACACTTTAACAAACATGAAATGAATTTGCCTTTATGCGATGCTGTTTTAAAATTGAGTTTAATATTGGATATTGGGTATCTTTAGGCTTTAAATGTTACAAAAAGGGTGTTTTTGCATGTAATAAGTAAAATTACCCATGGATATGACAATATGACCACTTCTGTGATTTTATTAGAATTTTAGCATATTCAAAAAAATACAGAAAAATCTTCAAAAAGTTCAAAATATTACCTTTTTGTTTTCTTATTGGTCTTTTAAAAGTCATTGAATGTCCACTTTAGATTCAAACCAAACCTGCAGTATAGAGCATTAAATGGTCTTCGATGCAGGAATCTCGCAAATCTGAATTTCTAAAGGAATGATCTATTTTAAAAAAAGAATTAATTAACAGGTTCTGCCATTACTGAAAACAGAAATAATGATCTAAAAAGGCTTGTTACAGCTTGCTAGATTAGGTGGGTTTCCACCCAAGTGGGCTTCTTTTGAATATGTTAGACTGGGAAAAATTGGGCGGGTTGATAAAATTTGGGCTGCTTTTCACGTTTGGTGAATTTTTAGAAAACGTTTTGGGGAGAATATTAACAAAATATGTTTTAAAGAAAAAAAGAACCTCTTGCACATTTCAATAAAATGCATCCTTGCATTCCTATCATAAGTGCATATTTGAAATGGATGTGGTCTTTTTGAACCTGGAACTGTCATTCAGTGATAGTCCAACGGTCCACTATGAGAAAAAAACAAACAAACAAAAAGAAAACACAAAAAAAACAAAGCTGGGGTCTCAGGAGGTGAATTTTTTCTTTATAACACTGGTAACACAAAACAGTTGATTTGAAATAACAAACAAACACTGTATAAAATGAAGCACCTAGGCATGCAGACTGAAAGAACATTTGTGAAAGAATGGGTCGCTCTCAGGAGCTCAGTGAATTCCAGCGTGGAACTGTGATAGGATGCCACCTGTGCAACAAATCCAGTTGTAAAATTTCCTTGCACCTAAATATTCCACAGTCAACTGTCAGCTGTAAGAAAATGGGAGTGTTTGGGAACGACAACAACTCTGCCAGGAAATGGTAGGCCGCGTAAACTGACGGAGCGAGGTCAGTGGATGCTGAAGCGCATAGTGTGAAGAGGTCAACAACTTTCTGCAGAGTCAATCACTACAGACCTCCAGACTTCATGTGGCCTTCAGATCAGCTCAAGAACAGTGCACAGAGAGCTTCATGGAATGGGTTTCAATGGTCGAGCAGCTACATCCAAGCCATACGTCACCAAGTGCAATGCAAAGCTTGGGATGCAGTGGTGTAAAGGACGCCGCTACTGGACTCTAGAGCAGTGGAGGCGTTCTCTGGAGTGACGAATCAGGGTTCTCCATCTGGCAATTTGATGAGTCTGGGTTTTGTGGTTGCCAGGAGAATGGTACTTGTCTGACTGCATTATGCCAAGTATAAAGTTTGGTGGAGGAGGGATTATGGTGTGGGATTGTTTCTTAGGAGCTGGGCTTGACCCTTTAGTTCCAGTGGAAGGAACTCTGAATGCTTCAGCATACCAAGACATTTTGGACAATTCCATGGTCCCAACTTTGTGGGAACAGTTTGGAGCTGACCCCTTCCCCCTCCAACATGACTGGGCACCAGTGCACAAAGCAGGTCCATAAAGACATGGATGGCAGAGTCTGGTGTGGATGAACTTGACTGGCCTGCACAGAGTCCTGACCTCAACCCAATAGAACACCTTTGGGATGAATTAGAGCACAGACTAAGAGCCAGGCCTTCTTGTTCAACATCAGTGTGTGACCTCACAAATGCGCTTCTGGAAAAAAAATTCCCATAAACAAACTCCTAAACCTTGTGGACAGCCTTCCTAGAAGAGTTGAAGCTGTTGTAGCTGCAAAGGTGGACCAACGTCATATTGAACCCTATGGATTAGGAATGGGATGTCACCTAAGCTCATATGTAAGTCAAGGTTAGCGAATACATATGGCAATATAGTGTACCTTACTGAGGTTTGAAAAACAAAGCAAGAAATAGCTTCAACTTTGAAATCCTTAATGGAGAATCAGATCCCAAATCCAATAAAAATTGCAAAAATGGAAAAATTAAGGAGTTACACATATGAATGTCCAAATTATGGGTAAGAAGTACTTACTTTTGTTCTTCTTTTCATGCATAAACATAAACGTATGCTTATACTTTTCATCAAAGCATCTGAAGAAGGATTTTTGCTGAAATACATAAGTTCATTTTCAATTGTGGTGTGAGACGAATAAATCAGTCAAACATGAGAGGTCTTGCTATTCTTCATTCTGATATTCAGATGGCTTCCTTTTCATTTGTCATTTTTGCAGCTTTCCTGAGCATCTCAACCTGAATAATCTAAGGCGGTGTAATGTGAAGGGCCGTACAGGAACATCTTGTGTGCAGGGTGAAATGTGTTTTTTCCTGAACGGCAATTACAACTTAACCGTTTCATTACATTTTACACAGTGTTAGTATTTTTGTGGAAGTAAACAGGAGTTTCATTTATTGCTCCACTCTGATGACTTTGTAATTTAATCTATTAACATTGACCCAATTTCCACATTCCACATTTTCCATATGAGGACACATTTTTTTCTCAGAAACTACTTATTGTACCAAGACAAAATTGATTGATGTAGTTACAGTATTATGCCCATACTCCTTTTAAACATCATGAAAAAAAAAATCCACCAAAAATAAATCCTGGGTCTCAGGAAGTTGAACCTCCCTTGTTATTGGGGAGATTTGATTCCTTCATACTACCTGCACCTGCTTTCACTGGCTGTACATAGTTGATCATGTTAAACATTCTTCAGTTCAAGAAAAGGTCATTTATATACGCACAGATTACTGTATTGTTTTGTATGCTCGTGTGACTGACATAATAGTTGTTTCTGATTATTTCTCAGCTGATCAGGAAGCCTGATTGTGTTACCCTTTCTTATTTGTTTATGTAGTGCAGGTGTGAGCTTATGATGCATACTTTATTACACATGTTGTAGTTTTGACATGACATGACTTTTGAGAGAAGATGAATTTTGGGCTGTTTTTTTTTATTGAAGTGGGTGGGTTTTACATTGTGTTTGGGCTGGAAACTGTCAGTCAGATCTGGCAACCCTACAGTAAGTCTTAATGTGTTGTATTTGTTATACTGCTTCAAGCAATTGCAGCCATGACCTGCTTATTCTTCCACCTTAGACAAACTTACCGCTGGCTTTAAGCTCTGCCCACAAATGAATAAACATACTGATATACCTTACTTTACGCTGAATTTTCCACCCACTTTGGCTCACTCTTGTGTAGCTTTGGTGCCTCAGTTGCTTCGGATGCGGTTTGAGATGTTTTATAGAAAGAAGTCCTTCATACCAGCATCAGGTATGTGGAATGAAACATAATCCTTTGGTCCTTAAAGTCAGAAGTTTTTGATTGGCCAGTGATAAACGGTGTCTAATTAAATTGAGGTGAATCTGTTCAGATGCAGCTCTGAAGGGAATGTCAGACTTTTCCTTGAAACTGATTTTAAGAACTAATTTGAGCCTGACCTTTCAAATAGCATTAGGAATTCATGAAATATGTCTGAATTTCCTAGGCTGTAGGAACTTCAGTAATTAACTTAGGATACATTGGATTTTAAGATCTTTTTTCAGCACTATAAGCTTATTTTATATATTATCCTAAAGACAATCCCAACATTTTCATTCATTTACTGCAGCTTTGCAAGAGGGTTGCATTAGTCAGACAAGCCCAAACCAATGATAAATAAAACCTCCACAGTCAGAGAACGGTGCTTATAAATTTTAGTTGTAATTGGTTAACTGTTATCTGGTTTGCTTGGCTTTGTACATCAATAACATACGGCACAGTGGTGGGCTACACGGTGGCTGCATGGTTATGTTGTGGTTGGCGGCACCACCTCCTCAAAGCAAGAAGATTGCTGGTTTGAAACTTGGCTGGGCAGGGGCTTGAACAGTGGCCATACTGGAGGAGTTTGCATGTTCTCCCCGTGTATGTGTGGGTACTTTGGCTTCCTCCCACCATCTA
Source organism: Atherinomorus stipes (assembly GCA_023101725.1). Taxonomy (NCBI): domain Eukaryota; kingdom Metazoa; phylum Chordata; class Actinopteri; order Atheriniformes; family Atherinidae; genus Atherinomorus; species Atherinomorus stipes. The sequence continues at coordinate 363,723 of JALJCO010002219.1, read as the reverse complement.
AAGACATGCATGTTAGGTAAAAAAGGTCTCTCTTGCAAAAAAGACTGTGTGTTTCAATGAGATTTAAAGGTTGAATAAAAATAGACATAACAACAGTGCCTTGCACATCTGTATTCTTAGCTCATGATTGGCTGAAGCAGCAACAAATGATGTGACACTTTCAAATCATTGAAGAAAAATGGATTTGTTTTATAGAAAAAGAAAGTGTAATGCAATGCATTTAATGCAGACTGCAATAAAAAGACATGAAGGTAGCAATTAGTATGTCTGAGATTATGTAAAGAAACTAATATTCACCGTTGTAGTAAATTGCTTCAGTAGTACTGTACTTAAAGGGGAAGTTTTTTTTTTTTTTTCAATCTGGAGCTACTTTCTAACATGAAATACATTCATTTATTCACCCAGACAGTTTTGGTGCAACTTGAATTCCTTCGGGAGATATTTAGATCCACTTGAGATCAGCGTATAGTCCAATATAATGGAAGTGATGGGGCAATCACGTGCAGCCTCTAAATAATTATCTGCCACAAACTCATTTCACCAATTTTTTGTTACGAAACATTAGTCGGACCCCCCCTGTGAGCTCGAAGTGGCTTTTTTGTGGTGATTCATCCTTATCTACAGACATTTTTACTGCGGCGGCTTTGATGACGTCACTATTATGCGACACCGTAACAAAATGTCTGTAAATAAGGACGAATCAGCACAAAAAAGCCGCTTAGGGGGGGGGTCTGACTAATGTTTCGCAACAAAACATTGGTGAAATGAAGGAGTTTGTGGCAGATAATGCCTTATTTAGAGGCTGCGCGCGGTTGCCCCATCACTTCCATTATATTGGACATACGCTGATCTTGAGTGGATCTAAATATCTCCTGAAGGAATTCAAGTTGCACCAAAACTGTCTGGGTGAGTAAATGAATGTATTTCATGCTAGAAAATAGGTCCAGATTTAAAAAAAACAACTTCCCCTTTAATGCTCGAAAGTACCAATAATTAAATAGCAAATGATAAAAACACAAGTATGAAACTTTGTTTTTATGTATTTATGTTGAGTCTTTGTTGAACTGTCATCTATAGAGTATAAATAGAATAAAATGTAATAAAATGCATCCACAACATTTTATTACATTTTAGACAAGAGCTAGAGAAAACTTTAAACTCGCCAATCAAATACAATATACACAAGTACACTATAATTTCAGGATACATCAAGTTTAATTGTTTGCAGACAGATTGTTGTTTGTCATTGTGCAGCAACCTCAGAGCCATAAACATTAATCAGGGACTATTATATATTTACTTTTACTTTTTGGTTTTACAACTCTTAATGGTCTTTAATGGGGTGTTTAATTTACTAACACATTGTAGGCAATGAACTCTGAACTGTAATGGTTATAATACTGCAGAGCGCTTGCCAGCTGAGCTTAAGAGTCTCCCCATTATATGCTTATGTGGTGTTTTCAGCATTGCGGCTTCAGCATTTGTAAAGAGCAACACATAGTGAAAGCCAAAAGGGCTGTGTTTTTTAAAACAGGATCCTTGCATTTTACCTCATTAACATGTTTCTATTCAGATGGAAGGAAAAGCTGGGGAACTGATTGTGACTGGAGGCTGCAGCTCATTAGCACATTTTTTATTTTGTTTAGATGCACCTATTAAACTGAGATTTTGACAGGTGAATCACAAGAAAGCTCATTCAGCACCTCAAAAATATTAATTTCACAACATGTCTGATAAACCAAAAAGCTTATAATGAAATTTCATCATCACATCAGTTATATCACTGTGTCTGCCAGCAAATGTCATCAATCAAGCTAATTTGGATAACATTAGATGAGAAATTGAACCGAACAAACTGGAGCAGAATTCTTTCTGGTTGCTGATGTGCCAGATGTGGTTGTTCTGGGGGTGAAGAGAAAAGCTTTTATTCTACTCACACCTCAAGTGTGCATAATGTGTACATGATGTTCTCAAGGCCTTTTAAATGGTTAATCAAAAGAAAAGGGAAAAAAAACAGATTTTATATTTGCAGTCTCTGGGTGAAGATTTTCATACTCTATCTTTTGTAGAATTTGCTTGCAATTGCTTTAGATGTTTTTTTTTTTTTTAAGTAATTATATAAATTACATAAATATTACAAGGTCTAAAATCAATTTCATTTTAAGGCTTGGCTGTGATTAACATGAAGAAGACCTAGGATTATGAGATTATAAAGCAGTTATTAACACTAAGCCAAGAGGAAAACAGAAAAAAGGCGGTCTGAAGCAACGACTATCACACTTGCATGAAAAGAGAGATGGGTGGATTGATGAGTACTTCCTATCTCTAAATATACCTGAACTATGAGTTGGGGTGGATTTGATAATCTGAGTGGAGTTGAAGTTTATCATCATTTGTTAGGATACAAGTTAGAAAAAAAAAAAAAGTGATTTGTGGCTTCTGGTTTCTGCTTATTGCTTTGACCAAATGAACTGACCTCTTCTGGGTTGTATTCCAGTGAATGAGCCATATATACTCTTTGTAATAGCGTGTTTACACACACGATCTGTGAAAAACACAACTGGCTCAATTAAAGAAAAAAACAAACAAACAAAAAACCAAAGAAACAGCAGTTATTTTACACTGGAACTGGCCTTATACTGTATAGACCTAAAGGGGCTATAGCCATGAACTGTTTTTTATGTTGTTGTTGCCGTCTTTTTCAGTGAAATGTTTGGCTAACTGTGTATGAACTCAGTTATACAGCTCGCGCGGTTGCTTTACAGCTTTGAATCCAAAGAGCAAGACTTCAGTAAAAACCTTTTTCACTAACTTGTTTCAGGGTCCCTCCACATTCTATAGTTATCAAATTGAGTACCGTCATCTTTTATTGCTACAAATATGTTGTGAAATAACCAGTAAAGATCTTAGCTGTAAACTCCAAAGTTTTGTTTGTCTTGAGCTCTTGGGCTTCACGGTTACAGTTTCTTTTCAATTAATTTAGTTTCACATGTAACTTCTCCATCTTTTGGGACAAAATTCAGATTTGACTCTTTTCTGATGCAGGCAGACTTTTTCAAACTGGCTGCGGTTCATGCAGTTTGTGAACCACAGCTTGGACTCTAAGGCATTTCCAAAGAGTTAATTATTTTGCTAAGAAGTCAATAGCTCTCTTGCTCAAGTCCAGAATTAGTCGAGGCATTGGTCCATATCTCATTCACCACATCTTCAGGACTTTAAACAAGGATAAACATTAGATAAACCCCGGCATTGGGATTGTTATTGTCGTTGCAATCGATAATTATGATGAAAAGGACTATCAGGCATACATTCTTGGGAACCAATGTCACTTTTGTGGCTAACTAAGTAATAATTTCTCACATTTTTCTTCCTGCTTGAAAATGAACAATAAAAACACCTCCCTCCATGATAGGCCATTCTTAGTTTGTTGATAAAAGCACTTATATAAATGTGTTACAGCTGATATGAAGCCATATATATATTGTTTTCTTTTACAGTCTGTAGGTTTTAAATTAATGAATCTCCTTCTGTTTCCATCATTTTAATTTCAGTAAGTTTATGAAATGTCTAGTATTTTTCTCCTCAGTATTTCCAATCCTTGTTTCAGTCATCATGTTCAAGTGCAAGTGTCTCTGTAGCCTTGCCCACCTCACATATCCCGGCACCATGAGCTTCATTGCCACAGTGAAGGCTAAGGGGAAATAGTGCTGCCTGTCATGAAATCCATTTGCATGTCGTGTTCTAGTACAGCTGACAGTATCCTCCTGGTATCACTGAAAATATGACAGATGTTTGGAGCAAGCCCTGCGGTGGGCTGGTGACCCATTCAGGGTGAACCCTAGCCGTTCACCCAGTGGCAATAGTGAAGGGTTCAACCATCCCTGCAACTCTGAAAAGGATAAAACATGTAAAGAGAATACATGGATGATCTGATTTCAAATTCTTTCTGTGCTGGCATACAGTATGCTCTGCTGTCAGGAAATTGCAAAACATTATCTTTTATTTAACAGGTGTCACAGGACCTGATCAACTTGTGCATTTGTATAAAAAGCAGTGGCATAGGCAAAGTTCATGACTACACTATCAAACTATCTGAAAACCAAACTGTATTTTTAACACACTCATGTTCAATTTTAGCTTTAGCTTTAGCTTGAACTGAGTTTTGCTCATTAGCAACATTAGAGTTAAACATCAGATTCAGGTATGGTGGGTTTCTTTGTTCACTTACTGTACATAGCCCATAATAAGCTGCTGGTCTAATGCATACGTTCTGCCTTTCTTTATCTTTTTGACTTTTTGAGAATATTAAATTGTTTCCCATCATAATTTTTAATCACGTATATTTGAATTAGTGACTTAAAAAGTTGCTCATTTCCATTAAACCATGCAAATTCAGCAGGAGTCAGACTGACAGGGAGGATTTACTGCTGCCATGTTAAGCTGGGCTGCTCACACTGTGGCAGGATTAGAATATATATTTCTTTTTACTCTATTTTCACTAGATTCATACACTGCCATATTGTAAAGGCCGTTTGAATAAATAAAGACTAATATTTGTGGTATGATTGACTGTGTACATTTGGTGTGTTTTAATTTATATGAACTTATTTGGGAGTTTTATCCAAAGCAGCTTGGGAGGTGAGGATCAATAATATCAACTCAGTCAAGAAACACAGTTTTTACAGTACAACAGTCATTAATCAGGCTTCTACAGAACAAAAGCTGAAGTCATGTAAGTTGAGGTTACATAATACATTTTGTCATCTCTGATTACACGGTGAAAATGCTTTAGGCAGCTTAACACATTCATCATTCAGCATTTAAGTATCCACTCTCTCACTTCAATCTCATCTCTTAAAAGCTCCCTTTCACTTATTCATGTACTTTTAAGGCTATCCAGAGATGTTTTAATGGTAAATACTCACGCTTTCCTTTGAAATTTGTCTTGAGTCTGTATTGTGCAAATGACCTTTTATACATTTTATACCTGCCTGCTTTGGATTTATATGCATAAGAGCCTATAATCATAAAGCAATTAAAGCTTCTCCCATGATGTCTATCACATCCATCTAAGTGTCAACAGACATTTTAACTATTCAATATAAACAGAATTCCAGCTGAGGTGGATTTTTTTTCTTTTCCTTTTATTTTCTTATCCATAATGTTGTGAAAATTGCTTTTCAGCTAATGTTTTGGCTCCAAAGCCAGCCATTGTTTAAAGTATCAACATTACTTCCAGTTTCATGCAAAATACTGCAATGGTTCTGCAATAAAGTGATGCACAACACAGGATCATGTGGGTGAACCAAAGACCTCTACTTGTTGTGCATGTTCCTTATGGATATTCCCATGTTGGCTTTACAGATAGCATAGCATTCAGCCTCAGGCAATACACTTTATCAAGATAGATGGCTCATCAAGATGATTGACAAGTGCTGGTCGAAGACCTTTACTTGCTGAAGAGGAAGCGGCAGCAGAGACTAGACAGGTCAAGCACAGGAAACTACTTTAACTACATCCATCTTCACTGAGACTTCACTGGGTAGTTTAAAGTGCTTTTGGTTTTGGCTGAGAGGCCTAGATAATATCTCACATTCTTGTTTGTTGCAAGAGGCAGTTGTTGACTCTACAGAATTGCAAGAGGGATGCTCTGCCTCTGCACATCTCTGCTTTTCCACACAAGGATCCAGACAGAAAGAAATAAGAGTAAAGAGAAGAGCTTTGCCTTGTTCATGCAGATAAGTTTGGTCGGTCCCACGTTGTTTCTTCCAATGCTAAATGTTGCAAACTGGGTCTGTGCTGCTGTGTCAAATGAAGGATCCAAAGAGGATTCAAAGAGTTAAATAAATGGATTGACTAAGAAAATAAACACTTATCAGCCTTTTTCCACAGTGTGGCTTTTGTTAATTTGGGTTTTTGAAATAAAAAAGGGTAATTTTCCCCCCTACAAATCCTTTAGTTTTGAAATCGCCTTGGCAACCACTGGTTAAGTAAAAAAAAAGGTATACTGTATGGAAAATAAGTGAATGGATGAATGAATCAATGATTAAATACAATGATCTACTGCACAACACAACTCCAATACTAGAACATTTAATAACCGAACAGAAGGACTGTGATCTGTGCAGTCTGAGCACATAGGGATTACAATGCAAAAACTTTTTCCAAAGACCCATCTTTCAATTTCCTTCTACTCAGAATTCAAATTAATGTGTCTCGCAGCAGAAATGCCACCCTGCACACATTATATGATCTCAGAGGAATGCGCAAGTGATTAATTCTATTAGAATAATCCCTTTTGTTTTGGCGTCAGTGAAAGAAACACCTTCGGATTGACTAATGGAGTGCAGCACAGTGACATTTGGGAGTGGAAGTCAGGTGAGCCATTACATGCGTGTAAGACTAAAGTGCAAAAGCAAATGCTGTGATCTCAGTGAAAGAATTTAGATGAGTAGCTTGTGATTACTTGAAACCACTGAAGAAGCTCAGCCAGTAGGAAGTCTGTGATGTGTTTTGATAAAAGATAAGACCCACAGTACAGCACTGGAGTGGGTACATAAATCAAGAGGCAGATAACGATATGAGATACTGAGATACTGCCAGTTCAGCAGATGACACTTGCTTCTTGTTTACTGCACCAGATACAATATTGTTGAGAGGTGGCATGTGGGCTATTTGCATGCGCGCTCTTTCATTATACACTAACTGGGCTTCAACTAAAGGCATTGAACGAAACAAAAAGATAAATAAATAACTAGCTTTCATACCCAGAGGATATCAGGTTGCTTCAAAGCATTGGCATTATATTTGAATTATGCAAATCAAATTAAACAAACATGACTGCCAAACAAAGTTAAATGGTTTTATACACCTGTGCAGTCTGGATGGAGCATTTGGTTACTTCTGAAGCTGTTTGGCTTCACAGGCGTATCTGTCGCTGGCATTTTTACTTTTGCAGTTAACATTTAAACTGCCATTTGGTAATATTTCATACATGGCAGGGTTCCCCAATTCAGTCATGAGGGCCACAAGCCTGCAGGTTTTCAATGTGTTCCTGCTCAAACACACCTGACTCAAATTAGATGGATTGAACAGCCAATAGGTTTCAGGGCAATGACTCATCGAAAGTTGGGGAACCCTGACATATGGCAATGTTTTTTTTTTTTTTAAATGCTGTGCAAATTTTGTAAAATTGCATGTAAAACAGAACCAAATCACTGACTTCAGCTTACAGTATTCCTTTTTTCTTTCTTTCCAGGTACCAACTTTTATTTTAAAATGAAATATTTACATGTGTTCAAATCAAAACTTTGAAAACTGTACTTGACTGCAAGAACTTCCCCTACTTCAACTCATGGAACATTTACTGGAAAATGAGCTGTACTGTATCCTACTTCTTCATAGCAAAGGCAGTGTTGGACTTATGAGATTTGGAGATCTTCAAGCAAGTAACTGCACGTCAGTGTTATTTGTCAAACTCATCTGATTACAATTTGGAGGCATTAAATCTCACTATATGCAAAAGACAAAAGCAAACAGCTAGTCTTGTGATTGTCACCGAGACTACATCGATGTCACAATGCACAGAACTATGGGAATAAGCCGTATTTTTTCTTGCTTTCATTTTTACTGCTCAGTTTGCTTGAACAAGATACTGACTCATCAGTTAGTTCTGTATATTTAGACATCTGTCTTTTATTTTCAGAATCTATTCATTTATGAGAAATGAATCCACACAGATGAACAGATGTTTGATTTAGGAATCAAAATATCCGAAGCATAAACCTATAGCATATAGGATTTCAGTACAGTGGTGTAGGTGCAGTTGACAGTTTGTAGACTCACAGGTCTTCATCCATCTGTTTGTAAAATGGCTGCATGCTCATTTAATCATCAGTACTTTTTCAATTCTTGACAGATGTACAAACAAAACGCAAGGTAAGCACCAATGTCTAAGACTGAAACAGGTGGTAACACATCTAAACCTGAACTTAATTAGTTTATCAGCAGCTTGGAAATGTGTAAGTTATTAATTAGTGCTGTTTTTGTATCATAACGACTCTTCGCTTCTCTTGTGAGTTTATTGCGAAAAGGATGTTTCTTCCTGGTGGCTTTTTAGAAGTGTTTTAAATTTACTCACGAGGAATCGTAAAGTGTATACAGTGTATGTAAACTATAGCCCCTGTTACATGTCATATGGACCTCTGGTTTAATTGAATTGTATTTTTTTCCCCCATTTCTCATTTTCATTTTATAATCTCACATCTTAATTTTTAAGACAGGTGTTGATGAGACAAAATCAAAGCAAAAAAAATTAAGACGATGCATCACTGCTGCTATTATGTTATAGTTTACAGGACTGAAATAAATGAAGAGCACACAAATAATATATTTTTTAAAATATATAGCCAACATTTTCCAATTGCCATATCAAATACTGGCTCTTTTTAACACACAAGATGTCCATTTTTCAGTCCATGTCCATGCGGACGAGTCTTTGTATTAAAATGTGGTTATAACCAAGGAGGAGTGAGAATTGGCACGTACTCTATGTCCTTTGATGGCCGCTTTCTTGGAAAGAAAATGGGGAACAGAACTAAAAGAAAATGAATGACATTTAGTTTCCCAGCACTTTGAACATGCAATGAACCCTTACATTAAAGGCATCTCATCTCAAAGATATGTGTTGGGTCACCCAGAGCTAAGTCAAGATCTTTTAATTTCTCACATAGACCATAAGTGACATGTTCATGCGGTCTGGGTGTATATATAGTTTAATTTCAGTCTCTGTGCATATGCTTGTACATTATCTGCACATGCCTCGCCAGTCAGTGTCTCTCCATCTGCCTTGGCAGTATCTTCCCCCTTGGGAGACTGCTTGATTCAGAGCAGCAGATCTGCCTTGCCTTCTTTGCTGTATCTTCTCAGCACTGTGTTCACAGAGAAATGCCTTAAGTGACGGTGCAGATAAGATGTGGTGGAATCTGCCATCATCTATTACATTTTTAGGATTCCTCTCTAGCTGCAGTGGTGCAGTACAGTATGTACAGTAACAAAATGAGTAGGAAGCCAAGGAGCAATTAAGTTGGCTTTATGTATTTCATTTAGTGCTTTAACTAATCAAGCTCATCAAGCTGGCTTGAGTCTTTTAGCAATTTTAATGCATTGAATTCTGAATTCCCATGCAGGGTTATACTGAAGTGGGATGAATATACTGTGTATTAGTAAGTCGGTGAAACATAAAGCCAGACCATCAAAGAGCCAATGCAGAGCTTAGAGTCTCCAGGGGTTCGTTTGCCGGGATATAGAGAGACTGATCTTTAACATCTTCACCCCATGCTGCCCCTCCGATTTTTAGATTTGTGATCTAGTCATGTGGAAACTAGAGTTAGAAGTCAAAAGCATCACAACAGTCCTTACTAATTGTTGGTAATTTAAACATCCTTGAGGGGAAAATTGACAAATTTTTAATGGCATGGACCTTGTTTTTGTTGTTTTGGACATTATTCAAATTTATTTCTAAAGATAGCTGCATTATTCTAACATTTAACTCACTAATTTAAAGACTTGAAATGCAGTTAGAACAGTTATTAGGTTTAACTGCACTCCACGGCTTGGAGAAAACACAGAAGAGTTTGAGAATTTTTTCAGGAACGCACAGCTTTTCATAATGGCCATATGGCTCAGATTTAATCATTTCATTTGAGAACCTGAAATATTAAGCAGAATTTATCTCATGCTGTTAGGCTGATTAAACAAAAGCACCACTTATTTGCAATTCTACCAAAGTTTTTTAAAGCAGCACAAGCTGACAGATTAAATAGTCGACTTTGCTGCTGCGCAGGGTGTCTATGAAATCATCCCACAGTAGCAATGAACCTTTTTTGCAAAACTACATATTTTACTGCCCCAGGTTACCACTGATCTTTTGATCATAAAGATGAAACTTCTTGACAAGGTGATACCTGCCTTCAAATGTGGAGCTTTCACGTGTTCTTCAATAACGTCTCCACACTGCGGAAATCTCATGAGCGTGACAGATGCTAAAATTAAAAACTCCTAATCTAATGGAGACTCACAAATTAAAAGGGAAAGACCACATTTTAAGTCAAAAGTTCACATTTTTTTTCAAGGCCATTAGATAAGACAGTCTACTGATCTTCAGCCTCCAAAACTTCAGCTTATTTGTCAAGATGCTTAGTTTTGACATGTGTAACAATCTTGTAGCTCCTACCACACATCCACAACTGCTCTCAACAACAAGCAGGCTGCTCTGGATTCAAATGATGTTTATCCTTGGATCTGATATGAAAAACCTAATTAATGCTTTGGTGGAAAAGGTTGGCCTCAGTGCAATCAGATGTCAAAAGATTACAGTGACAGGGCCTCTTCTTATTGAAAGCAATAATATGCAATTGTGCAAAGTACAAAAGAGTTCCTCCACCATCTTTGATTGATTCCAGCTTTGTTCTCACTCATGGCCTTGAAATTTGGTGGAATGGTGACAGAATGAATGAGATAGATACAAGCAGCTGGAAGGAGATACCATGGCTGGCAAGGCTCAGCCTAAGAGATTGGGTGAGAAGCTTGAAGCATCCGAAGGGAGCTGGGAGTAGAGCAACTGCTTCTCCGCATGGACAGGAGTCAGCTGAAGTGGTTTGGCCATCTGATTAAGATGCCTCCATGTCCCCAATTTTTCTTTGCACATGGAAATGGATGAGACCCCAGGGCAGACTCAGAGTACTCTGGAGGGATTAAATCCCTACTCCCTCCTAAACCTGTTGCCTCTGCAGCACCCTCCTTCCAGACTTGGAAAACTGTCCACAAACACACACACACACACACACAAAGTGTTTTTTTTTTAACCTTGTGACTAGTATGAGATGCATTTCTTTTATTTTTCAGGCTCTCAGGATGCAGGTTAATAGTGACCTACATTTGCAGAGACAGATAGCATTGATTACAAAAAGCCGTATGCACAAAAAGATACTCACAGAAAGAGGCAATCTGAGACAGATGTGTACCGACAGACTGAGAAAAACCCACGCAGACAGATCGAGTCTGACCAGACTCTGTAGGACAGCCACCGGAGACAAAGAGGACAAGCTGTCGAGCTGCAACTCATGCAAATTTTCTAACTTGAGAGGTGTCAGAAAGCTACTGTTTGAGTGCATTTGCATTTTATGATAAGTTATGTTACTCAACTTCAATGCCTTTTTGAATATGTATATTTAAAAAAACAAACAAACAAAAAACATTATCTGTTGGCATCTACCAAGTTGGAGCTGTAACACAATTGTTTGAGACAAAGTGCAAATTTTAGCTTAATATGCTTGTCGCACTGCTGCATGCTTACTGTGCTCCCATATTGTTCACCTGCAGGCTACTGTATGCTGTCATTTTCTAACTCACTATTCACACAACATTTTAAAAACTCCACCTCTATCCCTGGAAATCCACCTGTAGGCTCTGAGCCAACACGCCTCTGCACTCCCGCTGTGCTGAGTTCTGTAACTCCTGTCTGGGAGAGACAAGTTCAGAAAGAAGCTAAGAAACATCAATTTGGTACTCATCCCACATTCTCAAAGTAATGCAAATTCAATGTGAGTTGGCTGAGTGAATGTAAGAAATTAAAGACTTAAAAGTCAAAGCTTTCGTGAAAGACAAAATCAGTGCATCCTAGAAGTCTTGCTTTTCTTTCAAAACATGAAAATAAAATCATGAAGAAGAACTGAAAGTGTCAGTTAAATGAATTAGAAATCACATAAAGCGGGTTTAATCACAATTTAAAAAGATGATTGAAACAGATTTTAATAGCACTTGTTCTAATTGGGATGTCTAAAATATTTTTTCTTGTCTGCTTTAAGTTTCAAACAAAGTAGATGACTTTTATAATCAAGCACAACCTCAGTCTCTGCTAACCTGACTCCGCCAGATGGATTTGCTCTCGCATATCCATCTAGGAATCATCCTATGGAGTAGTTTTGGGAAGGGGCGAAAATACTGGTTAGCTGATTGGATAAGGCATCTGTCTCTCACCACCTATGTTGGTGATAGACGGGCCAAATCAACCAATCAGATCAATGAAGCATATAACGTACTAACAGAGCGACGACGAAAACACAACCACAAGCCAGGCTACTCTTGCTGCTGCCGGCAATGGCTCGTTAGCTTAGCAAACAAGAAACATGTCGGCAGTAATTCTGATAAAACTTGAGCGATAGCCACGCTGACACTAGTTTCATCTGCTGAAGCCGCCATGTTGTTTAGACTGAACTGTCGCTTCTCGTTGACCCGCCTCAAAGTCAGCGCTGATTGGACGTTCGTTTGGTGAACTGCTCCAAATTCTCTCCAACAGAAAGTAGCCAGACTAATCTGCGAGTGAAAACCTGAAGCTCGCGAGATCAAGATGGTCTCACCAGGCTCAGTCTTGCCTGCTATCACCTTAAGAACATCTCAAGGATAAAAGATCTGATGTTTCAGCAGGACCTGGAAAACTAGTCCATGCATTCATCTTTAGTCGGCTTGATTATTGTAACAGGTCTTCCTAAAAAAATCAGACAGCTGCAGCCCATTCAGAGGTCAGCTGCTTGAGTTCTCACTAAAGGTGGATTTCCACCGGGTCAGTGTGCGGTGTATTGGTTTCCGGCCATTATAGTCAGTGGGCTCACACGACACAAGCGTACCAGATCCGTCTTGCCGCGCCGCTCCGCTAAATATAGAAGTTGGGTCTATTTCTGACGCAGCGCGCTCAAGCTCTGCAGTGCAGATCGGACCTGACGGGAAACCAGACATGGGAGCAGAGTAAAGCATCCAGTAAATTTAAGAATAAAAGTTGTGATGGCATAAACTACAATTACAGTGACTCGAGGTTAGCAGAAGTCAAGCAGAGCCGTCCCATGGACTGTGCAACCTGTGCATCCGCACAGGACGTCGCTCCTGCATTTCTGCTGTGTGTGTGTCTGTGTGAGTTTTTTTTTTTAAATTAAATACATTAACATTTGATTTTCATCCCTCTGTCTAGGTCACATAAAACAACAAAACAAAAAATACCAACACAGTGGATTTAGATGTAGGAAAAGGACTGGTCAAGATCTCCAACTTTGATTAGATGTGTGAGTAGAAAATAATTTACCTCATAAGGACTGAAGGAACTGTGAGACTGCACTCAGGATTTCATAAACTCTTCCTGTAACAGCGGCATCGGACAAGCGAAGCTTTTCAAAGTTGAGACTAATTAAAAATGATTTTCGTACCTATGTCACAGAACAGACTGTGCAGCTTTGCACTACTATTAGTTAGAAATAGAATTAGCTTGCATCCAAACTGGATTATAAAGTCTCATTGCTGAGTTTGTGGCCAAGAAAGCAAGAGAGTGATGGCATGATCAGTTTCTGGGATAGATTATGCATGGTAAGTTAATTATTAAAATGCAAAAATGTTGTGTATAGTGTTGGCAACTTTATGGAAAAAGTGCCGGACAGATTGACCTAAACTTTTGACCAGCCATGTGCCTCAGCGCAAGAACGAACCCATTAAACGTTGATGGTGATCCGGATCACCTTTTGGATCCGGGAAATTTTTGAAGGATTCTTTATCATTGCGAGAGCTGCTTGGTGGAGGTCTGCGCTCTCCGAGTACTTTTCTAGTTTTTGTATTGAGATCTTTGTTTTCTCATGACTGATGATCAGAAACACTTTTTTGAATACACTCTTAGTTGTTACATCTTCTATCTTTGTTTTAACCTTTGTAACAAGACAGATTTTGACAATCTGACAGCTGTTGTTTTACTTAGCTTCTTTTCCCTCAAAAGTTAATGTACAGTAGGACAAATTAGATTCTTTTGAACCATCTATATCCTAAACAAAGATTTTTTAGTTTCAAAAGAAATCATTCTGGAGCAAAAATAGTAGCAACAAACAGTAAAATCTTATGGGAACATTGAATTTTATGCAGAAGAGAAACCCGAGCTTCCTGTGTAAAAATCTTGTATTTCATGCAATTGTCTGTTGCACACACCGCTTATATTAACAGTTGCTCTAAACCTGATTGACTTCAAAGTCTTTCTGTTAGAGAGAGCTGAACATAAGAGTCTCCTAAAACCTCCCAGTGTTGCCTCACCGGCAGAACTGCAGCCATAACTACACTGTACCCACCCCAGCAATGTCATGCTGAAAATCGGACTGCTGCCACCGAGAAGTATGTTGGCTGTAGGCTATTGAGGCGTAGTGCAGGCAAAGCAGTACACAACCTGACAGAGTGAGCCTGTGAGCCTAAACTCAGGGCAAGCACGACCCATTCCTTTAGTTACAGACAAATCTCTGCTCATGTTTGTAGATAGATACACATTTGCAGATCTGCCATGGTAGGAGTGTAGCAAAACTCATGCATGGAAAGACAACTCACAAGAGATTATCGTATTTCAAACAACATGCTTAGTTTTAACTCATTAAAATTTATGCACACATTTACAGATCTCCATATGCTTGCAAATCTGAAAAGAGACCCCCCCCCATACATTTACACACGTACAGATAGTGAAAACCCATTTGCATAGTCCGGTACACATTCACAGATTTCAGTATGGATTTATAGATTTGTGTACACGTTTTCAAATCTGATTATCCCTGCACCACTCCTCACATATTTTTCAGGAATTCTGATACAGTTTATCCATGTATGAACAGTACATGCATATTCTACTCTGGGGAGAATTGTGGACAGTGGGCATAACTATCAGGGAATGCAACAAAGTGTACCTCCAAGAGAAACGAGAGGAAATGCATCTATCACCATTTGTCTTTTCAACAAAAGCAGCTAATCACATTTCTCAGTTGGACTTCGCTGTGTGGTACAGTGTATGCTCCTCAATGATAAAAAGCATTCAGATTAGTGGCAATATATTATGCAAAAAGATAAGAATATCTTGGAGTGTGGTGGTGTATCCATTTCCACACAGCGGGATGGATATCCTCAAGGAAATGGAGGCCCTGAGCTCTAGAAATCCAAACTACAGGATGAAAATATAATTCAAACCAATGGTGCTGACATGTTTCAACACTAAAAGATAAGTCCCACCGTCCATGAACCGATAAACAACATCATCACACTGGCTGTCAAGTATTAAGCTGTTAGGATAACTGCAATTTGTGGCTAGAAAGTGAGACTAACTGGCAGTAAATGCTTTTAGAAATACTCAACTGTTTTATTCACTTTCTGGAGTTACTGTATGTATTTAAGTCATGTTACTTAAGCTGCACATGATATCTAAGTTTCTTCAAGACATTTTAATATATTTACAGTATCTTAATCAATGTGCAATGATAATAAAGATTTTACCATTGTATCATGGTTAAATCCTATTCTGAAATAACTGCAAAGAAATCAAAATTGTAAAACAAATATGTATCATATGCACATCTTCACTAGATCAAATACCTGCAAGAACTATGCCTATAAATCACTTTATCATTGGTATTCCTGTCTGCTCATGGCCTCCGACATTCTCCGTCACACAAATTACACCTCGTGATGCTTCAAAGAGCCCTCTGACAAGCCCCCCTCTGACTATCGTAACTGCTATTATCTGTAGACTTGGATTGACACTTTCAATGAAATAACCATCGGGCAAGTACAGAAGAGGCCATCTTTGTCTTCACAGAGGCATCTGTACTTGTGGAGTGTTAGACAACAAAGAGCCACAGGGAGCCCTCTTGGGTGTCGATGGGGATTTCAGCGGTGTGGAGGAATACGTGCTGAGAAATGTCACATTTGCGATTGTGTCTGGTGTTTTATGCCGAAGATGCCGCCTTCATGTCTTAGAGTGGCGTCAGCAGATGAGATGCCTGTAGATGTGTTTAGTCTTTGTGTTGAGTTTGCATTGCAGAGCAAGGAGGAGAGTAGCGCACATGCCAAACTGCAGGGACAACAATGCTTGACAGATTTACAGGATATTGAGTTAGAGCTGTACAGACAAAAGCGTTATTTGTGGACCTGAAATACAGTTGCATCTAAAAATAACAACACCGAGCAATACGGCCACTGATCTCAAGACATCATACTGCACCATTTTATGCTGTTTCATTTCACACATAGTTAATAGCGCTGGTAAGGCGGGTTCTTTTGTTGGGTGGCACGTGATCATTTCCTTGTCATAAATACAATATCTCCTTCTTAGTATGTCTTCATCGTATGTTCCTGTTACTTTGTTGGGAAGGTGACAGCAGGATATTTACACCACACAGTGTCATGAGCAAATTCAATCTGCAGCCAAGTGATTGGGCAATTTGCTCAGCAATTGAGCACAATAGGCCTTTGGCATGCAGGAATACTAATGTATATTACGGAACCAGGAGTAACTAGGGGTTCCAAAAAATGAAACTTCTGTTAGAGGTTGTATTTTATCAGTGATGATACAAACAGTAGGTAAGCAATGATTACCAGAGACTATTTGTTGAATAACTAACGCATAATGTGGTTTGCTGAGATGTCTTTTGATTTTTATTGCCACCAAAGTCACACTGGAAAAGAAAAATCCTACACCTGCTTTTGATTTATGAATCAAGGATAGCTTTTAAGGATGTCTATGCAATTCTTATACTTTAGAAAAACATATGCAGGTAAATTAAGTGCTTAAAGAAAATGCTAATATGGAACAAAAACTGATTATGTGAAGCATTTAAAAAAAAAAACACACACACAATGAACTTGCAACATTCCTTAGAGGTTCAGACTGCTTATAAGTCTTGCATAGCACTTGTTCTTTCATGTTTTAATGTGCTTCTGATACTGGGCTTCAGTGTTTCTCAGCACATTTCACCTTCTAAACATCAATGCAGCTCTAACCTCTTGTGAAAGACTGTTTAGAGTGTGAGAATATGTATGAGATATTGCTGAAGAAACATCAGCTTGACTTTTTCTGTAATGTATTTTAGAAGTAAATGAAAACACATGAAAAATTTTTTCCTCCTTGAATTCTCTTTTGTGATTGTTCAACATAAAATTTTGAAAAGAGAGGATGGCATTGTACTTTATGATTGAAATCTTAGATATATGCAACATTTTCTAGCAAGAAGAAGCATCTTAGCAAGGGTTTATAGGTGATATTGTTTTGTACTTTATTTTAAGAAGCAAAGTGAAGTGGTGTACTGAATTTAGAAAAACCTTTTTCACAGATTCACATAGAAAAAATAACAGAAAAACAAGAAAAAAGACATCTAAAACTCAATCACTGCAAATTAAAATAGGTTATGAGGCTTACGCAAAATCTCTAAAGAGATAAATAATGTAAAATCATCTGGTTAGTTGTCAAAAGAAACTCCTTATAGATTTTGAGTTACTGTGATCCTCTTTTAAGAACAGACTTCCTATCATCAAGAGTTCAAGGCAAACTACCTATTAATGAGCCACTTAAATTTTCAACATGGTTTGTTTTATTCCTTTTGTATTCATTTCAGATGGGTGGAAAATAAAAATAAGAATAATTTTTGCATAAACCTGACCCATTTGACAGGAGCGTAAACTGGGTTAGTCTTTAATGCAGAGATACTGGGTCAGCTCCATGTTATTGTATTATTTAACTGATTTGAGTGTCTGCTTGAAGTGACCAGTGACATGGAGTGAGTGAGTGAGTGAGGGGAATGCTTTTGGCAGACATGTAAACTCATGAATATGGGCCAAGCTTGAAGTAGTTTACAGATGTAAAGCCATCAGCGGAGCCTCACAGAGATGGAGAGGCAGAGGGAGAAACATAGTTTAGAGGTAAAGACGTGAAGCGCATCGTCGGTTCCCACTTTTGGCAAAAGGTCCATCACTGCATCCTTAAATTGCAAATATGTAACCCTGGCAGACTTTTGGTGCATTTTTGATTTTAAAAAATAAACTCTAAGGACAAATTTTCTTTGGAAAGAGAAAAATATTTGATGTCATGCTGACAATTTGATGTCTGTAACAGAAGGAGCCAGAGCCCCTGGGTTATTAGCATCACAAAATCATCTTGACATTAATTTGGGTGACCATGATATGAGTGAACAGCAGGAAGGGAGAATATATAAATCTCTTCCCTGGCTTTCACTCATAGACCATTATTACTTTAAATCAAATTAAACAGACAAGCCCTTCCTGCTGAGTCTCAGCTCCTCTTTTCAAACCTTAACAAGTAATTTGCTGAAGGTTATTGTTATTGTATCACGTTAAATCCAAGTCATGCTATTAGCATAATTTCCTGACCTGTCTTCATAACCTCAAGTCACCTTTAATTGACCAAAGCTTTGAATGGCTGTGCTTTATAGTACACTGAGTGTAATTTTCATAATTGTTGTAGCTTCTGGATTGTGTTCCTGAGTATTTAATAACAATCCAATATCATAGAAATGTATATAACAAATGTGCTGGCTTGGTGCTGCAGGAAAACATCACAGTCAGGTTTTGCATATCCAGGTGTTAAGTGTACAGGCCCAAACACTAGACCACAGAGTATACACGCAGCAAACACAGACTCTCAGAGTTCCACCTTCAAGTTTGTACCATTTCTGTTTCATTTTTCATTATTGCTTGTCATGGCTTTTGCAACAAAACCACTTTTTAGGTTTGGAAAAGGATTATGGCTTGAGATAAGGAAGACTTATCTTTCACTTTTACCCTGTTGAGCTCGATATTATTGCTTTTGTGATTCAAAAATGATGTAATTGATGTACTGCGGTGTAGTTTGCAATGGTTGCTAACCCCCTGAATTTTACAGCCTTGCTCAGTAGTGTTAGAGGCATCTCTCCAATCCATTAGAAAGGCCACATTTCAGTTTTAGACATACATCACACACAATTTTAGAAACCCTCCTGAGACACATGCATAATTGTTTCTCCAGCACATGCAGCCGTGAAGTCAACAGTGACATAAGAAGAGAACTGCAAGTTACAGTGCCTTATGCATGAGTTTCATCATGGTTTAATTTCAATAAACTCTAATCAAACATGCTTCTCTTTCTTTTGTGAGGTTGGATAATGGTGTGTATTTTCACTCCTAAATGAGACGAAACATGACACTAACATCATACCGTCATGTGAACCTGCCTGCCTGTTATATGCTTATGTGGTACAGGATGTACTGTAAATGATTGTAGAAAGACATTTATGATCATCAAATGAACGGAGGACACCAGAATATACAGACTGCAATGTTGAATATGCTAGTGTTTATGCTTATTTCTGCTCAATGACAAGTGGTAGCTTTATTCTTGCACACTGCCATGGCACACAGGCTGGAAATGAAACATGAAGTGTGTAACAATCCTGGTCGCCTTTGTGTGAAGCAGATGTGAATGACAGAACTGTGAGCACTGCTGCACCTTACTGTGAGTGAGTCATGTGCCTCCTGTCTTCTCTCAGTGAGGTTGTTGTGGAGATGAACCCTGGTGGCATGTCCATGGTCAAGGGAGACAGCTAGCAGCAACCTAAAAGCACTTAATTGAAGAACCATCTGATTCAATCAATGCAGTCCTGGTCAGAATTTCTGTGAACATTTGAGTTAATATTTAGTCTAAATGTTTTTTGCTTTGTTTTTTAGTAACCTGGAAGCCTGTGTCTGCCAAAGTATAGTCCACTCATCACACTTATTACATTCAGCCTCTCTTATGTGTTATAAAGATGAATATTTTCCTATGTGGAAATATAGAAATGAAATATAGGGGTAATTTAATATAGAAAGACCCAATGCCCTGGGTGTAATCTTACTTTTATAGCTCTGGGTTGCATGTTTCTCTCAGAAATACACATTTCATTGGTAATTGTTATAATCAGTGTGTCCAGGAACTGAGGCAGCCAAGCAGGCCCACCACATGATGCAACCTCCACCATGTTTTCCAGTTGGTGAGATTTTCTTTATTTGTTTCTTTGTTTTTCTTTAATTTTTTCTTTCTGTTTCCCCTCAAACAATTAACAATGGTTGCCCCAAAGTGCTAAACAAATTTAAACAAGACAAGCAGATAATAAAAACATTTAAAAACATAAATTTAAACGACTGGATCATGGGAAAGTTTAAAACATAAAATCATAATCTGAAAGAATAAAAGTTAATTCCAAAGTTTAGGGGCAGACACAGAAAATGTTCTATCCCCACTGGGAATGTGTTTAGTGGGGGGAACTTCCAGGATCAACCGAGAGGAGAATCTCAGTGACCTCACAGGAGCATGTCTGTTTAAAAGCTCAGACAAGGTATTTAGTGCTTTAAACGCAATTAATTAAATTCTTAACTGAATCCTAAAGGAAAGAGGAAGCCAGTGGAGATCGGCGGGGACAGGGGTAATATGCTCCCAGCACAATTCTCCCCATGAGCGTTTGTGCAGCAGCATTTTGTGCAAGTTGAAGACGCTGAATAAAAGATTTGTTCAGACCAAAATATAATGAATTGCAATAATCAAGTCAAAACATGATCAGTAAATTAACCACTTTCTCAAATTTGTTACTTGGCAGGTAGGACTTGGCTTTCCTTAGAATTCAAAAAATGAAAAAATACACTTTTCACCACTGAGCTAGCTTACTTGTCTAGCTTGAGAGACTTATCTATGGTCACCCTGAGACTTTCAACAACAGGGAACAGAAAAGAAGTAACAAGGCCCAGGGTGCTGGTTTTGTCAGTTTTATTGTGTCTCCAAAAATAGTAATTTCTGTTTTCCCTTCATTTCCATGCAGAAAATTTAGAGCCGTCCAATTTTTCAAATCAGACAGTCAAGCAGCTGAGCAAGTGAACCATCCTCCAATTTCAATAGCACATAAATTTGAAGGTTGTCTGCAAAGCAATAGTAAGAAATGCCTTGTCTGCAGAAAATTGACCCAGTGGCAGCAAATACAGAGAAAAAATGAAGGGGGCCAAGCGGATGGATCCCTGCAGAACTCCAAAAATTAGGGAAGCAGCCGCAGCGGAATACTGCTCGAGTTGGACCAAAAAAGACCGATCAGTTAGATAGGATTGGAACCATGCAGAGTCTTACACAATGCTATAAACCAGACAGAAGGATCTGATGGTGCTCAACAGTGTCAAGGGCTGCCGTAATTGAAATAATCTGGTGCATGGTTTTGCTAAAAAGCTCTTCTTTGGTTTCTCGTGCATAGATGTGGCTTAATTTCAAGGATGAAGTTGTTTGAAAACATTAGGGGTGTTGTGTTGTCCTATTCTTTAAATAGCTGTTCCCTCTTTGGCCTTAACCCTTGGGGGCCCTTTTTAGTGACATTATAGCTTTAGACTTTTCTCACATAGTATTTTCTAAGTGCTGCAACCTGGAAGCGTTCTCAGTTATTAGTGTGTAGCTTTTTGTGACACTATAAAGCATTCATAAGCCCATTTACTTAAAAAGACAGTGCTACCAAGACTACATAAATAGCAGTTTCTATTGTACTTAGGATATTTCCTTATATTTTAACTTTCTTGATGAGCTACACATACAGCAGAAACCTTCATATTGAACATGCAATATTTTAAAGTTAATTTACCTTTTCAATCCGGAGAAAAGTGCCTGAACTTATACAAAATTAATATTCAGTTCTCATTTAGTGTTTCCATTTACCAAAGAACAGTTTCATGATGATAATATAGCATTTTATTAAGAAGCGCAGCTGTTGCTGTATCAGATTTGTCATTTGAATTTGAGCAAATAAACTCACTGTTTATCATTTTAACATGTTTATGACTTTACACAGAGGAGAGATTTTAATGTTCAGATTGGAGTTATAATGCTTAAACGTTTTAACACTGACATACAAGTACATACTTAAAAAAAATCTTGAGTGCTCCTCTTTATGTCCACTCAATCAGACACAAGCAAACTCTGTTTTGGGCATATGTAAATGTCTAAAACTGATGTAGAAAGGAAAAAAAAAAAAAAAAACACAGAACAAAACATCAATCATGATGGAGAGAGATTAATTTTTAGCACAGAATGTTATCGCAAAGTTTTATCTTCTAAAGACATGACCAAAACTAGAAGGTGGTCTGGATAGGATTGATCCTGAAATTTTAGAAGAACAAAGGATTTTATGGCCTGGATACTTCTGTTTGTCACACTTATAAATGATTCTATCCTCTATAATTCACATGGTGTAAAAACACTTATTAGGTCTGTATATTGGGCAAGCATAAATCTCACGATGATTTCAAATTGGCATTTCACAGTGCAGGACATCTGCAGTCTGCAAAGGCTTTACTGTTGAGCTGCCCAGTGTACACAGAGAGGAAACAAACACACGTATCATGGCTTAGTATAAATAAAAAAGTATTTTCCATCCTCCCTCCCTGCATGTGGGCTACAGACATCCCCATTAATCCATTCTTCAGTCAGAATGCTTTTGGCAGGTAAATGGTTCTTTGCTTCCCTGCTCACTAAACACCTTAACTTCCTCCCAATAAATGTTAAGCCAGATTGTGTTTTCTCCATCCCCCATCCTTTTATTTGCCATCCAGCCTGCAGACATCCAGCATGCACAGACAGCACAAGCACTTCAGCACCTCTTTGTTTTTTTCAGCCTCAGCTGAGCAGGAGGTGGTGAAAATATTTGTATTATGCCTGAAATGGATTTTACTTTCATCCACTACCCTTAAAGCATATAAGGGTACTATATACTGTACATATTATTATATTTTTAAAGTTTTTGAATTTTTTATAACAATTGATCAGTGGTTTTTGTATTTTTTCCTAAACGTGGAGCAACATTACTTGATGTGTACAGCATTTTGTTGCAGCTGTAGTTGTTTTGAAGGGGTTCATTAATAAAGTTGAGTTGAGGAAGGAGACAAAAACCCAAAACAGAGTCAAATTGCAGATTCAGAAGGATTCATATACAAGATGAAGCTGAATTTGTTGGGACTCAGAGAAAGCTTGCACAGGGAGGAAGGGGAGTCAGATGGTGACATGAGGTTTTTTCTGAGCAAGAAACTGAATTGTCCAGGCAGGTGACAGTGGTGGTGCAGAGTGACCAGAGGATGGATGAAGTCACAAGACTGACTGATGACAGATGATTTCCCACAGCTAGAAGAGGTACAAAAACACATTCAAACAACAAAATCCTGAGTGTAAATCAATGGAAAGCAGATGAACTGGCACTGGTTGAAGAGCAGATCCAGGCATTAAACCAGTAGGGGGGTGGGGGGCCGTCCGACCGCCGCGGGGGCCCACCCGCCCAACCCCCCCCCCCCCCCCCCCCCCCCACCCCCCCCCCCCCTCCCGAAGAGTGAATGATTGAATCCCCCCTCGAATCAAAAAAAAAAAAAAAAAAAAAAAAAAAAAAGTATCCCAGGTTAGCTGCATGAGCCATCAAATCAACAACTGGAAGCGACACGCAAGGAAGGCAGGAGCAGGACAAAAATAATTGTACTTATATTCACCATGTGAACTTCAAATTTAATTTGGTTGCCATTACACATGACCTCTGTTTATTTGTGAATAGACAGAAAAACCCTTTCAAATCTGAGATGTCTCAACACTTAAAGTTGTATAGACATTTTCTATGTCTTATACAGTATAATTAGTCATGTTCCGAGCAAGAAAGCATAGCTAATACACACGACTTTTATTTACCAAACTACAAAGGAAGGGAAAACAAACAAAAATAAAGAAAAAAACAAAAGAATGATAGCTGGAAATCCTGAGGTTTTTAGTTTAAAATGGAGCACAGCAGGAAAGTAAAACAGTCCAATCTCAGTTTTCTGACAGTAGATGATGTGCAAGACTTGAAAGCGATTCCACTTTTATGTTTGATCTGCAGCAGATATGTCTGAGGAGTCAGAGTATGACTTAGAATTTCAAATTGTGAAATATAAAAAGCACAATTCTTTGAAAAAAAAAAATTGCTGTGAATGAAAGCAGTTTTCATCAGAGGGTTGTTTAACCTCAGCTGACAAAGAACTGCCCCTGGCCCAAAGTAATGGTGATACATTTGAATAAATAACTCTGCACAAGTCCTCTTGTGAAGGAACAACTCTACTTAACAAAAATCTGCAAACATTAACTTCTTTTTTTTTCTGACATTTTTCATGACTTTAAAATGTGGTTGCTGGTTAAGACTTTATCTTTACACAAGTTGTTCATTTCATGGAGACAACACTGCAATAATGGCGGTTAGGTTGTCACTGAGGAAGATAAATGGTAATAATTTTCTGGATAGCACTGGCAATATTACAGTTGAACAACATTCAGGATTTCATGACAATAACTTCATTTATTTGTTCATTTAATGAGTCTTGGGCGGGCGCTATAGTGAAAGTCATCCAGGAAGCATTTGAGACTGATTAAAATCCAGCTGCTGAAGTTTGACATATGTTGGAACTTGATGTTTAAGAGGTGTAAAATTTACACCTCTCAAATGTAACTGCAGTGTGCCAGTAAGTGGTCTGCTAAACTAGCCTCCACCAGGTCTGTCCGCTGCGATAACAGCGGCTAAGTTACCCTGAAATAGCTCTGAAATTAGTCATCATTTGCCCTGAAGTGACAAGAATAAGTGACTTCAGTTACTCTACTTTAGCACACATGTCATGCAGGTGCACTGTGCTGTTGTTACCCCATGAATCATCAGTAGGAAGACAGAGAATAATATGAATCAAATCCAACCTTGCGTCTTTGTCTTTGCAATTCAATCAGAAAATTTTTCATCCTCTGGGGTTGCTGTAAATAAAAGTAGAAGTAAGAATTTTCAGATTAGCCTTAATACTAGAAAGGTTTGCAATGTTTTGCTGGAAAATACCTGCATCCTGACATTTATCTGTCATTTTACCTCCTACCTAAACATTTTTGCAGCCCATATGGCAACGGCATCTCACAGAGCAGCTCCTCAGGAATGTCTACAACACAACAACTCAACAAAGAGTCTGAGTGCACATGCAGCCTCCAAAATCCCCAGGTACCAATCCAGTGGGATCTGATGGCATCTGTGGGGAGCAAGCCCAATCCACAAAGACCTCATTTCACAACCCACAGGGCCCAAGGGCTCTGTCACTAGCTTCCCACAGTACTAGACATCCCATGACACCCTTAGATCTGTTCTTTGTCCACATCCTGACTAAACAGAGCTCTTTTTGGCAGAATGTAAAGGATCAACACAAATAGGCTATGTCTAACACTTATATAAAAAGGGGGTACTTGTACCCATGTAATGGTTTAAGGCAAATAATATGGCAAGATTTTTTTCCCCCTTGTAACTATCCATTAGCCAGTAACTTCAATCTGCCAAAGTTTCCTCTTTCACGGCACTGTAGGTGGAATTGGGGGCAAGCATGAAACTATCGGTATGAAAGTGAAGCCACGAGACCATGAGATTATTAAATGCTGTGTGTTAAGCCCTTGTATTTTTGTATCTGACAAACGTCACGTAAGGCTCACTTGCTGTAAGATGTGCAGTTTAAATAAAACAACGTACACTGCTGCAGGGCTTTTTGAAAGGTAAAGCAGATGATTCAGGGTCTGGATGAAAAATAATAGGCCTTGATAGCTTGGCACAAAGCAATACAAGGAATACCAATGAGTGACCTTAAAGACGTTTGTCATTGGCAAGAGCAAGCCCATCTGTTAGCTAAGTGGCTGTAAAGACTCCACTAGCAGATTTCCTCCTGCTCATAGTTCCAGAGGCAGAATATTTGACATGCACCTTGTCTTACGGAGACATTTTCTTGCAGAATTCCTCGCTGCCCAGTTGTCTGTGCTATTGTTGTAATGCGATTTGAATGATTTCCCTAGGACCAGCTCAACAGTTGTGTGTGTGCATGTGCAATGTGGCGGCAAAATAATCATTTAGATATCATTACCTTTTTTTTTTTTTTTACAGAGGCATAAGGGCATTAACGCCTCATGATACCCATCCAGTGCCGCTATAATGAAACTCAGCCGTAACAGCGCTGCCTTTGCTTTGTGATTTAACTCAAAAAATGATATCATTTTAGTCTCTAGAGCACTTGTTTTATTCAGAGAAACACACACATTTGTGGGACAGGAGGAAAAGGAGGTGACTCAGTGCTCTTGGAAGGTCTTTAGGGGATTTTGGAGCCAGTTATTGACTGCAGAGGTCTTTGAACTTTGTGCCCAGGTCATGCAAACTCATTTGAGATGTCTTCATTATATCTGTAGTGGAGTTCCTTTCTGAGGCTGCCGTGTCTGTCATTCAACACAGAGTTAACATGGATTCAGTGTGCCTCGTGTTTCTTATTAGCAGCTTTACATCTGTCCTCCCACAACACCTCTCATCTCTTCCCAGGAAATATGGTTCTAATGAGGAGTGGAACATGGAGAGATGTGTGCAGAACAAGGGATTAGACTTGAGATTACAAAAAAAAAAAAAAAAAAAAAGATCATATTGTCTTGAATATTAGGTCAATTGCATATCAAACAGCACCAGTGGTAGGCCAATTTAGTCTTAATCACTTGTAATCATGGCCTGCCAAATAACAGAGAATGAGCACTTTCAAATGATGCACCATTAAATCTATGCATTTTGTTTGAAGCATCATACTGATTATAAAAGTGGCTTCATATATTCAAAAGGTATTTTAAGATTCACAAATCCTTTCCTACTAATTTTTTTGTTAGGACACTATTGTGTAGTATTCAAAAACTCACTTTAAAACAAAATATTGTTCTACAAATATTGGTCTTGCTTACACTGGTGTCCCTTTAAAATTGTATCCTTTATCTAGGTCAACCTGCTTGTGTAGTGTGTGGCGCGGGGCATCACATGTGTAGACTCCCTGACAAGCTTATTTCATGTTTCCTCCAACAAAACTGTCATGATGGATGTCAAAATATTAAGACAGTCAGTAAACATCAGATTGAGTCACAAAAGAAAGCTAGGGGGACAGATGAGATGGAAGAACACTGGAGAGTGGCAGATTGGGCTGCCTGAAATTGAAAACGGTCAAAACGGATACCTGAGTAAATATTTATTTTACCCTGGCAATGCTGATACCTAAATACACGAGCACAGCATGAACACTCATGTGTATGTATCTGCAGTTTGAGATTTATGCAGTCTGTGCATCCCATAATAATCAGAGATGTCTGAAGAGAAGAAGATTTAAGCACCAGCACAGGATGTGTCTCCTTCAGCAAATCCTTCAGCAAAAATAAGCTTCACCCAGCCAAATATGAACACTGTTTTATTTAGAGTTTCTGGAATTTGCTGATTTCCCATTTGACTGCCACATGCAACTAATACATGTACCTTTTCCTTTTTTTTTCTTATTTAAACAAACAGTCTGTGTATGCTACTATTTCAAAGCAGGGACTTAAAAGAAGCTGTGAAATTAATAAAAGCAAACAACAACTAAAGGGGAGTTGACTTTGTCTTGATCTAAATTGGTAAGAAGCCTAGAATATGTTGTTGTGCAAAGCTTTGCTTTGCGTGTCTGAATCCCAGTGACTCCCCTGGTGAAATGAACAGAAAGACATTCATACTGGGTGTAATAAGTAAAACTAGTATTGCAGAATATCCTGCTATGATAAAACAGATGCACAAAGATATTTAAAAGACAATATACATCTGCTGAATGGATAAACAGGAGCCAATAGATAATTACACTTTTACAGAGTTATTGATGCTACCATAGCAACTGCAACCTGCTTTCATAGTTTGATCTGATTGGTTCAGAAATACTTTTCCATAGTGCTCCTAATTCTTCTTATTCTTCAGAAAATTTAGACTGTTCATTTCATTTATATAGCACAGATTTCTGCATCCAGCTTTACAAAGTGCTTTACATAGCAGGACATCAAAACAAGGCTAAAAATATATAAACATGTAAACACATAAGACCTACTTAAAAAGAGAACAATTAATAAAACAATAATGAGAAAAAAAAGGATGAAGAAGGAAAAGCCTGCACCAAAAGATGGGATCTGAGCATGGTTTTAAAGGACGTAGACTGAGTTGACCTGAGTTCTACAGTAGGGGGGTGCGTTCCAGAGGTGCTGGGCAGCAACAGAGAAAGTCCTAGCAGCCCTGGAATTGCACCTGTGTCTTGGTACCTCCAGAAGGGATAAGGAGGATGACCTAAGAGATCTGGTAGGGTCTGGTACAGTTGATTTGTTTTTGCAAATACCTTAAGCCAGTCATGGAGGGCCGCTGTCCTGCTGGATTTGGATGTTTCCTGACTAATGTGTCAACATGCTTGGGCAGCATTTGACAACAAAGGAGTCAAAACTTCACCTTAATGCTAACTTGGACCCCATCAAAGGATGTAGATGTTGGAGAAAACTAAAGTAATGTGTTGTTTAGTCTTTTCTCTCTCTCTCCTGGGGCAACTAAAATAATGTGTGTTTAGTCTTCCCCTTTGGCCTGGGGGCCACGAGCCATCCCGAACTGCTCCCTCCCCAGTGCCAGCCCAAGAACAGATCGAATTCTAACAGATATCCAGTGTAAACTGGCCCTTACCTGAGTAATGCTCAGATGCCCAAGTCCAAGTGAATATACACCACATACACCTCATGTATCAAATAATACACTCTGAAGATGTTCCTCATCCATATTCTTACTTTCTTGATCATAATCAGGGGTTTTGGACTAAGGGTGTGAGGGCGGTAACATTTACCTGAGGCTCACCTCAGGGAGTGGTTTATGACTTTTTTGTGTTGTATCCTTAAAGTTTGTAGTTAATTAACATGAGGCATATGACTTGGTTTAAAGACCCAATGTTTCATTAATAATAATCATGGGTGTTCTCTGAGGTCCCAATCACCCCTATTAAAAGATGCAAAATGGTTTAGTTCACACACACACAAAGGTTGATTAAGTTCTGTGATCAGACAGCCAGAAGCAGTAGGAAGGAAAACTGCTTCCTCATTTCTTTTTAGAAGAGAAGTGATTGCACACCTAAACTTATACACAATTTGAGCTGATGTCATCAGCAGTTGTGTCAGAATGCAGCACATTAAGCTTCATTTAAGGAAAATTATCACCAGATAATCCATTAATGTCACAGTTGGTAATGTCAGTTATTGACAGTTTTACCCCAGTACCCAGAGTAAAAACAGTTAAAGGTAGAGTCTGGAGCCCCCCCCCCACCGTTTCTGTTGGCAAACAACAATATTCAAACTAAACGCCCCTCCCTTTCAGGCTATTCGCCGCCTCGTTCTTCAGCCTTTTCAGCTTCAAGCCTCTCCGTCAGAGCTCAGGAGCAGGTAAAAGCCAAACCAATATTAACCCTGGTTTTCCAAAGTGCACTATTTAAAGCTCTTACCTTTTCTTCGTTGCATCCGCCGTTTTTTCTTTCTTCTTTTTTTTTCTTCGAGAGTTCGAGTGACTGGCTTCTGCTCCAATCATGAGCTTATTCCCACACAGTGTCGTGCCCTTAGCTCTGTCATTGGCTGGCGATATAAACAGGAATCTACTCCAAGAAACGTCCCGACTAAATCAGAACAAAGCTAAACAGTGAATTACAGACAGGGGAAGAGGGAGTTACATTCAAACTCACCACTGCATGCGAGTAAAGGCCCAAAGGCGCAGTTTGAGACGGATTTCACTTACACAAGTCTTTGTTTTCAAGGGGAAAACTTCGGACTCTACCTTTAAAATTTATATCAGTATTTCACCCCTTTTTCAGAAATCAAGAGTATTTAGTATCAATGGAAACTGAATGCAACAAACCCCCAAAACTATAATTCTTAATACCAAATGACTTGCCATCATGCTGCAGAGGATTTAAATGAAACAGAGGAGAATATTCCAGCTCTAAGGCTATAATGAAAGGGAAATAAGGCAGTCTGACTATGACTCTTGGTGCATTTGAGTCAGATACAATGACTTATAAAAACTTTAATCTGGCAAAAGGGATGACCATTTTAGCTTTTAAAATAACTATTATATCCTTTTTTTTGTGATAAATTTTTTATTTTATTAATTGAATAACTCAGACAAGATGTAACACGTTTTACATAACACACATAAATAAAATAAATAAATAAATAAACAAACAAAAAAAAAACCACAAAAAACAAACAAACAAACAAAAAAACAATATACACATACACACTGTGTATACACATAAAAATAGGGTTTAAATCAGCGGCATATGGATAGAGCAAGCACGTATTTGCTAGAGCATGTAGGAATGCCAAGGCCAGCCTCAGCAATTCCCTCAACTCTCCTCAGGATCGAAGCCACACGATCAGTGTTACAGTATTGCCCATCTCAAGCATATATTACGCAAAATCTTAGCACAGCAATATTGTTCAGACAGTGAGAGCCACCGAATTAACTGAAAACATTTACTGAAGCACAAACAGAGAAAAAATAAATAAATAAATAAATAAAATAAAATAAGCATAAGATGCATGCCACCACCCCCCCACCCCCCCCCCCCAAACCCATCTATTGTACACTGTAGTATAGAGGGAATCTGCTTAAGCACATAATTATTTGCACAGGGGACAAAAATAACTGGACAGGATCAAGATATCATTTTAACAGGTCCTTCAGTGAGTTGGCAGCCAATCGGATTCCTTTGCACCATTAATTCTACCAGTTGACATCTCCATGTATACAACATCTAAAAAAGTAAGAATCCAGTGTTTGAGGGCCAGAGAGTGGGGGGGGCTTCCACCTAACACGACCAGCTTTCTAGCAGCCGTGATACCAGCAAGTGAAATAACTATTATATCCTAAAATCTAGATATCTGGTAAGCCCCCCCCCCCGCCCTTCATTTCAACACCAAAGCTTATCAAAAAAAAAAGTTGCTGCTGTACAGTATTCATGTATATTTAATGTAACACATAGAATCAAATGCAAATAGACTGACAAATATGACGTGCATGACCGTTTAGATACAGCACCTGATCAAACCTCTTGCTCAAACTGGCAGAGGGAACATTTAGCAGACTGAATACACTACAGACCTTCTGGCTCCAATTTTCTCTTAAATTCAGAATCATCCAGCGGAGCATGTTGAAGCCTCTGACATTAATTACCGACTAACACCCATCAAAGACATAGCTTGATGTTTAACATGGGGCATGAACAAAGAGTCAGTATATGCATTCAGCTTTTACATTTATTCATTTAAATTTATGGTAATTTAATTTATTGGCATGTTTCTCCCCTGTAGTTCTGAGGGCTCCTACGTACTTCCAAAGCTATCACTGCTCCAACGTGGGTGGTATGCTGGTCCAGCAGTTAACATCTTACCCTTTCAAGATGTTTTTGGGTCTGAGTTATGTTTCTTCTCCTTCTTGTTTGGAGTTCAATCACCTCTGGTTTGTGCAGGATGTTACAGTCAGCTGATGTTTCTGAATTAGAATAAAGAGTGAGTGTATAGTTTATTAGTTTTATGAGCTCAGTGCATATAACATAAGAGAGGCAAAGGACCTGAATAAAAACCAACTGCTTATTAAATGTTCTTTTAAAAGAAGATGGACAAATATTGCTATTGCTGTTTAAAGAGTGTAATATTGCTGAAAGTTGGAATATTGATAAATGACATATTTTGGATTTTACATTATGCAGTTATGGCATTAGATTGAGACTGAAGATGATTTGTAAACTCCATCTACTGCATACAAAAAAAAAAAAAAATTAACATGCATCTTTTTAAGGAAAATGGAAATTACATCTCTGTTAGAGACATTCAAAGTGAAATATTGAGGCATTGCTCACTGGGACCCTTTTATGGTTTATCGGAAGTATGAGCTTCAGAAAATGTTGAACATGAACAAAGATAAATGCTTTTTATAATGAATTATAAATTTATTATATTAGGAATGTTCAGATGCCTTTTTCCCCCTTTTCTCAGTCAATTCAAATTTGTGCTTAAGTTTGAATTTTACATTATTAAACAACTGATGCAAGGGATATGTTTTCCATGTCCATGTCAAATCTACAAAGGCTGGTGTGGATGGACTTGATAAAACTGTTAAGCTATCTTTGACAGTCAGCATTTTTTTTGCTTCAGTCCAAAGCACTCACAAAACCACCCATCCGGTCCCATCCACAACCTTCACATGTATCCCTTCACCAAATGTTCATGTGCAAATGCCTGAAATAGGCTCAAATCAGCTACACTCGGATGCAAATTTGGAGATTAGTTCTTCATCACAGAGTCCCCAGGGTGCAATCATGTCATTCATAGTGGCGCTAATAAATACCAAGCTCATTTCACAGCATGTTTCACTTCTATGTTGATATTTGGCGGAATTATCCATTCCTCCCATGTGCAGGAGGATGAGGCGGGGGGTTAGTTGATCCATCAACTCGGTCCTTTACTGCATTTCTAAGGTGGAGGGTTAAACTGTACAGTCACATAAAGCTGACAGTGTGAAAAATAAATGAAGAGTGGAGTGGTCATATGTCTATTCAAAGAAATAGACATTTCAATTTAATACAGGAGTAGTTTATGATTAAGTGGGAGGAGTTTGGTAGTGGATGTACTCCCTCAAAGAAATCACTCAACTGTAGGCTGTAATTACCTGGATTCTTTCTCAGTCAGGTTTTTTTTTTTTTTCTTGTTGCTGACAATTTAACTACTTTAGTCTTATTACAGAGGAGCCAAGTCAATTGGAATAATTGCTAAGAAATTCAGCACTTAAGCAATGTGTGTGCCTGATCGGTTAATGCAGTGGCTTCACTCTCATCTAGATCAATATGGAACTATAATGGAAAAATAGACTTTGATATGCTAAATCACTGTGGCCAAAATGTTGAGTTTTTAATGTTGAACCATTAAAGCATAGGTTTGAACAGAAAGTTACATGAAATTAAGAGGAAAACATCATTATTTGAACTAGTTCAAAGTAATTAGAAAGTACATTGGAGGTCAGGGCTGTCAGTGTCTGTCTCACTGAGGACCACACAGAGGAATTAGAAAGCAATTAAAAGTCTATGTCCAAACTTGAAATTATGTTTTGAAGCCTGTTGTCACTGACTTTTTTTTTTTTTTCTCATTTTATGACAACTACTTTTTCTTTTTTTTGTTTGTACTTCACAAGTCTCATTTACAATCCATATTGCTTTGGAACATGACTCGTATGAAGCAGTGCATGAATGTAATCTAGTGAAACTGTTTTTAATTTCATCCCCAGTGGTCAGCGCTGTTAAATCTAAAGAAACGTCTGTATTAAGTTACTGCTAATGTAAACTGAGCATTTCTCAGTGGGACTGCTTCACGTTACAGTCATTCTGCCGTTGACACATTGCCCATACTGTGAAGCAGCCATGGGAGGAATTAGTTTGTTTGTCTGAAAGGTTCATTAAAAATATGACTGTTAACCAAAACATGTCCTTTTTGGCATCTTTTGACACATTACACCTAGGTCAGAATGAGCTGCAGGCAACACAGCTTTTTAACTGAGCCACTGAGAAAAGAGAAAACAGCTTAAAACAACAGTTAGAAAATATGAAGCTTGTTATGGAAAAGGAGCAATTATTGACTGATGTTATTACTGAAATAAACAGTCTATTTGCCAGCACTGTTTGTAGATATACTGTCTAACATATTAAATTTTCAACAATTTAGAGAATCTATTGGCAAAAACTCAAGATGATATTAAAACTACATTTTGATTATTGCAGAACTGCGTGGGAAAAAGAATGATTGAAGGGATCGCCATTCAGTGGCTGCAGAGGGCTTTTTGAGTATATTGAGACGTATATCCACTGTCATAAATTAACCTTGCACTGGAGGGCAGATGTTCTTCTGTATCTGAACTGAAGGCATCCAGGGATTGGTTCTCTATTGAGAGCAGCAAAATACAGTTTTGGACATGTCTGTACTCATCACATCAAGAGTTGTGACAGTGATTGGAAGTTTTCAGGCCAGGATACAGCAGAGCATGGAGCAGTCTTTTTGAAAACTGTATTGTGTTTCTAAAAGTGAGCAGGTCAAGTGAAGCATTACACACTGCAACTTGGAAATCTCAAAACTCTTAGCAATGAGTATAGCTATTTTTTAGCTTTTTCGCTTAAACAGACAAACTGACACAGTTAAATAGATAGATAGATAGATAGATAGATAGATAGATAGATAGATAGATAGATAGATAGATAGATAGATAGATAGATAGATAGATAGATAGATAGATAGATAGATAGATAGATAGATAGATAGATAGATAGATAGATAGATAGATAGATAGATAGATAGATAGATATTTAAAAAATATTTTTCTGTATTGATTGATTGAACCCCAGTAAGAGCCATATGTGCGGACCATCCAGCTACAGTATAAGGATGTTTATTTGGCTGACTGGTCATTATACACGGCTCTTACCTGGGAGACAGGCTTTCAAACCCTGCCCAGGCCCTTTGTATCTGCCATGCTTGCAGCGATGTCGGCCGTTCATCAGACTCAGATAGCCCACATCTGCTTTGTTTGTTTCCCTGGTTGCTCTCGTCCTCTGCACTTGTGTCTGTAACTGTGTCTTTTTCAACTGCCTTGAATTTATAAAGCAATTTTCAATATTATCTACGGGGCTTCCAGTTGGCTTAAAAACCAAGGTGAATGGCAAATAAATGATTGGTTATTCCATGCAGTGCCTGCTTCACTGTCTCACCACACCTATCTGATGAAAGAAGAAATTCTCTTATTCATCTTTACATTCATTCTAATATTGAAAATGGACCTAAATGATCATATAGAAATGCAAGTATTCTCATCAGATTTTCAGTGTGGACTGAACACTATCATTTATACTGTAATGAAAATCATATGGAGCCATGATATGACAGGTGGTTAATGGGACATTGTGTGCTGAGTGTGGATTGGAGCTTCAACATAAAATACCTCGTGTATCAAATAATACACTCTTAAATGTCTGAGCACAAAAACAAGGGCAACTCAACAATGTAATGGGTGCTCCAAACTGTCTGGAGAAGATTGTTGTCCACCTTGTCAGCATGTTCTCTGACATTTCATAAAAATTGCCTATTACAAAGCAATGTTCAACTCCATAGTGAAACAATCTGCTTAAAAGAGTCAC
Source organism: Atherinomorus stipes (assembly GCA_023101725.1). Classification (NCBI taxonomy): domain Eukaryota; kingdom Metazoa; phylum Chordata; class Actinopteri; order Atheriniformes; family Atherinidae; genus Atherinomorus; species Atherinomorus stipes. The sequence goes on along the minus strand of JALJCO010002219.1, from coordinate 328,788 downwards.
AATGTTGGAATGACATATCTCAAATGTGGGTCTTCATCCAGAATTACTCAGCTATCTACAAGTAAAAGACTTATGGACTCTGAAAATGCAGACTTAAAACTTTTGAAGACATATAACCATTAACTGACATGATTCTAGGATTTTACTTTCCCTCAGGCATCAGAATGCTGCAACGACTGCTGCTCAGCTTATATAGTAGTTCTGTTTTCAGAAGGTATTTCTATAATAACTGTTACTCTTTTCTCGCTAATCTTCTCTGCACCATGATTATCAAAGCCCTTGGCTGCATTTTGACAAGAGACATGTGGCTATCAGTTTCCCCCAAAATATTGTAGCGTACATGAGTAAAAGAGGATGTGATTGTCAATTTTTGTTCCATTTTTTGTTATAACTGCAACTGTATCCTGCCTTGCACATATTGCAATTTAATAGAAATAGAAGTCTATTTCTTAAACGGACTTCAACAACATTATAAAGAACAGAAAAGTTAAAACAGGGTGAAAACCCCTGAAAAACCCTTCTGTAAGGATGATGTGAGAGATAATATTGATGAACCATTTTTTTTTTCAACAAAATAAGGAGATAAACTGGTAGGTGATACTAAGAGCTTTCTGCATCTATGGGCACACTGGGGAGTACAGCTGTGGGGGCTCTTTCAGCAGATACCAAGGCATCGTCAGAGCTAGCCCCACTTCCATCTTTTAATTGGGGTGTTAATTGCACATCATGCTATTTAATATTGCAACCAGGCTGCATTAGGCCCCCTGGCCCCACCCTTTTATTTTTTTAATTTTGGTACATTCAGAATTAAAATATTCTCAAAACTACGAGTTCAACCTTCACATCATTGTGCCACGTGCACATCAAAAATGCAGTTTCTCATTTCTTGTAACAAGTTGCATATGCTTTGGTATATCGATGCAAATGATTATGTACAATTCTCTGCTTTTTCCTATATTATCAGTTGCTTTTGTCATATTGATCAAAATCTATTATCACGGATCAAAAAAAAATAAATGGAGCACTTGTAGTTACTTTGTGTTGATTAAGTGTTCCCTTTGTTTTTTGAGCATATGGTTCTCTGCTGAACAGCTCCGCCCCCAAAACATTTAGACATTAGTTCATAGGATAAGTCTTAATTGGTATAACAACCTGTCATATGTCACGCATTTCCATTAGAACCTTTCTTTTTTCTCCCCAATCCTGTCCTTACTTTTGACTTTCTCTAATGAAGGTAAATGTATAATGTATTAGATCAACCAGGTTTCTGAAGCTAAAAGGTGAATCTCATGAAACATCTACTGCCAAGAATATACTCTGCAGCATAACACAATGTTAATGTCTAATAATTAAAGGACAAGGAATTGGACAAAGGAAACTGCTAGAGAGAAAGAGAAAAGGACAACACTGATGAGATGCGAGCCACACGTGTACTGTAGACCACGTTCTCCAACATGGGCTTATGATGGCCAAGTCTGGTTAAAGGGTGCAAATTTTGGGAGAACAATCGTGTTCTCAGTTATTCAGATGTTTCATTGAAAGAGCAGATAATCTAATAATGCAATAGGTACTGTTTTGTAATACTATGTAATGATAATTTTAACTTAACTAATCCCAATTGGGAAATTCAGCTCTAACCCATTTCTAGATAGACTGGAGAGCAGTGAGCTGCCATATCACAACGCCCATGCTGCAGTTGGTTGGGGTTAAGGACCTTGCTCAAGGGCCCACAGCAGTTCATCCTTAGTGTCACGCCAAGGACTCAAACCCTGGTTGTCCGGATTAAAGCCAACCCCCAACCACTAGACCACAATGCCCCTAGTAAACTCTCTGCACTTCATCCATTATCACAGTATTCCACTTGCATTTTACAATGTACCGTAATTCCTGAAGCACTCCATGTACAGATTTTTCTAAGGAGAGTGCCCTATGTTCATATTTATACATTTTGTTTTGTTGTTGTTGTTTTCTTCATGCCACTGTATGCAGTGATGTTTTGTTGTTTCTGTATTGCAATGACATGGTCTGGCAACAAATTACTGTAAATACAGTACAAGAAACATGTCAATGTGAATCTTGCAAACAATCTCCCACATACAGTAAGGTGTTGCTTACAATAATTGCCATAAAAACTTTGGCCATGTTTAGTTTCCTATAAGTACCTGTAAATTCCAAGCTACAAGCTGCTACTTTTTTCACATGCTTGAACAATGTTGCGGCTAATTGATGGGTTATTACGGGGAAATGAGCCTCAAGAAGAAAATCAGGGGAAAAAAAACACCCAATACTTCTTATTCATGATGTCTCTCATAGAATTCGAGCCCTACACATCAAATCTTCTTCCTCCACTGCCCACAAACAGTGTTAAAGCTGCTGTTGTATGAGGGATCTGGAGTTGACACTTATTCTGGGGAGAAAATGTTAAAAACAAAAATTCTCCAGCTTCATTGGGTCATTGGGGAAACCCAAAGCCACACCAACACTAGTGCCTTCTTATGTTGGACATCAGCTAAGCCCTCCAGTTGGAATTTTAAAGATTGGACATGCAGAAGGAAAGCTATGAGATGGTAGCATAAAGATCTTTTTTTTGTTTTAGCCAGCTGTGTTACAGGCACTGTTCAGAAACAAAACAAAACAAAACAAAACAAAAATCAACATGTGGCCTATAATCACACTGTAAGAAATGTTTGTAAAGTTTACAATAAAAAAAAAAAAAACTGTTGAATTCCAACAGCAAAAAGCTGTAAAATTGAAAACAGTATACGAGTGTATAAGATACATGTAATTACTATAAATTAAGAAATGGTGATGAACTGTACCTTTTACTGTAACAACATGTAAAAAAGAAAAAAATTTTTCTGTGGAAAATATGGAAGTATGGCAAGATTAACGGGGAAATACTTTAATGTCACAAATATATAATTACACTTAAATTCCCAGCTGTTGGCATATTTGGTAGCCACCTCTCTTCATCCAAAGAGATGAAAACAAACTTGATCCGGCTCAAAAAGAGAGAGAATCGAATCAAACTCCATGGATATACCCTGAGTGAGTACTGGCGTAACAAACGGATACCACAGGGACTCCGGATTCAAAAAGCACCTACCATTGGTCAACAAAATGAGGACTTCAAAAAAAGTGGTGCGAAATATTGAATAAATGCTCCATGGATCTCATGCTACTGATCAATGAAGAAGTCTCACGTCAAAAAGAGGATGCATTGAAAGACATCTCCAATCATGAAGCGCTCATGAGAGAGAAGATGGGTAATTCAGGATTTCTCCTTGTGCTCATAGCCACTGCTTTTTTAGTACCAGTTGTCTATGGTTTATGACGGTCTTAGCCTGATTCCCTTCCATAGCCCTCGGTTCTATTATTATAATTGTATTGTTGATTTGGGAGAATTGTTATTTAGAATTATTGTACCTAAACCCCATTCACACATAAGTAATTTTTCTGCTACTCTTCTCAAAGTGACTTCTTGATTGATTGTATTGATTGTCCACCTGTGCACATTCTTCTTAAGCTTCTTAAAAAGGCCAGTCTTTAAAAACTACTATTCCCAGAATGCTTTGCCAGATGATTGCTCACAGGTGAATAGCATACTGTCAACGATGTGAGTGGAACTGAATTCTTTTTATTCACCATTCATTGTTGTACTGTGCTCTGATGAAGGTCCTCTAGGACCGAAAGCTCAGCAATAAAGTTGACATTTGTACAGATGAAGTGTGTGGAAATCTCCTCTCTTCATAGTTGTTTCCCATTTCCAGCACCTTCTTAAGATTACACCAGGTTGAGCAGTAGTCCATTTGTTACCTGTAAAGTTTACAATAAAAAACAAACTGTTGAATTCCAACAGTAAAAATCTGTAAAATTGAAAACAGTATACAAGTATATAAGATACATGTAATTACTATAAATTAAAAAATGGTGTTGAACTTTACCTTTTACTGTAACAATATGTAAAAACGACAATTTTTCTGTGGAAAATATGGAAGTATGGCAAGATTAACGGGGAAATACTATAATGTCACGAATATATAATCACACTTAAATTGATGGTTTTATGCTGTTTAAATGACAGATTTAGCTGATGAGTACTTTTAAATATGGTATAAAACTATTACAAATCAGCAAGAACACACCTTTATACAGAAATAAGATGTTAAAACTATGGTAAAAGATGTTTGTATTTTTTTTTCAATTGTATACTGTAAGTTAAGAAATGATAAAGAACTAAAATTTTTACTGTTATTGGAAAAAAGCAGTGACATGCCAGAGTAAAATCACCATGCTAGCGCACCTTGAGCAGCTGGTGATGCATATCATGCGCAACAACAGCTATAGTCGACAAAGCTGCTTCCAGCAAAACCTGAAATGCAGCAGTGGCTCAGGTGGTAGTGAAGCTCATCCAATGATCCAAGGATCGAATGTATGGGCTGGTCCCCTAGTCATCTGTCGTTGTGTCCTTGGGCAAGACACTTCACCCTCCTTTCCTCCATTGAGGACATCACTAGTGGTTGTTTGATTGTGTGTGATTGTTTCAGTGGTGGTCGGAGAGACCCTTGGCGCTGAATTGCTGCCATGTTTCTGTCTGTCTGCCCCAGCCCAGCTGTGGCCAGTAGTGGTTTTAGGCCCAGGTGAACTGGGCAGCCGCCCAGGACGGCACTTTTTCAGGGGTGGTGTTAAGTGTTGAATATGAAATGTTATTATGTTGCTCTTACTCTTATTGTGAAGGTCACTGTTAGTTAAACTGTATCTGTCACCTGTTGATGATGTCACTATGTTGCGTTCTGTGTGATGTGAACAAACAGATGGAGACGCCGGATTAACAGAGCCGCATTACGAGCATCTCATAATCAAATTCCTTTCTATGTTTCTATGCTAAATCAATCTCCCTTTCCATGGTAAACTGTACCCAACAGGTGTGATCCCACCAATCATATTTCCTGCCAGTGTTTTTAATCCACATAAATTCTTCAGAGTTCACATGGTGATCCTCCAAATTCAGTATCTACACAGGTTTGTTTGTACATGCAATGGAGAAGAAAATGGTGCTGACAATTTAAAAGGTATGTATTTTCTTGTGTTGCAAATACAAACTGGATAGCCTGAAGCTACGTGTTTAAATTTGCAAGCAGTCTGACAGAACAGTGCTATAAATGACATAAAAAATTCCATTTCCATTTGAGTGTCTTTTAGCATATATATTGTCATTCAGCAACATATTCACAGAATCATCAATCAGGTCTGAGAAAAACTGTCTCTGACTGTTCCCACTGTTGCAGAATTACTTCCATGGTCAACAGTGAACAGAACACATCAGTGATAAAAACAAGTTACATATGAGATATAGTCTTAATTTGCATGCTGTAAAACACTACTAATCAACCAGTACTTTTGGCCTCCAACACAATGGAGTGTACATCAAAAGATTTGAAATCAGACTTTTGTCAGCTTTAAATAATAGAGCAGCAGTAAAAACACATCAAACATCCAGATGCAGCAAACAGTGCTTTAATAGCCAAACCTGACTCCAGTCATGCATTTGATTAGCCGAGAACTGGACTGAAAGCAGCAAGTGCCTGGAACAAGAAATTGGTGAATATGGTGGCAGTGCAGGCCATGTGGAACATTAGCAAAATAAAGACGGCAGCATCTGTTGGTGGTAAACTGAGAGGGATTAAGAGGATTTATTTTCTTATACCATTAGTTCCTTTTCCTAATAAATAAATAAAAAATAAGAAAAAAGTTATAATTTAGAAACAAGTCTGAAAAGCGATGACTGTGGTGTAAGGTATTGGGTTGTTGTATGTGATGAGCTCAAAATCTAAAGGCTTATGTAAGTCCAAGGCTGTGTAGAGCTGAAAGATGGAGGAACAAACTCAGGTGAGGCTTTTAGCCCGGTTACAGGATTTAAAGCTAAATCTGGTTTGAGTATGTTTATATTTTCATCAGTAGAGTCTTTGTTTGCTGATTTAAGATTGGCTCATTAGAATTACTCCTTTCTTCAAGTACCCATAACGCCAAGCTTCTTTTAGGCTAAAATTAATTTTGACAAACCGATGACCTCGTTAGTCTGTTTTTGTTCCTTTATAAATCTTCTTCCTCAATTGCATAATGGGCTATAAGCACAACCCCACCACCTCCTGAACTTAGTAGTGCTCCTTTGTTTCCTGTCTTTCATTATTGGACAAACTGATTAATCCAGGTGTGTTTGCCCGTCGTCATTGTGGTAACTGAGATCAGGCACACCTGGATTAATCAGTTTGTCCAATAATGAAGGACAGGAAACAGAGGAGCACTACTGATTTCAGAAAGTAGTGGAGTTGTGCATATAGTACTGTGTGTAGCCTATTTATTTATTTCTTTTGGCTTATCGATGGTTTAATTGATACAGTTTATTATCTGTTGTATATGATAAGATATCATTACCCGTTAGGAATTTACAGAAATGTGTTTTATTTCATTCACTGATTTTTTTTTTTTTTTTGGATGGCAGCTCATTAAGGTAGACATGTTCTTAGTCCAAACACTATCTTCCAGGGCCCAGTTGTTCAACACTTGTTTATCTTTTAACCAACTGTAAAACACATATAACCAATTGTTAACTTTAACAGTCTGGTAATCTTGTCATTCAAAACTTGGTTAACCACAGCCATGTGTTATCTTGATGTTGAAGTTAATGCACCTAGGGACTGCCACTAAAGTTTTAACAATGTGGTTATCTCTCAGGATGGTGTTTGTTGCTAGCGCTGCATTAATTATGCCAGTTCAGAGAAGGAAGGACAGCATTTATTGTTTGTTTATTGGGGTGGCAGTGGCTCAGGTGGTAGAGCAGGTTGGCCAATGATCGAAAGATCATTGGTTTGAATCCCGATCCCCAAACCATCTGTTGTTGCATCCTTAGGCAAGACACTTAACCCCTCTTGCCTTGTATGAATGTGTGTGAATGTGGTGGTCGGAGGGGCTGTAGACGCAAAATGGTTGCAACGCTTCCGTCAGCCTGCCCCAGGGCAGCTGTGGCTACATACGTAGCTTACCATCACCAGGTAGGAATGAGGAGTTAATGAATAATGGACCTACTGTGAACGCTTTGAGTGCCTTGAAAAGCGTGATTCAAATCTAATCCATTATTATTATTATTATTATTATGGTGGGCTTGATTAGGACATCTGGGATTATTCTAATGAAGCACTGCACACCCCATACTGGTTTGGGAGTTAAATTAATTTGTTATGATTTTTATCTAGAAAGATAAATGTCTTACCTCTACCATACTACCATGGACTGAATTATGGTTTATTTATTGGCAGAGAAGCTTTTGCTTCTCATTTAAAGGGATCGTTTGATTGCCATATTTTCCGCTCCAGAGTTTCAGTTGCATCAGTCAAAAAATGCGTCATGAAGAGGAAAAAAACATATGTAAGTTGCACTGGGCTATAAGCTGGATTTAACTACTTAAAACAGCACATTTTGGGGGATTTTTCATATCCTATTTATTACTTCTAAAAATTGCTCAATTACTCCAATTCCAAAAGTAATGCCTGAAAATGATCATAAACATCACAATTAAAAAGAATAAACATGTTTTTTTTTTTTTTTTTTTTAAGGATTTCTTCCACCACACAGGCAGTACAGCCAGATGTCCAAAATGAACTCTTCTCACTGAGATAAGGCTATTTTGGGATCTTTGCCCTCAGAGCAGAAATGCTCTGTGTCATATATCACAAGCCTAGTTACAAGCCCTCGTGTGACATTAGACGGTAATGTTTACTCCTTGGCTCTTGCCAGTCAATATGTATTAACACTTGTATCAAATTGTATCTATTTATATATAAGTCGCATGAGCAGCCAAATTTGAAAAAAAAGTGCAACTTGTAGTCCAGAAAATACGGACTACGGATTATTTTTGCAATACCAGAACAAAATGGGGAATTATGGGATATATTGGTGCTAACGAGTTAATCACATGGTTAACTTTGACTTTGCTATTAGCTGACAGTTTGATTAACCATATTTTGAACAATGTGTATTTAACAGTAGGTTAGCTAACGGCGGGTTAAGAATTTAGCCAATCATTAGGGGTGAACCGGTGGTTAAAATAACCAAGAATTGAAAAATCAGGCCTAGATTGCTATTCCTCTCAGACACATTTGTGTCCCAAAATACTTGGACACTAATTCATGTTATTTTAGCATCTTCTAAAACATATTTGTTTCATTGGGTTTGAGGCATAAAAGATGTAAGAGAGATTTGAGATTGTTTTAGCATATTTCCATGAAAATGATAAAGTGGGGTTTGTGAATGACAAATAGTATGTTCAAACTTGTGACCAGCACTGAATATCACAGTCTTGGTCTAAATAATCAACAAAATTAAACTTTGTGACATCAACATCCATTTACAATTTCATCTGTCAACCATGAAAGCTTTCTGCTTCCCCAAGGAGCAAAGAAAAGGTGTATGCCCTTGATAAGCAGAGTACAATAGCTTAAAAATAAGATTATTTTTAATGAAACCTCTGCATATACTGTATTCTTGCTGCTTTTGGACTTCAGATGAACCATTTGCAATAAGAAGGTGACATATAGCGACAGGTACAGAACAGTGTTGCCTCAGGTTATCTTTCCCTGTCCATGACAGTAGTTTCTTGTTCAAAGAGCAAAAATATACATAGCCTACCATTAATCAAAATCAAAGTCAGCTTTTTTGTCAAATGTGCCACATGTTAGCCATACAACACAGATGAAATTACAGTCCTCTCAAACCCACAATGCATATGATGAAATATAATAAAGTATAACATAAAAATGGGAAATATAAAAATATAGGAATCTACTGAGATAGCCTAGAAATCTAAACACGAAACCTAAGTTCAAATACTAAAGAAGATTACAAATATACAAATGGGTTGACAGTAGACAATGTGAGTGGTATTGCAGTCCTAATGTAGGAAGTAGTGCAAATATTACAGTGCAATGACAATGTAAACAATGTAACTGTAGCATGTAACAGTAAAGTTTGACAATGTAACAGTGCAGTGGTCCTGATGGACAATAGTGCAAATAGCCAATGTAAACGATGTAACTGTACATGCACAGTAAGCTTTAAGCAATAACAGTACAGTGTCAATAGTGCAATAATGCATATAACTGAGTAGCCGTCCTGATGGATGCAATAGTGCAATATGTAGTAGTGCCATTTTATACAATGTTCTGCAGCGTTGAACTGGTGCCATGGAGGAGGGGGCAGAGCAGGGAGGGAGTTGAGAATCCTCACTGCCTGGTGGAAAAGGCTGTCTCTGAGCCTGCTAGTTCTGGCCTGGAGACTGCAGTCTCCTCCCTGACAGCAGCAGGGTGAAGACACTGTGCGCGGGGTGGGTGGGGTCACCTGCAATCCTGGTGGCTCTGCAGGTGAGGCGGAAGTGGTAAATGTCCAATAGAGAGGGGAGGGGGACACCGACGATCTTCCCAGCTGCTCTCATGATGCGCAGGGTCTTGCGGCAGGATGCAGTGCAGGCTCCGTACCACATGGTGATGCTGCTGGTCAGGATGCTCTTGATGGTGCCCCTGTAGAAGGAGTGCATGATGGGGGATGGGGCTCTTTCTCTTCTCAGTTTCCGCAGGAACCAGAGTCGCTGCTGCACTTTCTTGGCCAGGGCCGTGGTGTTGGTGTCCCAGGACAGGTCTTTAGAGATGTGGACACCCAGGAACTTGGTGTTGCTCACCCGCTCCACCTCAGCGCCGTTGATGATCAGTGGAGCATGCTAGCAGGCTCTCTCCTGAAGTCTACCACCATCTCCTTCATTTTCTCCACGTTCAGATGGAGATGGTTGTCCTTGCACTATATGGCCAGGCGGCTCGCCTCACTCCTGTAGTTTGTCTCTTCGTTGTTGTTGATGAGACCCACCGCGGTCATGTCGTCTGCGAACCTTAATGAAGAGGTTGGAGCTGAATCTTGGGGTGCAGTTGTGGGTCAGCAGAGTGAGGAAGAGGGGGCTTAGCACGCATCCTTGGGGGGCCCCCGTGTTCAACGTGATGGTGCTGGAGGTGTTGCTGCCGACCCGAACTGCCTGTGGTCTTCCCGTCAGGAAGTCCAGCAGCCAGTTGCAGAGGGAGGTGTTGAGTCCCAGCTAGACCAGTTTGACGATAAGCTGCTGTAGGATGATCGTGTTGAATGCTGTGGTGAAGTCGATGAACAGTCCTTGGTCAGCAGGTGGGTGAGGGCTGAGTGGAGGGCGGTGGAGATGGCATCGTCGGTCAAGCGGTTGGACCGATATGCAAATTGGTAGGGGTCCAGAGTGGGGGGGGGGGGGGGGGGTGGGCAGACCTGATGTGGTGTATGACTAGCCGCATCGAATAATAACAGGCACATTAAAGAACTAAGAAGCAATGTTTCCGGGGAGAGAGGGGTTTAAGATGGAAGGGGAGTGACAGTCTAGAGGCATTCCATTAAACAGTTAACATTGAGAAATGTTAAACATGTGTAAAATGCCCTTGAGAGAAAACTCAAGTAAAAGAAAAGGAAAGAACTCTTTGAAAATAGCCTCATTTTAGTTGAAGGTCAGAGTCCAAATGGCAGTTATCGTTATTTCTATGGTTATTGATTCACAGACAAAAGCTCCAGGGTATTATAAATTAATATGTAGAATGTTTTGATGCAGTTTTTTCTTTTTGAGAAAATGGCAAAGTATCTTCGATGGCCCGATTGTAGAAGCACTCAGGAATGTTGCATTGTAGTAATATACAGTATGTGCAGCTTTAGAATTAGATGTGGTTTTCTTATTGTTACTGTGACATTTTGTTTGAAATGCAATATTAACACATGCGTCCGGTTTAATAAACTGATTCTCACTGTTAGGTGCAACCAAGTTGTAGGTCTCTAAATTCTATGTTTTTTTCTCTCTTTATACTATGCTGCAGCTGCACCTGGATCCAGTTATCCACTGTCTAGTCACTTGATCCTGCCTCATCGGGCTATGTTGACAGTAAATCAAATTAAAATACCCCAAACTTCCAATAAATTAACTAACCAAATTTGATAAATTTTAAATGAACTAAACCGTATTTCCTTTAGCAGAAACATTGTTTGCCTCATTTTATTTTACGTGAGGAAGCAGCAAAAATCTGAGCTACATTACCAATTTAGCTGGAGGATGAAGGTTGGAATCACAAGTTTGGTCGTCCACATATGGCAGCACTCTTTTTTCAGTTTGCTCAACTGTCATGTAAAGTCTTTTGAATTCAGGATAGGTGTTTTTGAATGAGCTGTCTAACTCATGGTAAAAAAGAAAAACTATTATGCTAAAAAGACTGTAAAAGAAGCTGCCAGTATTCTCAGCCAGAGCTCCTTCAAACCAAATGTAGAACACTCACTCTTTGAAATCAAAAAGGGAAAAACAAAACTGCTTCATACTGTCAAATTTTTGGTATTCAAGGTTTAAAAAAGCTTTTATTCAACTTCTCATGTTTCCACAACAGTCATTGACACTTTATCATCAGATTGTTGTGTCATGAAAACATTTTAAATGGTACATGTCATTGTTTCTGCACACAACTTCTATGTGTGCTTGCAATGACCAAAATCAGACAACCCCCCCCCCCCCACACACACACACACAGACACACACACACCCACACACCCACACACCCTTAAAAATTAGAAAAAAAAAAACTCCTACTGTAATGTTATTAGATTTAGCAATTGAAGCTCTCGTAATCAACTTTGGGCCAATGCCTCTCTTTCTGATGTTTTCATCAGCAGCTCTGTCACATTTCTTGCCTGAGTTTTCGTCCCAGGGGTCTTAGAAAGTCCCCTGCAGCAGGCCTTGACCATCTTCAGCCTGGCCTCCTTTTATGCTCATGGTTTGAAAAATTTTTCAGCTGTCCTCATACCCTCCTTCACTGAAATACTTGCTGCTCAAACCCCGAGGACAAGTCAGGAGGTTAGAAAGAGACAGCTCTGTTTTACTCAGTTGAAATTCAGGGTAATTGTATATAATACAGTAAAAAAAAACAAAAAAAACATTAAAAGATCCCAAAAACTTTTTCCTGTTTTTTTTTCTTTTTTTAGCTTTTTCTAAATTAAAATTGTAATTGAAAGTAAATACTCTTTATTTTTAGTGTTGCATCAATATATGATTAATATTCATTCAGATTAAAATCCACACTCATTTTATATACCAGACAATAGCCGACCCATTTCACCTTGAAGAAGAAGTCCTCAACATACGCCGTTTAAGCCCAGCTTCGCAATGTGGTGCGTTATTCATGCAGGTTCATGTGAGGCAATGCATATTAAAAACTTAGATCAGATCCATGCAAGGAATACTAATTGTTCCAGCTTTACTGAAGCCCGACAGGTCCCCTGAGGGGTTTTGAGAAATAATATTTGCAGAGTGAAAGGTCTGCACTTCATTTTGGCACGTGTACACATCACACTTTAGTATGTGTGAAAGGCTGAGTTAAAAGTATGGTTAACTTGTTGGAGCTGTAAGACTGCAGTGAATTGCCGTCAGCAATTAAGAAGCTCTGAGTCAGTATGCTATTTCTGCTCCCTTTTCCACACAGCAGTCATTAGTCTATACGCCCATGGTGCTAAATCACTAAATAAACAGCAAGACAAAATAGTTAGCGCACTCAGTGAGGTTTACGCACAACAGATCACTTTCCTCCACTTCATCATAATAATTAAATTATTGCTATAAAGCATGCATGAATGCATGTGCACATGTTTTGCAAACGCTGACACGATTACTGTATGCTGTTGATTTTCCCACTTATATTGTCCGCTGAGATCATTTTAATGTTAAAATTGGTGTGTTATTCTCCAAAAACACTGCTCATCTTGTAGGACATTTCCTGTTCTTGATTTATATTTTTAGGCCAATTTTAAATGCTCATCCCCTGTTATGTTTGCAATTTTAAAAAAGGGGGTGGATTGATTTAAATAATGTGACATAATATTACAGTGTTGTTCATGTTTTCTGCATATGATTTAAATCTTGGAGAGTGTTGTACGATGAGTGTTTTTTCAAGCTTTCTTGAGGCACTAATGCTTTCTGAAAACTTTCAAATGACTGTCAACAGCCTTGGAACATGGTGCTCTCTGATTAAGAAAAATAATTGAATAGAAAACATATAGTAACTGTTTCTTGGGAATGCTGAGGTTTACATGATAAATACTAATGACACAAAGGCTGTGTCCGAATGTCCTCCCTACTCCCCACATGAACCCCACTACACAGGGTTGCACTACAGCACACTATCTAGTTCATTAATTCTGTCTGTGATTCGGACAGGAAGCTGACTATGTTTTCCTCGCCGCAAATCACGAGATCACCAGCTGTCACCATGGCAACCATGGCAGCAACCACGATGGTAACCACGACGCACAAAAAGATGTCATGCCAAATCAAATCCCTAATTTTAAGTGAAGATATTTCATTGACTTATATTGTGTTCAGTTCCTTTTCTGTTGTTTTTTCTCTCTTTTTTCTGCCACTCGACTTGTCAAACATCCCGCACCATTTAACGCTCCTGGCTGCAATGCATTGTGGTCTATATTGACCCATCCAGGGACCATCAAAGCTCTCTAGTTTTCAAGATGCATTGTGGGTAATTTTGAGTGCACTACTTTTTCTTCCTGGACATTGGGACACCCCTACAAAATGGCGTGATCCCTATAGGGCCATAAGGAGGGAAAAGGGTGTACATTAGGGCACAGCCAAAGACTGCGACAACTGGGAAGAATGTTCTGACTGGAAAAATTCCTCTTTTTGGGAAACAATTAGTCATATTTTAAGGGAGATTTATTTATATGCTTTTAAAAGTCAATATGTTTGCAAAACTAATAATCAGAAACTTGTTTATTAATAAATTACTTTGCATAACATTACCAATAACTTCTCTTTATTTACAAGATTTAGTCCTGACTAACTTCTGAACTTATTAACTTTACCTACATTTTAGAATAAACTTCATCAGGTATGTATTTAAACTATAACTGGTGATGTTTTTTTTTTCATTGCAGCAACATAATGTTTAAAACCCATTTGCATGTTGAATCACTGCTGGCGATTAGAAGCTTTGGATTGTCTGAATGCATCTGAAAATAAGGGGATGATCTTAATTTTGACTTTAGGGCTTGTCATGAATCATTAAATTTCAAGTGACTTGCTTCAATCTGAAAAAACAAAACAAAACAAAAAAAAAAACACATAGACATATCACAAAAGGGCAAACAGCAACATCCATCCTTATTCTTATGGAACAAACAATGTAACACAATAAAACCTTTAAAGTGGTATCTTGAATGCGACGCATCCATTTCATGCAGCAGCACCTTCTTTTGAAGCAGGACATAAAGAACAGAATTACGTTTGGGTATACAGCACAAACAAGTTGAAAAATTAAAAAATGGAATAAGCATAATGGAGACAGTATGCATCTTCCCTCAGGCAGAAAAGCCCCAGCAGCAGAGATCAGGGGGAGAACAAAAACATTAAATGGTGTGTGCACTGAGGCATTGCACGTGATAAGTGATAATGAGTGCTTCTAAGCACATATATAGCAAGTTAAATATACAATCATATTTTTTTTCTATTAAGCTTCAGCTGATTAAAAAACCAGGTCTTTATTAAGGTTCAGGTATTATTTATTACTCTTGTTGTTCTTATCAGATTTTTCTATATTGCCTTATTTTGATCTGTGAAAACTAAATTTGGACTGGTGCAGTTGCATCTCATTTCCACATAAATGTGTGCCCACCTGATTCCTTTAGAAGTCTTGAATTGGTGTCTACATCTAAAAACAAACAAATAAACAAACAAACAAAAAAAACAAACATTAAATTGCAAATGTTAAAATGCCATTAAGGATTTCATAATGGGTGGTACCGAAGGTGAGGACACAGAAATTAAACAAAATAAAAAGATGAGAGAAAGAGCCTCTCACTCTTAATGGTGCTTAAACTTCCATTCAGGCGTTAACGTTACGGCTGCGCGCCGCTAAGCCTTCATCTCTAGCCGCCACGGGACATCTTCCTGGAGTTTCCTCCAGTGTGAAACATGGGACTATTGTGGGATTTAAAGTGAAATTGAATGTTGTCTTTTGTATCCAGTTCAGTTACCGCATTTGGTGTTTGAAATGAGAGATAAAACAGAAAAATCACCCAACAGGGACTGAACAATGATTCTCTCATCTATCACCTTGAGAGATCATCTTCGCTCCAATTTGTTCCTAGAAGGAAGAAATAAAGGCATGCAATCATCTCAAAGGTTTTTCTCTTGTTTTACAAAATATCGTTTTGCTATCTGAAAACTGATGATAAATATGGATGAATGCTTTATTTAAATGGGGTCCTCGGCACATCATGGCAATAAATGCATGAAAGTAAATAAAAATGCAAAAACAAGTGTGTGAAAATGAGTAAGGATTGTTTTTAAAAAAGGAAAATTGGTCTGAAATATTACAGATAAGGTAAATTATATGTTTAACACTGTTGCAGTTATTAGTCTTATTTTTTAATTTTTATTTTTTTTACTATTGCATTTCCCTTTTCTGTGCTTCTGCTACTAATTATTTAATTTACATTCTCAAATTAAGTCCATCCCAAATGCTGAGGGTTCTTTCTATTTTTTCCACTGATTAAGATATGAATTTAAATTAGGTTGAATGAAAAGATGTACCATTTTAACTCTGAAGAAACTCTCCGGGGAGTGCTACATGAGTCAGATTCACATATTGTTTTTATTCTCTAACATAAGCAGCCACCTACATTTGGTTACATAGACTTGAGTCATGTCTGGAAGCGTTATAAAGCAGCATCTTCTTAGGTACCCTTCAGACATGCACTCATTTCCACTAATCTAAGAACACGCCTCAGCTTCGTGTGTATTGGAATCTTTATTGGAATCTTTGTCACCTTTCTGTTAAAGTCACAAAGCTAATTATTTCCAGTAAAGTTACATTTATATGTCAACAGTGAGAGGTCACTTTGATACATGGGCACAAACAGATAAGGGTGAGTTTCGATTAAGTATTATAATTCACTTATGTGATGAAACTCACAAGTCACATTATTAAATATGTTTTCCAACATTTCTTAGCTGCTATATCTTTCTGTTTTTGTAACATTTCTACAAGATGAACAGGGAAAAAATGGTTTATGTTTTTTAGCAACTTGTTACTGTATATCGTGCAGCAGCTTTTCCTCCCACACACAGTGTACAGCTAAGAGCCATAATGGAAAAGCTGAAACCACCTGAAGTGATAAATTTCATTTTTCATTCATGTTACTGTAAGTGCAATAAAACTTGGAGGCAAGAGACCATTAAGAGTTATTCATCACTGCACCAGTTTAACAGGTTTTCTTTCCTCATTGTCATAGGCTACTGTAGTTTATCTTATGTGTTGAATTTTTGCGGCTTTATTTTGTGTTTTTTAATCTTTAAATGAACTTTATGACTTTGACTTATTGGCACTAAGCTCAGTTTTCTATAATTACTTGTTCAACTGATCAATATCCTAAAACCATATCAGTATAGGCTATACTGTATATGGCTGTATGAATATGAGTATTAGAAGCATTTGAATCACTTATGGGGACTATTTATTGCAATTTATTACAATATAATTTATATGTACGCCCTTCTTTTAATACTCTCTTAACTCCCCATCTTTTCTCTGCAATTTAGCATCTCTGATGTTACTTACAGTGTTCACAATCATTCTGATCAACCTCAAGTAAAATGCTCTATCTTCCATTCTCTATACAGAAGTGGAGATGCAACATGTACAGCACAAATTCAAACTCATTCTCACAGCAGTTATTGCTTTCAATCCCAATCAGTGAGACTATGCTCACAGTATGACTCAGCTGAGCTTGTTCTCTGTAATGATACAATGACCGCTTTGTGGTTTTTATAAGGACGTTTGCTAATGCAGCACAAAAGATACAATAAAAAGGAGAATATTGGATCAAGAATGAAATGAACTGTTTGGCCTGTGACATCAATACAGTGTCCAAACCCAATGAAATTATTTACTATTCATGCACATCTATTTTTATCATGAATGTGCTACTTTCTGGCAGACTTGGTAAGGAAACTGCAGCTATGGGACTTATTACATGTCAGAGATTCTGAAAACCTATTTTGAGAGGCATTTGTTATCATTAGCTGACTGAAGCAAGTTTCACTATGGTGCTTTGGCTCTTAGGTTGTATCACACTCTATATTCAGTCTCCTTCAAAGCTGTCAGTGTTAGCAAAAATGAATAATCTGCAGCGATCACCGATATATATATATTGTACAAATACATATGTATGAATTTATATCTATCTATATATATATATATATATAAAGCTCTGACAGTAACATTAACATGTATGTCTCAGTACAACACTTCTTGTTACTTCTTTACACTGGCATTTCTGACTCTTCGTCACATCACTATATTATTTTTGACAACCCTCTATTTTATTCCTGTGAAATTGGTAATTGGTGTCAAATGTAGTTATTTAGGGTATCACTGAGTGAGGGCAGCCCCATCTAAGCTTAGCATCCTTCAGCTTTGCTAAAAGAACCAGACTGCAAGTTTTGAAAAGATTTTTAAAAAAGAAAAAGAAAATTCCATGTCAATCTTCTAAATCATTCAAGAAAATATTATCTAACAAGTGTTGAGACAAACCTTTTGTGCTGGTCATGACTGTGTTAGACTGGCATCCAGGAAAATGAGTTTATTGGTGTTTTCATGGCTATTACTGTACTTGTTTTCATCATATTCAGGCATGACAAAATATTTTTTATTCAATTAATTCTATGAATTCTAAGGTCAGCATTGTTTCTGATGATGTCTTTGTAATGTCATCTTCTTCAACACTCTAAATCCCGTGTAAACAAAAATAAGGGGACCAGAATGAGTCAGTGCAGCATTTTCATGATTCCATGGAAACAACTAACAATATGTTCAGATCACTTTGTGACTGATAGAACAAACAAACAAAAAAACATGTATTGTGATATCACTATTAAAACCCTGTAATTGTTTTTGAACAGATGATGGAAAACACCATTAAATCAGTGGCTGCACAGAATCACCGCACCCCGCCCGCTCTGTTCCCGTCTCCACAGCACAGACTATTAAAGGTCATATTCATCCAGATTACGTGCCATCTATTCCCACATAAGACTTAAAGACGAAAAAATGGCAGAAAAATTTATGCTGCATTATAAACACTACACAATGTCATCATCTGTAAAAACTGATGAGATTCGAGGGACCGGTAATTTATGGCTCAATGAGTGTAAACTCCTGAGAGGTACAGCAAAGAAACACCACCATTTCTTAAAAATCCAGGAAACTTAATATTCAATCAAAAGTAAATGTTTTGAATACAGAGCTTACCTGCCAGTGAAATCATATACATCACAAGATCGGGAAACTGATCAGGTTCATCTAATCAGGCACCGGCAGGCAGACGAAGGGCATCACTTAGTTCAACAGACACTAGTTTGTTTTGTATCTTTTTCTAGCCTGGGCGTAAGACTTTCAATATAACTGAACCACATTTCAACATTATTTCAAAGACAGACCAGTGCAGATAAAATAAAGAAAAAGGGTGCCCACAGTCCATCAGACACCAATCAAATGTACTGTTTTCACCCACCTGCTTCGTGGTCATGTGAATTCCGGGTTGTGACGTTGGCTTGCACTGATCCAGGAGTTAGTAAATGAAAATAGTAAATGTCGATTTACAGCCGTATGGTGCTAGTCCAATGCACTTGATGTGCTGATCATCAGTAAATATGACAGTGAATATAGTTTGCTGGTACATAGATGCTGTCATATTTGCACTGATGTCAAGGAGGAAAGACATCAGTAATTATCTGAGAAGTCATTTTTGCTGCCCGTCAATCTGAAATAGAATTATGCGTCTATTTTCAAACAACTTGGAGTTAATCGTTTTTTCAATGAGATAGATTAAAATATTTTACCAAGTGTGGACACTGAACTGATTTAGGTCTTGAAGGTCAAAGAAAGAAAAATACTCTCAAATCTTGAACTCTAGGAAGTCAGTTAGCATGTTAAATGTGAAAGTTCATCACAGAAGCTACAGTTAAGAGGGCTAAAGAAGGGTGCCTTGTTTGGCCAGGAAGACCTCTTCTCTCTCTCTAAAAAAAAAGCATGATTGCCATGTTTGTTTGAAAACCAAAAACAGCAAATCAGCACAAAAATCTCATACCAACTGCGAAGGAAAATGGTGAACAGGTGATGGTTTGGTTTTGCTGCTACAGTGTTGGGCACCTTGCTTTCAGTGAATCTACCAGAGAATTAAATTAAATTTAGATTCAATTCATTAATTTACTGTAAAACAAAGTATCAAGTGTGAGACCATCTGTTTCCTGGCTGAAGCTTGGCAGAAGTTGTCCCGTGCTACAGGACAATGATCTCAAGCGTGCTCGCAAATCTACAAAAAGTATAGCAGAAAAAACACAATCAAGGCGCTGCTATGGCTCAGACAAAAGATACACATTAAATGCTGTGGCAGTTTTGCTGAAGTAAAATATGAAGAATACAAAACTTCTTTAATCAAACGGCATCCAGAACAACATAAAATTAAGTTATTTGAGGTTGTGTATTTTTTACAGACTAACCTACAGGTGCTGAAGAGAAATTTGTCACTTGGCAATTAAGAAAACTGCTATTACCTATTGGATGATTTTGATTAATACCTCAATCTTGACAATCGCACTGTGGAAGCGCAATTCTTTTTTCAACTTTCTTTATCTATTACAACACAAATAAGGAAGTGAAACATCATAAATAAAACATGATGCAGGGATTACAGCAGTGTTCCTATTGAATTCTATGTCTGCTTTTCTGTTTCATCCAATATTGTTTCTAACCTTTCTGAACTGGATCAGGTCCACCAACACAGCATATTTCATCTGTTTTTTCTTTATTCCCTCCCTGGAACAGTGGGTCAATCACCCTGGCTGAGAAAACGATAGATAAGGGAGGTGCTGGTTACGGCGGTCTCTCTCACAGGCCTCGAGCTTAGGTGTCTGCTGGTGGGCAAAAACCTCATCTGATGTAAACAATGAGGTTGGAAGGTGCTTTTAACTTTAAACCCCCTACTCAATAAATATGTGTGGTGATAAATATGGCCATCAGATTCCCTGCCTGTGCTTGCATGTGCACATGCATGAAGGCTGTCTGTTTTGGCTGCCTGGAAAAGTTGTACAAATTACTTTTAGGTACTTTGTGTTTTTCCCATTTACAGAGCCAAGGCTGCAAACCTTTTTTTTTTTTTTCATGCAGTGAACACAAAGAAAACACATCCTGTGACTTGTGGGATAATCTTTGCTAAATTTTTAGAATAAGTGTGTTTTATTAGAATGAGTCATTCAACCTTCAAGTTAGACATCATTGTTAGATGATGTGAAAAGTGCAAACTTCAAGTCAACACATGCTGCTTTCAATCCACCAATCTCACAAATGTAATTATTGCAGTAAAAGTTATATTGGAAAAAAACAACTAACACAAGTAAATAACGAGATGAAATTAGATTACAGCATCTATTCCGAACAAACACTCCAAACTCCCCTATTTTAATCTTTATACTTTGCCTGCACTTTCTTTTTTGTTAGCCCAGTCTCTACTATATTCCTGCAGCCATGGCTTACTGGAACACATAACATTTCTGTGTTCTCCTCTACTGTACACTTTCACATGTGAACAAACAACAAAAGCATTGTTGTGTAGATCATGCATAACAAATCCAAAAATGATATCTTGCCATATTGGGTGAGCTGGTTTGGGTGCTGATCCATAGCTACAGTATGACAAGGCCAAGGATAGATACAATTTAGACCTTGAAGAAGTGCTGGCAGGGCAAAGGACAAGGTGGAAAGGAGCACCGGAGAGGAAGCTGACCTGGACTTACAGATGCGGGCATGAAAAAGTCCCACCTTTTTCTGACAGAAGTGCAGTAACAGTGCACTATTACTGCACTATTACTGGATGAACGAATTGTCACGCGAATACGTCATCACGCACGGTGTCCAAACTTAGCCTGTTGAAAAGTCCTTGTTTCCACACGCATTCATTTATGCTCTGAAATCGTTTCCCCTGGGCACACAGGGGTTTCTCTGTGCGATTGAATGAGCAGACAAGTCGCTGGTAAGTGGCTGGCAGTCGGCAGAAAGGGGAACTTTTTCATGCCCGCATCGGTATAACTGTCAGGCAGAATCTCAGTGTATATACATAGTTCCTGGTCCAAGCTGTCTATGATGTCCTGCCCAGCCCAGCCCAGCCAAGCTAAACTACACATCTGGGGCAATGTGACCTTTCAAACTTATCCTCTTTATCCACACTGGGACACATAGGCTACTTAGCAGCTGCCAAGAGCCCTTGAACAGAGACACCAGCACTGGTGACACAACAAGGTGTTGAAGTCAGTGGCTGAGGCCATTTCCAGCAGCAGCCAACAGCAAGCATGTCTCAAACTGGAGGCTGACTTCCTTTGTTAGGGCTGGAGAGCAGTAATGACCACAGCCAACTAGGGATGGGCGATATTTTATCGTGTGCGATATATCGTCAAAGAAATTCCCCACAATAACAATTTGAATTTGTCGTTTTTATCGTGATATGACAATTTATCAGGTGGTGTTTGCAGTTGCACTACTTTGGTTTTTTTAATAAGCCAAGTTAGTTTTGCTGTTTGCATCGTTTGAATAAATGTGGAATTTGTTCTCTCATATTTCAGACTTGTTTGATTGGTGTCACTACAATTTTGCAATACAGGTGCACTACTTGAACTTAATTGATATAGTTTAGCGGCTTCTAGTATTTTGTAGGGCTTTCAAGACAGAATTTAGCGACAGATTTATAACACAAAATATTTTGTTGATAGTTTTTATCGTCACTTATCGTTACCGTGATAAATAAGAGAAATTATCGTGATACATTTTTTAGTCCATATCGCCCATCCCTACAGCCAACACCTTCAACCAGCCTGTTCTCATCAGCATCAGACTGGGTACCGCAGGTGGACTTGGACAGACAGTCCAAGTTTCCAGACTATGTGGCAACAACCTTCTTTAGGCCAGATGTGGTGATGACATCTGCTTCTTCTAGACAGGATCTCTTATTGAAGCTGACAGTGGAATTGAAAAAAAAGAAGAAAAAAAACACTCTCACCCCCGGATTCCACATAATGCGGGTGTGCCCCGCTCAGTTCAGCTCCAGACCAGCTCAGGACTGACTGCGACTGTCAACGCCCACTGGATGAGCATCGTTTCGCTCCGTCACGCCACAGAACCGAGGGAGGCACAGCAGAGCATGTGCTCGAGGTGCTGCGACAGGTGCGCACCACAGTCGCACAGTTCTAGATAAATGAAAATTTGCAGCCACTGTTCAGTTTATTGAGAACAAAAGGTGCATTTATTGTGTCGTTTTATTTCCCCTTTTTGCCAACGTCATGCTTTAACTTGGATTTTAGCATCTGGGCAGGACCACAAGAACACCTGGCAGCGCAAGCCTCTGAAGCCGATGGCATCATCCCAAAGTGCGTGCCTCCTGCGTAATAGAGACCATGTTGGAGCTGCAGACACTTTCATTTGTTCAGCAACTCCTGATCCATGTCCTCATAAACTGGCCACTTCTGAGGCTCTGCACAGATACTTGTATCATTTCTTTATATTTATTATACATATCTTAAATCATTTTAGTTTATTCCGTCCAAATATCTCCATCTTCATCTGGCGACTGGCCATATTTCCTTTTCCTTTCCTTTTCGCTACGCTGAAAACCTCGAAACATGGAAAACCTAATTTATACGGAGCGTTTCCGACACGTTTGCACCCGCTGTCATTTGCTCCTTCATTTTTGGTAAATCACTTGCGAACCGTGGTTCAGCCCCTTGCACAAAATTCCAGATTGCGTGGGCAAATTACTACACGCAAATTTGGATCTTGTTAAATCCAGCCCAGTGTATTTAGGCTCTTGAATGATGCCCAAATCATATTTAGGAAATCCATTTTAATTAGTATAATCCCATTTACACATACCTGTAAGCTATCACAAGAAATGTGAATATCAAGAGCCTACAGAAGTAGCCTAAACAATCTGATTACAATAACTTCATTTGAAAATCTGGAAACTGTTCTTGCTCTCTTTCCTGTTTGGCACGATCTGAATTGTGCAGCTTGGTCCAGTCGGACTCGGGCGAATCAGAAGATAGAGTTGGTCCGTATTTTTGTATGGGCGGGCTGGAGCGGTGGTGTCAGGGCGGATGATGTGGAACCCCTGCCGGGCATTAATATGGCTACGTATTGGCTGCAGAGTTCGGAGTGGAGCAGAACGGAGTGCACCCGCATCATGTGGAATCCGGGGGTCAGGTACCACAAGCTTCTGAGGGCAGAAGAGGATCTGGACAGTATGCTGTGAGCCAACAGAACTGCATGGTTCCTGTGTAAGGTCCATAGCTGTCTTTGCATCACAGGAGCTTATAAGAGGAAAGCCATCAAATCCACTATAGGCAGCTGAGAGAGCTTCAAGGTGGATTTGGATGAAAAGGTTTGAAAAGTGGGCTAACGCTGCTAGGACATAAGTCAGAGTGTGATCAGCTCTGGCAGAGTTGCTTGAGTCTTAGTGTTTGAAGTGAGACCTGAAACACCCGATGACCCGAAATATACTGACGATGTGTCCCAGCACATCCAGAGATATATCCATACACCACACAGTATATAAAAAAGGAGCAAGACGCCTGCAACTAAATATTTTTTTCAAAGAATGTAGTCTTGTTTATAATATTCAGCAAGAAAAATGCAATTTCCCATCTATGATTAGACACAGTGGTGAATTTAGCTTAAGTTCAGTTTGTGGTAGCCTGAAATGAAGCAATGTATCTTGAAAATGTTGCTACAAACCTCTAAATGTAGTTTGTTTTGTATATTGGTGTATGCAGCAAAATCTCAAATTAAGCATTCAAAGAGTAAACATTTTCAGATGTGAACCATTCAGGGTGGCCTGAATAAATGACACACCCATATTAAATATCACAGTATGAGAAAACAATGTCTTGCACACTAATGTGATTGTGGAAATCTTAACAACCCTTATTTCCTTCAGCACCACTGCAAACCTTGTCAAATTGCTTTGAACACAACTGTGATACACAGACATTGAAATGGAAGAAAATAAATTGTGGAAAAGCCACGCAACACTTGCAGCAGAGATGGTACCATGTAATTGGTCAATATGTAGTGGCTGATCTTACTATCTCAGAGCTGCTTCTTGTTATGAATACACCCACCCTTACTCCACGACCAAACATAATCAAATCTCAGCGGGCACAGTGTGTATGCAAACCAGAAAAGTAAACCATCCCCCTGCTGTCTATGTCTGTCTTTAATGGCTACCCATTTCATCCTGCCTCCTTCATGACACTATTCGGCTTTTCTATACAATGTATGACTTTCTAACCAACTCCCCTATAACTCAACTGTATATTTCACTCAGGTTGAAAAATTTGAAGAAACTAACCAAATAAAATTATTTTAAAAGTCTACATATCTGAAAAAATAACAGGCTCTCTTTTTCCTTTTTCTTTTCCCATTGGGCCTCCTACCTCAGGAACAAGCTCTTGTCCTCTGCAATGAGTCAGATTCACACTCCTGACCTAAAATACAGCACAGCTTGTGACCTGCAGCATGTGCTTCACTCTCCTGCAGAAAGTGCTGGTATTGCTGGTTGAATGGATGTGGTTAGTGGATCTGTGTGCGTGTGTGCGTGCTTGTGTGTGTGTGTGTACAATTATTAGTTTCTGCCTGTATTTTCTATAGTAGCATTTACTATACTTTAGAAGGTTTTTCATTGATCTTATTTTACTGTAGGTGTTTTCGCACGGGACCAATTTAGGTTTAGCTGTGTCCGAATACAGGACGATTGGGTCAGTGTGAATATGCCACTTGCACTTGTAGTTGACGTAATTCACCCGCTCTTGGACCAGCTGGAGAGGGTGGTTTCAGAGCGGCTTGCGCCAGCTTTAGCTCGTCCTAAATTCAAGTTACTCCGCCTTTTTGAACTAAAGCGGAAGATTTATTGACTGTGTAATACTAAAAAATAATAGGTTTACACGGCACGCCTAACTGTAACATTTGGTATTATCATGTGTTTGCTAGCTACTAATGCTGTGTGTTTAATGTTAACATCATTGAGGCATTCACATACATTGCACAAATTACCAACAAGGGCTTAGCAAGTTACAAACGCTCATGTTTACAACTTATCGGTACCTGGCTGTTCGCAATAAAATCTGCGTATGGTCAGGACTTTGTAGTTCAACAGAATCAATATACACCTTCCTCTGGTTTCTCTGGAAATCCTCACCACTGCCTCAAGTGCATGACAACATTATTCTCCACATCCAGCCGTGCCTCGTTTTCAAATTGAATACTTTCCTGACATTGAAACAGACAAACTATGTAGAATGCCAATAGCAGTATCAGGAGCAGACAGTGTTGCTGTACACTCTACATCTTTCATGTGTATTTAGTTTACAACTCAGCCAGGCCTCTTAACCGGCTGGAACACATCTACTTCCATCTGGTTGGTGTGGATACACGACACTTTAGTCTGTAGAACGACAGCTTGGACACGATAATAAAAAGTATATGTGAAACAGAGCCGTATTAGCTGAGAAGTGAAATACTGTTCACTTGTCACTGCTGCAGCAGCACCTCGTTCGACCCAAATATGTGTGAAAACCACCTTGGTTTCCTTTTCAACCTTAATGATACCATGTAACTGTCACAGACTTTGATTCCTCATGATTTTCATGTCATGTAAACATTGGGTTGAATTTTCATTTTGTTGCATTTGTAGAAAAAAAAAGTAATGAAAAGTCCTGATTTGATTCCTGCTAACCATTAAATTGTAAGATGTTAGACTCATAACTACAAATGGCCAATAATTCTAACAAACACTGTTAGTATTGTCATGTAATATGTTTTTGCAATATTAACATTCAATTAAAAGCTAACATCTAAGGTATCTAAAAATGTTTAAACAGTATCTGAGATATTTTTTTTATTTGCTGGTAATAAACCCATAAGTAAGTAAACACGTTGCATGCTGTAGTCAGACCTGTGTCCAGTTTACTAAAAGTGGTGAAAGAATAATGTCGCATTGATCTGACTGAAGGTTAAATAATTAAAATTATTTTAATAATCTTTGGATTTTTCTAGAAGCAGAAACACTAACTGGGCTCTGAAGTCTCACACACAGACACTATTCTGACTCAATTCTGCTCTCAGACAACAACACCACCTGTGAGTTGTTGCATATCTCATTGTCCTTGTGCTTTGTAAACCTGTGGACTTTGTCCAAAAAAACAGGACAGACTTAACAAAACAGAAATTTTTCTCTTTGTTGATTATTCAACAGGTGTCTCAAAATAGTTTGATTGTGACATATAATTCTATTGACAGAGAAGTGCTTGAACAAGAATGGCTGTTTTAACATACAGAGACAAGCAAAGATCTAAAAGATGTCTGACACAAAGCAGAATGCAGATGCTAAGTGATGATCCCACCCCAAACGATATTTTATTCAAATTCAAAACTTCAGAGTCCTGGAGTCAAATTAGCTATATGTTACTTTTTTGTCCGATTTTTTTTATCACCTCATGGGAATTCAAATGTCCACCAGCCTTAATTGTGATTATACAAATGCAAAAAGACCCTGGAGATGTGACCACTGTGAGCATGGTAACACAGAACTGTCTCCCTCCATCAAGGTTAGCAACACTTAGGTTGGCAAATGTTTTTTTTTTTATGGCAACTAAAATACTATATTTTCATTTGAAGCAAGAAACAAGTAACCAGAAAGCTATTGCAAAATGAGCTCATTGTTCCAACAGTTGGTTATTAGAAAAATTTGAAACACAAAAGATAAATAAGTATTGAAAGCATCGACCTTTTCCTGATTAAACATATTTTAATGGGGCTATTGACATGAAATTTTAACCAGATGCTGGTAACAACTCAAGTTATCAACACATACAAAGGAATTGAAACAAATTCAGAAATAATGTTATGTAAAATCAAATGGAATGACAAAGAAAAACATTGAACACGTTACAGCTGTCTCATGTTGCAGTGTGCACAATGCAAAGTGTGGATTTGTTGGCTGCATATGTCACAGCGGCACACTAAGTACTGTTCCATTTAAAAAATGTCTGAAAGAGCCTTTGACATTATTCAGGTGTTAATGACCGGGGTGTTAACGTTCATATAACCACAGATAAATGAAAAGGGATAAGATGTTCTGATTTAGTTTGTACAATGCACCTGAAAGAATAAGTGAAAATTTATGCTTGACACAGAAGACGGATACCCAGGCGGACAGATAGTTTTGTTCGTCGTCTGCGTCAGTTATGCACGTAATTTGGTGCGTTTTTGAGGGGCTTTTTGGTCCGTCACTCGACGATAGCTGATATGCATAAACAAACCAGAAAAGAAGAACAGGAACCGGAAGAAAACAACACAAGCACTGCCCATGCCAAATAGCCCTGAGAAAGAAGACGCCAAGCAAACAGAGAAGAGCATTCGTAAACATGGCTGGAGCTTTTGAGGAGAGGCTGTGTAAATGTGTCCCAAAATACACTTAAATCTATTTTACT
The DNA here is from genome assembly GCA_023101725.1 of Atherinomorus stipes. NCBI lineage: Eukaryota > Metazoa > Chordata > Actinopteri > Atheriniformes > Atherinidae > Atherinomorus > Atherinomorus stipes. The sequence continues at coordinate 301,094 of JALJCO010002219.1, read as the reverse complement.
GACACCAAGCGGTGTAAACTGACATCAAAACAGGGAAACTAACTGTGAACTCAGCACTGCCGCCTAGTGGACAAACTGATTTATGGACCATCGAGATGCACAAGTATGGAAATATAAAAGCAGCGACGCAGGGTAATGCACGAAACGGACGTCGACATTTACGTATGTAAGGGAGCATAAATGGGCCTGAAGAAAGCGTAGATAGCTGTGCAGTCTGCAGTTGCTATGCAACAGGACTGGAGCACTATGGGAAATTCTTGTTGGCTAGGCTGTCTCACTTCAGCAGCATACTATTTCAGAAGGCTGCTTCAGAGTGCACGGACTACGTAGCACACTCCGTAGCCTACAAAGTCTGCGCACTTTGCAGTGTGCAGACTGCAACATGAGACACAACTAAATTAAGACAAATGCAAAGAGCCAAGACTCCAGCTGAAATCAATCCGTAATTAGACAAATTAGAAAGTAATCTTGCCTCCTGTAAGTGTAAATTAATATCAGCTGGTTCAGTCCTAACTGATGGTCTATGTAAATAGGTGTCTCATTATCAAGGTTAACTCATCTATTTTATTACACAGGCTCCTCATTGTGTTCACATACAATTCCAGTCAGATGTTTGGACACATTTCAAAATGGGTGTGATGGTGTGTGAAGGTGTGTCAGTTAGGCATGATGTGTCTTGACAATTAACAAGTTCGGATAACATCTTCATGCTTTCCGAACACACTGAAACCAGTAGATGCATTCTCTGTTTTCCACCACATGCTTTCTGTTACCTGCTGCAATTTCTTTTTGCATCAGCTATCACTGTCAAGTCAAGCTGACATTTTAAGACATGCTTTGGAACAGTCAGTAATGGCGCAATCAATAGTAAATCTCCAACCAAAAATCTTAGAAAATCCCTCTTTGTAATTTGTTTACATGCCAGACCCCTAAATTCTGCTGTCCGGAAAGGGAGTTTCCATAAATATGTCCCATAAGGTCAAACGCAATGATCTCTGTTTCTACATTTTTTTGACTGTCATTGCTATTGTGTTTCTCTTTTCTTTTTGTAAATCTAAACTGTATTTATTCATTTTATTACTGAGGACACCACATTAACAACACTCGGGAGCATTAAACTGTACAGTAGGTCACCATCTTTAGAAATGATGCAAAAGGGAAATCCCTTTAAAAGAGTAGATCCTCATCATCACAACGACAAAAAAGTCTGAAAGCAGAGAGAAATTAAAACAACTTTAGTTCACCGCATAATTTGGGGGCAGTTGAAGGGTGGGGGTATAATTTATCTTTTTGACATGTCAGCATCTATCCATCTTCCACTGCTCATCCGGGGTCATGTTGCGTTGGACAATAGCCAAAGCAGAGAAACCCAGACTTCCCTCTCCCGGGCACTTCTTCCAGTTCCCCCAGAGGAATCCTGAGGCGTTCCCCGGCCAGCTGAGAGACAAAGTCACTCCAGTGTGTTCTGGGTCTTCCCCGGGGCCTCCTTCCGGTGGGACATGCCCATGGCGGCATCCTAACCAGATGCCTGAACCACCTCGTCTGGCTCCCCTCAGAGCAGAGGAGCAGTGGTTCTACTCCGAGCCCTTCCCGGATGACTGGGATTCCTTATCTCTCTGGAAGAGCCCAGCAAGCTTGCAGAGAAAACTCATTTGCAATCTTGTTTTTTCAGTCACTACCCACAACTCATGTAGAACTTGTGTAGAAATGTAGATCAACCATTAAACTGACAGACTAAATCAGAGTCCTCATCACTGCTGATGCTGTACTGAGCCGATATCTAGCTCCAATTCTTCTTCACTCCTGAGCAAGACCCTGATACTCTATACTTGAATTTCTCCACTTCAGGCAGTGTCTCATTCCCGACCTAGATGGAATATCTCACTCTTTTCTGGTTGATGTCCATGGTCTCAAATTTGGAGGTGTTGATTGCCATTCCAACAGCTTCACACTTGGCTGTGAATTACCCCCAGTAAGAGTCGGAGATCATGGCTCGATGAAGCCAGCAAAACCACATCATCTGCAAAAAGCAGAGACCCGGGTCCTAAGGCTGTTTTGTTGTTGCATACATTATGTGGTCATGTTGCTGCAGACAAGTTCCATGGCATATTTTCACTTGTTTAGCCAACAATCAATAATCAATTTATTTTATCTTTTGTCAAATTAGTCGTAAAAGATGATCCAACAAGAGAGATGCTCCACATTCCTGTTAGAAACTCATCTGTTTCGGTTGTTTGACTATGTGCTGTTACTATCCTCAAAAGACTTAACACAATGGTTTCTTCTGCACTCTGTTTTTTTACTCAAATTATTTTTTAATTCATTACCTAATAAAATTTGCACACTCAATGCAAAGTGCTGCTAATTTCATGGTTTATAAATATCTTATAAAACCAAACAACACAGAATTATTGTTAAAATGATTTCATAGTCTTAACAACATAAATGTAATTTATTTTCCTAAAAGCATAACATTAAGGTATTAGGTACTTTGACTGTCTTTTCCATTAAATAAGTAGAAAGAGAAACTAGGCTGCAGTAAGTGTTAGGGCACAGTCAGTATTTGCACAGCCTTTGTCAATAATGCACACCATAGCAAGCTGGATATCTTGTAAACATTTCTTTTAGCCAGCAAAGGGTCTTCACTTCTAATTTGGGAAAATTGTCATCCACTCTTTCTGCAAAAGGCCTGTATTTTTTTTTTAATCAGATCCATTGGCACTGATATATTTTGTGGTCTACAGTATAATCAGTTTCTAAATAGCTATGTTCACGTTTAAATTGATTACATAGGGAAAATACTGCAGTGTTTGCATGAGCATCACAGTTATCCATTTATAGGCAGAACCAAAGTGTTTATAATATACATATTGCTCCAAACAAACAATATTTTCTCCTTTCTTCCTGCTTAAAAACTGCCTCTGCTTTTTTTCCGTGGTCATCTTGTTTTTGGACTGACTGGAAAGAGCTACATGTCAGTATGAGATGTAAAATCACTAGTAGTTTCTGTGTTGCAATACACTGTAAAATCTCCAGTAGGAAGTCATGTAATAATACTGACTTAGACAACTAAAATGTGCATACAATACAAAGGTTAGATTGATCATCGATTTCTCTGACAGTGACCTTATTTGGATTAAAGTGATCAGAAAATATTCTTAATTGACATTGTTTTAGTCAGAGTGAAAAATGTGGCTGTGTTAATATTAGCCAATGATAAACTTTGCCTTTTGACTAGTTTAATATCATGTTTAGCTGAACTCTCCTCTATATAAAATGATTTCTGAACTGCAATACCATCCAAAATAATGATCAATCTACTCTAATGATGAACAACTGGAGAAGCCTTCATTTCTGTCTCACTGCTACAAAATTTTTTCAGTTTCAACCACACTGGTTGAAACCACTTTCTCCAAAAAGCATTGGATTTTTTAGATTTTCTCTGCAAGCTTCTGATATTGTTGTGAATTTTTTTTTCTTTGCTTGTGGAGATGCATTCCACAGCAACAACTTTTACAAACTACTCTTGGCTGTCTTGGAGTGTCTTAGTTTTTTAGCCTGTTAAATGCCATCTTCTTGTAGCTTTGTAGTCCTTTGCAGGAAACCGTTATTTCATTTCTGGAGTATTGAGGCTGCCACACACTGCGGGATTTGAACCATCTCGTACTGTAAGTTCACTGCAAGCCACTCTGTGGAACTGGCATCCAATGGACTGACCTATAAAATCACGTTTGATGTGTAAATTGCATCTGAATCATAGTAAACTGAAATTGTGAAGAATAACACAGATCCAAACATCACATTAACGTAAAGTAGGTTTTATGAGCTGACAGAGTGAAAAATGACTGCCCTACAGTCTGTGATATTATGTTTGCTGGTGTTCACCCTGGAGCTGCAATTCCTTCACCATTCTCTTTGATGCTACATCCTTGGTGGAGTCATGGTGTGAGCTGGAGGACACATCATATAGAAACCCTCTACTGCCAAAACTCAAACTGATTTCTTCTTTTTTTGAAGATCACGTTATGCTTATTTTCTTCTGCCTCTATTTAAATTGTTTGGTTGGGTTTTACCTGCCACTCCATGCATTCTTTCTGTTGGTTAGTTATTCTATGTCGGTTGTCGCTGTAGCCACACTGCAGGATGATCATTCTGAATCTCTGACACGGTTAGAAATAGGGTTACAAGATTGTTACAACATCAGGAAGAACATCTCCCACTGTCCGACATGGGGCTATCATTTTCAGCCAACCTCCAGATATGATGACTATGACTCTCAGCCAGGACAGACAGAAATCACACAGGTGCTGGGCTTTTAACAGCTGACATCTGAACGCTGGGGCAAGACTTGATCAGTTTCTGCACATTGTAAGAAGCTTGAAATCTGCAACCCAGATTCCAAAAGTTAGGACGCTGTGGAAAAGGTAAATTAAACACAGGATTCAGGGAAGTGCATAAACCCATATTTTATTCCAAATGGAACAGAAACAAAATTTCAGATATCAAAACAATGACATTTTATCATTTCATGGAAAATATCAACTCTTTTTAGATTTGATGGCAGCAACACATCTAAAAGAATCTGACAACAGAGCAATCTTCCTCATTGACTCACACCATTTCAAATGGACTTCAGCTCGGAGAAGACTGCTGCATTTCTGGGTCATGTTCATGTATATCTTCTCTGGAGTTTTGACCTGCATATTTGTAGACTGTACAGCAAACTGTGTTCAAAGAAAGTAGTTTCTGGACGTGTTTCTGAGTCCAAAGATTTTCATGCCAATACTAATTTTTAATGCAGAACTGCGCGAGAGCCCAAGGGTCATGACAATTCAGTTTTGACCATAATGATTCCTCCTGATTCTGAATATTTTTCATGATGGTGCACACTGTAGATAGCTGGAATCTGCAAAGTCTTTGCAATTTTACATTTAAGTTGTTTATCTGGTTGTTTCACACTTTTTAGATGCAGTTTGTTACAGTTTGGTGACCTTCTGCCCAGCTTTACATCTGAGAGGCTTTGCCTCTCTGAGATGCTCCTTAGCAATAGGTCAATCATGTTGACTTGTTGCTAATCAACCTTTTTAGTTATCAATGCTCCTCCAGCTGTTTTTAATTTGTGCCAATTATTACAATTACAATTACAACTTTTTGTTGCCCTTGCTCCAAAATTACAGGTTTGTGTGCATTGCAAATCATTTACATTTTAAACAGCATCCTAACTTCCTTGAAGTTTTGGTTGCTCTCATCATCTGGTAAATCTTTTGAGAGCTTAATTAGTTTTGGTGTGTGTAGCTACTTTCCTATTTTGTAATTGCTCATAACAAAAAGAATACTGTAATCTTGATGGGAATGATGAAAAATTTTCTACTCTGTTACAAAAATTTTGATTAATGGTACCCAAACTTCTATATGTCAACCTACAAATTTGTCCCACCTTGACAATGCCATCATATGGTTTCTGGTGTATTCATGAGATATATTTCCATATTTTATAGCCCAGCTGGTGTCTTTTCTTTTCAACCAGTCACTGGCAGCTCTTCTTGGCTGCTTCAGAAGAACATCTGTGTTCCGCTGTAATCCCAAACCACAAATCCCTGACGACGCTCACTATTGCTTGGCCACCATGATGAAGCTGTGGTCCATGAGGTCTATGTTTTTTCCAGGAATTCAGAGCTCTGAATTAAATCTTAAAGCATGAAAACTGAAGAGTATGCTGACAGCAGTGTAAATGAGACTCATGTTGATGTGTTCTGCTTTATATGGGTGTTATGGCTGAGAACACACTGATATCTGGCTAAGGGGATATTAAAGATTTAAAATTTACGGAAAGCACATGGTTTTCATTTCTCCCCAATGTGCCCCTTTGTGCCATGATTACCTGGTACAATCTATACTCTCTCTTTATCTCCCCTCTCTCTCTCCCTCTCTCTTTATATGTATAGGCTACAGTCGTTCTCAAAATTATTCATGCCCTCCAAACAAATAAAAGGCTAAATTTGCAATACAAATTCAAATAACAAGAAACTAAAAAAAAATAAATAATATATAAAAAAGTACAAAATTCTAATTTATTGAAATCAAATATTGCTTTTGAATTGTGGTAGGAAATAAAATAAGAAAAAAACAAATAAACAAAACTGTCTGAGAACCATTAGAGCACCTTTTGCATGAACAATGGCCCAACATACCTTTCAACAGGTGTAGAAGTCTTTTTTAACATTAGAGAAAGCACCTGATTGCAGTGATTGCCTCAAAGTGTTCCTCAATAAAATTTTAGCTTTGGAGCCCCATCAAGCTTGTTTACTTGTTTTATTTTTTGTGTGTTTGCTTTTAATATTTCTTTCAAACCACAATTGTCAATTACTTTTGTCAATTTCAATTTGTTTCACCGACAGCTGATTTTTTGCCTTCCTTAAGTGGAGGGTATGAATAAATTGGAGGACTACTGTGTATATGTATTTATATATATATATGTACATATATATATATATATATATATATATATATATATATATAGTACAGTATATATATATATATATATGGGTGTATGTATTAAACATGTCAACATTTTTCTCAGAAAATATATTTCTAGTAGAACTACTGACATGAAATTTTTAAAAGATATCGGCAACAACCCAAGTAATACACACATACAAAGAAAGCCTAACATTTATGTCCATAAATGAAGTTATGTGTCATATAGCGAAATGACACAGGGAATAAATATTGAACACATGAAGAAATAGAAGGACAAAAAGATACAGAAAGCCAAGAAAGCAGCTGGAGTCTGTCAGTATTTAGAAAGTAATCCTATCCCCTTAGTGCAAAGTAATATCAGCTGGTTTAGTCCTGATTTTAAAAAGGTTTCTCATCACCAAGGTGCCAGACAAGAAGCATTCCATGATGGGTAAGTGCAAAGAGCTGTCTAAAGACCTACAAAACCCTATTATTGCAAAACACACTGAAGGCATTGGTTCCAGGTGCATTTTAAACTTCTGAAAGTTACTGTGAGCACTATTGGGGCCATCATCTGGATGTGGAAAGAACACGGCATCGTCATAAACAGGCCAAAGCCAGGTGGTCCTCGCAAGATTTCAGACGGAGGAGTCAGAACAATAATCAGAAAGGTTCTCCAACTGCCCAGCACCACTCGTGGAGAGCTTAAAAAACCTGGAATCAGCAGGCACAGTTGTTTTAGAGAAAAAAAGAAGTAATGCATTCAACCACCATGGCCTTCATGCACGCAGATCACACAAAACTCCATTCTGAAGAAAAGCAAGCTCATGCTTGTTCGAAATTTGCAACACAACATCTGGACAAACCCATGACTTTCTGGAAAACATAGTCTGGTCAGATGAGACCAAAACTGAACTCTTCAGATGTCGTAAGACACAACATGAGAAATGGCACTACACTTGCCCCCAAAACACCATAGCAACAGTGAAGTTTGGAGGTGGGAACATCATGGTGGGGGCTGTTTTTCAACATGTGGTACTGGCAGACTTCATATCATTGAAGGAAGAATGAATGGAGAAAAGTAGAGAGACATTCTGGACCAGATCCCGCTTCCATCTGCCAGCTGCTGAAGATGAAAAGAGGCTGGATCTTTCAGCATGATAACCATCCCAAGCACACAGCAAAGGAAACACTCAACTGGTTGAGTGTGCTAAAATGGCCCAGTTAATTGAATCCAGTCGAATATGTTTTAAAAGAACTGACGATCCAAGTTCACAGAAGAGACCCCCGGAACCTTGAAGAGTTGAAGGCAGTTTGTGTGGAAGAATGGACCAAAATCACACCTCAGCAATGTATTCCACTGGTTTCTCCAAACAGGAGGCATCTGGAGGCTGAAATCACCAACAAAGGTTTTTGCACTAACTATTAAATCAATTTCAGTGAGCGTATTCAGTACTTATTCCTTGTGTTATTTCACTATATTACACATAACTTAATTTATGGACATTTATGTTAGGATGTCTTTGTAGGTTTGCATTACTTGGGTTGTTGCTGACATCTGGTAAAAAGCTCTACCAGAAATATATTTTCTGAATTTGTTGACGTGTTCAATACTTTTTTCCCCCCACTGTATATTCTCTCAGATTATTTCAATAACTAGGAGACTGGGGATCAAATTACATCTTAATTATATTTCAGTTATTGCAATAATGAACTGTCTAATGAGAAGGGTATTATTACATTAATTACCTGCACTATCTATTAGATTTTAAAGATGAACAATTAATAATATAAGGAACTTCAATTTGGTTGTATTGTCTACTATGAGTTACAGTAGAATGGAATATATGGATGTCATTATTTTAGGTTTTCTCATTTGGTTTTGGGGCACATTTAAGTTACTTTGGCCTACAATGATTTCTTTGAAAAATTTAAGAAAGACAGGACACACCCTTTAACAACAATAAATGAGAATATCAGCAAAAGATTGATTTTTGTACAAAATCAATCCAAAGAGTGACACACATTGTTACATTTCAACCAAACACAGACACATTTGAAGTATTTCTTTTTATTTTCATGTTGATGATTACAACTTAGAGCTAATAAACTAAAAATTTCAATGGTAAGAAGATTTGAATAAGTCAAATGACAAATGATTTTCAACACAGAAGTTTGGGAGAGTTTGTTGGCTGTGTATATGATAACTTGCTCCTTATATATGTGTTTCACTCTTTGAATTGATTTTGTGAAAGAAAAAAAATCTACATTTTGGTGACATCATAATTCATTGAGATGCACCTGTATTAGAACAATGATAATTTTAATTACCTTATTACAAATAATATAATATTTTGTGGCAATGTCTCCTGAATGATCTTTTTTTCCCCATCTCTGGGTTAAAATACTTGACTGTTTTTTTTTTCTGATATATGGCATTATCAAAGCCTACTCAGAAAGAAAGAAAGAAAGAGAGAAAAAAAAAGAAAAAAGAAAGAAAGAAAGAGGTAAAAAAAAATCTCTGTTTAGTAGAGAAGTAAAGGTATGAACAGCTGCAGCTTATGGTGCCTTTCAGCATGGTACTGTTTGTCTGTCTGCCCCCATGATGAGCACCTCATTTTGAATTTGATTTAGTTCCTAGTTTGTTGAGTCTGGTTCCAATAAAAGCAAGTCACCATTAAACTGGAATGACCTTAGGCCACCTTTACATAAGCTGCATTGGGTTGCCATCCATTGCATTTAGATGCAGAGTTTCCAGGGATCGCTGAGGCAGTTATTGAAATGCTTTTCCAAGCAGCTAACCTCTGTTATGTACTAACAGTTGGATTAGATATATGAGATCAAAGTTAATTATCCTTCAATATTAAATAAGAAATGCAAATTTAAAATGGTGCAAAAAAGCCTCAACAAAGTGGAGAGTTACCTGTAGATGACAATTTTTTTCTAATGCAGGGGAGAGAAAGCAAAGGGAAAGTCAACAATTAACCCACAGACCTATGGTCTTGATAAAAACTTTAAACAATGAAGACTCAAAGGACTTGTTCTTTTTCTTTAGTTCACTTTCCAAAGTTTAACACCATGCAATAGGAGCTAAACTCCCCCAAAGAATTCAAAGAATGGTGTTATTTGAAAAGGTCCTATTAAATATTTTAAGTGCTGTACAGTGCTCTCTGAAGACACATGCGTTTGAGCCAATGTTCCTACTCAGTGTGAGTCCTGCAACACAAGCTTTTCTTTGCAGGGACATTCTGCAAGATCAATGTCTGCCTGTCTGCCTCTTGGCTAATACACTAAGTCACCACAACCCACAAGCCCATAGTCACAACACTAATCAGAACTATGGTCGAATAATATTTAAAAAAAAATGAATAAAAAAATTCAAAACGGCAGTCCCCTTCCACTCAAAGGTTAATCTTGAATTATTTAGCAATAACATTGGTATATACTGTAAGTATAGGCAAAATTTCATTCATTAGCTGAAAGCGTTCTCTCTTAAAGTCTCGGTTTATGGCTTTAATATGCAATATGTACCTATTTGAACATCAAAACTGATAATAATAATAAAAAAAAGAGACAATTGAAAAAGCAGCTGTGAAAGATTTAAGAATTTATCAAGGATCAGAAAAATGAAGAGGAATCAGTGACAGACAGGGGTAGGTGAGGCCATTTCATGCATTTAAAAATTAAAAAAGAACTGAAAAATTTAAAAGAAATATGGAGCTTTTTTCCATAAAAGTGAATGTCTCTCTTTGGGTTTTTCTTAAAACCATGCAACAGACTGGGCAGTCCGTGGTTTTGTAATGAGTCTTTTTAGCAGCGCATACTATTAGTATAGTGATACTGTGGCCCAGATGGCTGGGGACTCCAGCATGACCTTAGTAGAAGTTTTACCTTTGTAATATGGAATGAACACTGAGTTAAAACAGTTTATTTAATCATGGTTGGAATCTAAAATGGCACTGTGCTCTCTTACTGGGTCTACAAGTCCAGGTGTTTAACAGATCCAGGATCTACTCATTTTACTTGTTAGCTACTGTATAATTACTATTTAGCTCAGCGTTCCATTTTAGAAAAAAAACAAAACAAAACAAAACAAAAACATAGGTAGGTGTTGCTTTATGGAACAGAGAACTGCTTGTTTGAAAAACAGCTTTACTGCACATGTCAAGTACTTCACCTGCCACCATGAGTACTGTAAACATCCAATTTGTCATGCTTCTGAGAGGAAAAGCAAAGAGTGGTTGTAGGGTGTGTCTCAATACACCCACTAGCTCTACTTTTTCGCCCTACCCCTAAATTTTGTGCGTTCCTGTGAAGGTAGTGCTCTCCCAATTCCTCTTTGCATGTAGGGGTAGTGGACATAACGAGGGGTAGGGGGTATGAATCAAGCCCTTCAAACCGAGGGGTGTCAGATGCTGACTTGCTAAGGAAGGGCCAATGAAAAGAGAACAATAGCAACCTCCGGATAGCGACAGGACTCTGAGTAGAAAACTCACAAATGTACATACTGTATAACACAGTTGTTCGTAATGTTAGCCAGACTAGCCACACTAGCTAGGCTAAAATACTGATGAAAAGCTTGCAAAAGTTTTCAGCAGTTTACAAGAGACAACAGTCATCATGACGACTTCTTCCCCGTGTGGTTTTTCGTTTATTAAAGGCCTCCTTCCACTGAAGACCCATTTAACTTGCTCCTTCTGAAATACGGAGGGTTTCCCCTTGTTTACTTACACATGCTGACTTGCTAGCGTTGCGTTCCCCCCAGTCAGCTGTGCTTCCTCATCAGAGAAACAATACGAAGAGAAGAGCGAATCGGGAACAGCCTCGCAGTTCTACGTCAGATTGCAAATAGCGTATCCCACGTGGGGTTTCTATCTGTCCATTGGAAGGCAGGTAACCCTCCACTACACACTAGAAGTAAAGACGGCACGACTGTAGCTTCGGAGTTGAGAAGCTAATTAGCTAACTGTTTGTTAGCATGGCGGAACATACTTGTCTGTCGGCTCTATTTCCTGTCTGTAGCGAAATAAGAGCGGAGGGCGGAGCTTCCTTCATACACTGACGGGAGCCAGCCAATCAGACGGAAATTCATGAGAAGGACCCGGAAAAGCCTGCCGTTGGACCACAAGCCTCTCTTCTAGTATACAAATACAGCTGGATACTAAGCAACCAGAAGGTTTTTTTTTAAACAGAAACGATGCAGAATGCATTCAATAATAATGGAGAACACAGAAATATTAATGAAATGACCATGGAAGTACAACTTTAATCAACCAATCATGATTCAACTCTTTCATGATGAATCATGAAAAAAGAAAAACGACCGCAACTGTTAACTCTGTGTTGTTGCTTGGTGTGTTGTTACGGTGAGACGTATGTGCAAACGTTAACACGCAGTTGCTTACGTACCTAAACGTAAATGCAGCAAGCGGTGTCCCAATTCCTAGGGAAGATTACAAAGCCCTACCCCTTGTGGCTTCAATTCAAGGGTGTAGTGGTAGTGGGCGAGGGCGAGTGGTAGTGAGTAGCTAAGGGCTAGTGGTTGAAAGTAGGGGGAACATTGGGATTGGGCCTTAGTGATGGACATTCTCATTTGTGCTCAATGAAAAAACAAAAGAAAAAAACATGCAAAAAGACAGATTAGCATCTTTTATCTGAACGCACCAATCAGTACACCATGATGTTCTAATAGACAAGTTTCACTCCCAGAACCATGGGAGCAGCCATGTTTCTAGTTTCTGCCAAGGACTTCCGTACGAAGAGCTCCCAAACAAAATGATTGAAAAATGGACATTTATAAAACCCAAAAAGAGTTCTGCGACATACATGTATTGTGCTGTACTTGGCTGCAGCAGCTTGTGAAAAAAATATGTACACTGTAAAGTCAGCAAACTTACCATAGAACAGCAGCTGTGCGGCTCCAGGACTGTCCGGGTCCAGCTATACTGGTGCAGCCCGCAGTCTCCACCTCTCCATCCTCCGTAGCCACCACCCAAGCCTTCTGACAGGAATCATCAGTCACTGGCTTGGTTGAACATCCGCCTTCATGGACACTAAATTGCCGTGTTTGTGTCGGCAGACTGCAGACTGCGTCACTATGTAAGTCTATAGTGTTTCTGTTTATCAAAATGGATTTAACAAAGTATGAAAATATATTGCTAGTTGTAGCATTTGGCCATTTCATCATATTATCCTCCCAGTTGAATGTCGTAGCAGGGCGACAAAGTGATAAAACACCTTCTTTTATAAGAAATAAATGAGAATGTTACCATTTCAGAGACATCACAATTCAATATAAATGAACGCGGATCTTACTTGACCGAAGCGCGTAGCAGAAATTGGTCGAGTGCTGCAGTGAACAGGAAATGTCCGTGAAACTTGTCTATGGTAGCCTATGTTATTCTGTTACAGGTCAGAAAGTGTTATTCAAAAACTAACTAAGGCTAAGCTTCAAAACTCCTAGTCCTTGAGAAAAACAGTTGTGTTTCTCTGGGGAAAAAAGGCTGTCTTCTTCCTGTCTGGTCAAAGTAGGCTACATACTGTATGTAATTTGAGGATCAGTGAGGGGTTTCCCTTGAATCTCACCTTGATGATTGTACGGTTGAAATCTCTTTATCAGAAATGATAACAAAATTACATGTTTTGCTTGAATCTCAATAATGGGTACAGAAAATGGTTTAAAAAGGAGGATGGGGTGGATTGTATTATACTTAAGATTGTGAAAGCATTTTGATCAGTTCATTTGTTCAAGAAATATAATTTGTGTCACTGTTCCCTTTATTACATCCTGTAAATGATTTAGAAGACATCGATCTGACTGTCCAAAGCTATGCATGCCGCTCAAGTTTAACAGTACCATCAATGCCCTTAGAGTAAATGCACCTGTAAGCATGATTAACCCATAAGAAAAAGAAAATGATAGAGGTGCTGGAAGCTTAACACTTTCAACAATAGCATTTGAACATCTTCAGCATGGTAATGGTTGAATACTTGTAATTGCACAGAGCTGGCAGAAGTCAGACATGGGCATATCTAATGCGGTAACTTTGATACTTATGCCCACAGAAAAAGGATGTTTTCTGGGATTCAGAGCAAACTTTACCCATCAGTGGCATAACAGGGTGTCATGAGCTGATTTGTGCCAAGAGCTGATTTATGGCCAGGAGTTTTGTAACTGTACAAACTTTGCGTTATTCTCAGCTCGACTTGGCGGGGTGATCAGCTGAGTGAGAACTTTTTAATGTTTTGAGAAAAAACTAGACATTAAATATTTTCTCTAGACATAAGCATTGACATTGGACAAGCACGTAGTCTCAGCTTGAAGCAAATAAGAAAATATTTTCAAACCCTATTTGTGCTTAGCTAAAACTTTGCTCTTTAATATACAGCTTAAAACAGAATTTTCTGTATTCAGTAAGAAATGTTTAGGTGCACTGAAAAAGGACTCTTCTGCATTAATTTAGCTGCAGCTGTTATCTGTGTTTATGCTGAGGTGGATATCAATTAGGTGAACCGACCATGTAATTGATTTCCATGCTGTTGCCTTTAGCTCTGGTATTTGTGATGTTCAGACAACATTCCTGTTGCCTGCCTGTTTATTTTTCCCCCTTTTTTCTATCCTATGCCGTCTTGTATCAACAACTTAACACATACATGCATTTTATTACGATACAGTGACAAGAAATGATCTTTGTCATTCGTTTGGGACACATTAAGTGGGTGCTCATTGTGATTTTATTCATTTAAGCTGCATACAGTGTAAGACGGACATCGGGTCATTACCAAATCACCATTACAGCCATTTCAATAAAATCAGATACATGAGAACAAATTACATTTTTGTCTGATCTAAATGACTGTCTGATCTGCAGCGACTGCTGCCTGACCAGCTATTCCTCTCACGTAACAGGAAAAGGTTCTACGCTCCTCTTGCTCTTGGCAATTTGAATAATTCACTCAGATGTGTGTACGCGATTGGTCCTGCGACCTGTGTCTGTGCGGTCTACCTCACAGTATGCGCTGTGAAGATAAGAGTCAGAATCACAGACGAGAGACACCTTGGGGAGGCCAGAGAAGTGAATCAGCAAGGGGTGCAACCTGGGGTCAACTACCTGACCTAAGAATGACAACTCATGCCAAGGAGATGTGGGAGACTTAGAAGATAAGTCTGGGTTTTTGATGGCTCGAGTTTTGAGGGGGTGTGATAAGCTGGGATTTTAAGGCTTTTTTTCCCGCTCCTATCTGTTTGAAAAGAAAATGAGACCAATTCTTAACCGCATGTGCTGTTATAAATCAGAGCCGATAGTGAAGAGGGAGCAAATCAAAGATATATCAGAGGGAACAGAAGTACAGTACAATAATTTCAGAGCTGAGATGACTTTCGCCAGACTTGTAGATTCCAAATCTGTGACTGAAATATCAGTACCGGCTTCATTAAGATGTTATTATTTAAAATTAGCCAAATATTACTTGTCTGTTTTGTGTGTCAGATGTCTTCTCAGATATTTTGGCCTATTTTCTTTGCAATAACACATTCAAGTGTTGACAGAGTTTCATTTTGTGAGCCACCACAGCTCATGCTGTTTAGTTGCCCAGGTGTTGTGGTGATATTTGTTCGATGCTGGCAACTTCATTTCATCAAACAGTATTTACTGCCACTACGTTTGGATTATCAGGAAATTAAGTCCAAACAAAAGGATAAGCCACGCGCACAGAGAGAGAAAGAGAAAAAAAAAAGACACTGGTGTGTTTTTACACCAATAACAGTGATGGAGGAAAACATGTCCAGGAAAACAGATTGTAGTTTAGATGACAAGATAAATCATCATCTGTTTATGTACTGTGATAAGGTGAAATCCCTGCAGAAAGATAAGTGTGAGTCTGTTCACTTGGACGTCATTCATGAAGGCAGTGGCTTACAGAGAGGGGGAAATAAATTCTGACTTGGAGATGGAGTGATGAATGTACCCTGTTTCCACCCTCTCTTACCAGCCTCTTTAATATTCTGTCAACATCAACTATAAAGGGTTACTCATGGAAATAAAGAGGCAGAAAGGGAGGTAATTTCACTTGCAGCCTGCAGGTCCAATGATTTGTTTTGCTGCCCTTCTGGGTTCTTGCGTACTCTGAAGGCAGCGCTGCTCAATGCTTCAAGGTTATCACTGAAGTGCTGTTTTCATCCACACATTCCTGAAAAAAGCAGCGTGGCTCACTCACTGAAAGCTTGCTTTTCTGTTTGTTGCCCCGCACGTGCGTGTGTATACGTGCATGCTTTTTCTCATTCTGCCTGCACACATGCATCATCTATCAAAGACCCCTGTGTTCCCCAAACATGAAAAAAGAATATTATTCCTCCTCAAACTGCTGAGAGTTACAACCCAGACAGGTTCTGCTTAGCCTCGGCATCAGGTTAAGCTAAATCTTATTCATGCTATCAACGAGGGTTACTCTTTTAAAAGAGAACATTATCATCTGCCGGATGTCATGAGGATTTCAGATGAAAAGACTGATCTTTTTGTTATGTCATAGATCATGCACTGACAAGCTACCTATTGGGTGTCTGCATATTGTTACCACCAGGGGTGACTCTGACACGATTACAGAGGAAAAAGCTTCTCACAGAAGATGAGAAGGCCAACCTGAAACGGGTGGAATTGCCACCCCCTTCCCAATAGCAGGTCTGCTTGACATAGCAACTTTGAATTCTTATTCACGTGTGAAGTCCCTGCTGGAGGTTGTTTAATCATTTGTGGTGGAAAAAAAGGAAATAAGCAGATCATTGACACTATGTGGGGGGAAAGGGGCAGTGAATGTACCTTGATGTTATAGTATAATTAAATGAGAAATATTCAGTTATGATTCCTTACAGACGTTGGAACGGCTGATTGGTTTTGAGGCTTTCTCGTCTTTGCATTTGTGTCAGTTTTTAAGATTTTGCTCAGCTGGCCAACTCCCGGCGATTTCAAGCTTTTCAGATACAGAGTGCTGAGCAAATTAGCATGCTGCCTGTCATCCTACCTTACCTACCATAGAAACGGAGGAGGTAGGTGGGCTCGTGTCAGTAACGTTGGATGTGACAGTTTGACAGCTAAAGTGCCATTATCACGGTACTGGTTTTCCTTCCATCTGTGCTGTTACCCAGTTGATTCTAGATAATCTTTTTCATACCACAGTCATCATGCACTTCATATTGATTATCTTTCTGCTTTAGACAGGTAGAAAAGACTTTTTTTTTTTCCTGTGGAAAATTGCTTTAACCTGCTGTCCAGTGAATTTGGATAACCTAAAGTCCTGCCAGTCATCAGTTAGTTAATTTGCTATTATTTGTGTGGATATGTGTGTGTTTCACTTGATGTTTTCAATCATTTTTGGTTGTGTTGGTTTATAAAACACTCACACATGACACCTCAACCTTAAGTATGTCTTCAGTATGTCTGGGATATGAAAGTAGATCAAAAGAAAATGAAACAATAGAAAATTAAAGGAAATTCCCAGTGGGAAATGTTAACGTAGTAATTTCTTTTAAAGGTAGTTTTGTTGTTGTTATTGCGGCTGCTGTATCTTTCTGTGTCACAATGAACTTGAAGAAGCCTCTCTCTGAACATACTTCATTTGCATGCTGCTGTGTAGAAGGTGTTAAAAACTGGGTACAGTCAGGTCCAGAGTTATCCCCAGCACAGAGTCAACCATCTTCGTCAATTTAAGTTTCCTTAAATCTCCCGCTCTGATGATGCTGCCCCAGCAGATAGGCTGCAAAGCAGACCGCTCCACCTTTAGCTTATATGACTTATATGGAGCATTTTGGTGCAGATTAAGATCCCATCATGCTTAAGAAGCAGTCTGTTGTGTAATGTTATGTTTGTGCTTCTGTGTTGCATAAGCGTTTATAGTCTCGGTTGTCCATTTGAACTCCAGGTCCTTGTATTCCTCCTTCACCTCTTCTCCCCAGATGTAAACAGTGCTCTACTTACTTACTTCCTGGTTTGTTTGCATTCAGCATGAGGTGACTGTTGCCACACCATCCCACAGACTGACCAGGTCTCTGAACTCTGCTTTTTGTTCTTCACTGATAAACCTCACACCTGCAAAGTCATCATAATATTTCTGCAGATGACAAGAGTTAAAGTCTGGGGTGTACAGTGTGAAGAGAAACAGTGAGAATAAAGCTCCTGTGCTGCTCCTGTGCTGCAGACAACGTTCACGGACACAGAGCCTTTTAGTCTCGCAAACTGTGGTTTTAAAGCCAGACATTTATGAAGATATTTATCTGGAATTTCACAGTTTTCTAAGACTGAATTATATTAAAAACAATTAATATATCAAAGAACATACATATCTGAATTTGTGCTAACTTTGCGTGGATCTTTGAAAGTGCTGGAGAAATCATTGGCATAAGGAATTACTTATCAAGCATAACACACATTAGTTGTTTCCCCAAAGTGAAAGGAGAACTATTTCTTTCTCTCTAAAATTGTACTGGTCTGTCATTCTAGAAAAGGGATTCTTCCACAGTTATGTTCACTAATGTTCATGCCTTTATGTTTACGTGCTTTTAAGGTAGCATTACTGTATGTAACTTCCTGACCATGACATATATGTTTCTGACCCATTTTGATATTGCAGTGACGTTCATTTAGTGCATTCCTGAAGCTGTTGTTCCAAGCAGTGTCCTGAGGCTGAGAAATCACACTTCACAACTTTTGCCTCTAGGATGCTGTGTCATGTTACAGCTGAGTTTTGCTTTGCATACGGCGTCACACACTCTGACTGTACAGTATATCAATGCACTGACCATTTTGAAGTGTGGTTGATGTATCAAAGAAATGCTGGACAACATTATTGTAGGTAGAGAGTGTAAGAAAGAGAGAAAAGGACTAAAGAAATAAGACAAAAGAAAACATCCTGCTGACATTTAATCACTGGAAAAAGCACAGAATAGAGATTGGATGCAGGCTAGATGCCAAATTAGCTAAGCTTCGTGAGATTGTCACAGAAAATCTGCCAAAGTTCCTAAGTGGGTTTTTAGATGTACATATGGACTGAGAATTTGGAATTTTATTTTGTTGATTTGATAAAGGTACGAGAAATTTTGTAATTGTGTTTTCAAAAAATACTATTCAAGTACATCAAGTACAAAAGTGATACGTTTTCACACTGTTAATTTATGAGTGACTTTTTTTTGTTAGTCAGAATAGGATTTGAGGACATAATGTTTTATATGGATTGCAGATACTGTAGAAATCCCCTTGAGGTAGATTTACTCACTATGATCAGCTCTACAAGTTTAATTTTTGGTGGGAAAAAAAAGACATTAGATCATATCACAGACACCATATTGAAGCTTTATTTAAAAAGAGTGACTGTCAACTGCCTCCTTTGATGGCAAAATGTTATTAAGCACAATATTAGATCTTATTAGCTGATAAAGAGGCCTTGAACTACTGAAAGTTGAGCTGCACTTTGAATTATGGGCATGATTTTAATTTGTATTACTCCATTTACTGCTTCTATGTTCTATCAGTGACAAATGCTTATTACAATTGCAGATGTACTGTAACTGCTCCATGATTCACTTTGCTCTCTGTTTGTGTATTTGCTGCTTCATGTCAAATTGATGCCTGTCAAGACAAGTGGGGAATTACAACATGCACAGTCAAGAATAGCTCCAGAGTTCAACATAACAGAATCATAGACCATTCATTATAAACATTGATTCAAACAATGTGATTTAGATGTAATAGATGTCTGTTTCAATCAGCTAATGAGCACCAGATCACTGGCACTTCAGCTAAATTTAGGAGACTGTTTTCCATAAAGTTATGGGGGTTATTTTATTTTGGTTTTGTTGGATATCTTTGTTACTTAACTGTCATTTGCTGGTTTGGCAGTCTTTGAAACAGGAACACACCTTTGTTGCTTTCATAAGGGTGGGAGGTTACTCTCAGTTTTTGTCAAGGCAGTTGTAGTATGCATGGAGGATTCTTTGTTCCTTCTATTAGTCATTGAAATAACTTGGAGCCTCTCATTATTTCTTCCCAATCTATATCTCTTTTCTATGATTCATAGTGACAGTGTTTTGTATTTTGTTTATATAGTTCAGTATTTCTGTACTGTATGCTGGACTGCTCTCTGTGCTTCTTTTTCAAAACCAAAGTTTTGAAAATATAAGATATTTGAAGATATTTGAAGATTTATCTTTTACTCAGTCTACTTTAAAAGACCCCGGGGCATAAGCTACCTGAAGTGACCATGTGGTAGATTCTGGTGATCTCTTTGCTCAGATAACTTGAAAGTAAAATGTGACATCACACCATGGGATACATTTGAACATAAGTGAGCATATAAGAGATTGATCACACATTATTTAAGTAATCATTTTTTCATTCCAGTTGTTAGCAAATGAATCTGTTTTTGACAGTACAGCAATTGGTGCATATTTGTAAAATTAAATGTTTTGATCTCATTGGACTTTCTCAAATTTTATGTGTAAGACATTTCTTTCCTCACCACAAGGGGTATACCTGTTTTGGATATGAGGGCTTTCTTTGCGGAGTCTGCATTTTATCCCAATTTGTATGTGGGTTTTCTCTCCAGCTTCCTTCATAGTCTAAAAACATGCATGCACAGTTGATTAATTTTTTCTCTAAAATTAATCCAAGTATTTGCTGATTTCTCTGTTTTTCCTGCAGTGGACTGACAGCCTGTCCAGGGTGTAGCTTGCCTCTCGCCTGGTAGCTGCTGGGAGAGGCTCCAGCCTCCTTGTGACCTTGCATTGAAAAGAGCAGGGATGGATGGATAAATAATATACAGTAGATTGGGATAAAAAAAAAAAAAAGCAGATAAACTAATAAAGGGTTAGTGCCGTGTTTTCTTTGGGGGTATATAACTTGATCAAAATAAACTAGAAATCATTTGCCAGATAGTGAGAAACACTATCTCAACGTTTTTCCATTCCAAACTGTTGCAAACTTGTTTACTTTCTTGGTATTTTCAAACACACATTGATTAATTTGCTATTCAGCTAAATTGCTTTAATAAGTGATTATACCTCAAGAAGTCTTTGATTCCACACAGAAACATGTAAAGTCATGCAAGTCCATATTTGTCTGGATTATTATCACCATGTGCAGTAGTGTGTCTCTGGTGACATGACAGGTTCTAATGTAGGTGGACATGTGATGCACATTAAGGTTGGGCTTTCCTTGAGCCACAGTGTGAACCAGGTTGCTGAGGTGTGAAATGTCACTTTGAATCAACAAACCTGAAGACCCTCAGCAGCAGCATACATAGCTTCGCTGTCCTGAGGTATAAACAAAAGTAACGTGAGGACAAGCGCTTTTTCTGTGTGGGTAAAGTAAGGGTCATATTGTGATAGAACTTCTTTGGTCGAAGGTGCGGTAATTGCTCTGCTGCTTTTGTTGGGAGCACTTAAAGAGGCTTTAGGCCATTTTAGTAGTTTGATACTTTGATTTATATTTTGATCAGGCTGATATTAAAGAACATTTGGAAAAAACTTGCTGTCTGGCTTATACAGATTTAGGCTTTTTAACTTGAATCTTGCTTTTTTTTTCTTTTTCTTTTTTTTTTTGCTACTGTAGTTTTTTACCTGTCTTTAAATTTAGCATTTTATTTTATTATTTTTTTCTAATATAAAGCATATTTTAAGCCAGGTATTAAAAAGTGGTATATAAAGTAAACGTTCATTTCTTTCTTCCTGTTCATTATAGCAATTTAAAATCAATGGAAGGCTGATTTCAGTCACACAGGCTTCAGCATAGGATTTCCTCCTATGCTAAAGCTTGAATATTTTTCCTTACTTGTAAGTTGCTCAAGATAAAAGTGCACTCTATGACTAAATGGACTAAATGAATTGTAAACAAATGACTGTCATCATGAATAAATAATACAAAACAAAAAAAAGAGTGTTAATTCACCTACAGCTTGTTAATGCATGTCTCTTTCCTGGAATAATCACTGCAGATGTAACGTAACAGAGGGATAAAAGAAGCAGTGGTCGCTTGAGTGTGGATTGAGTCTAAGATTCATTTCAGATCGGTGTGCAGCATATCTCACTGTTTGTGACTAATTTGTTTAGTCAGATGAACACAGCAGCTCAAAACAATTTGAATGACTGTTCAAATATGTATATTTTACAGTATAACATGACAGCAAAGTGACTCACTTCAACCAGGGCCTGCAGGGGCTGCAGGACTGCACTAACATTTGCCAGGGAAGCAGGTTACATACTTCTTACAAGCTTGCTCAGAATGGATCCATGTTGGAGATAGTTTGGTTCCTTTGAAGTGGGGTCATATGAGGTACTTATCTGTCATAGTGGTACGACACTTTGTTTGCACAATCGGGATGGAAGTCAGCTGCAAAGCATATTTTAGCTTCCCATGAAAGGGTCCACCTAAATATGACAAAATCATTTTAATGTGGTAAAAATACATTTACAGTATTTTTACCACATTACTTCCCCATCATCTGCCTCTGCTGGGGAACTACGGCTGTTACATCCACTCCTCCTGTCCTCACAACCATCAAACTGCTTGACAAAAACTGTAATTTTACCTTATCTGATTCAATTGGACCAAATGTCACAAAATGACAGCAATTGCTACAGTGCCAGACTGGGACTGTATTCTTGCTGTTTGACTGGAAGTTCACTTTTATTCCTTAGCTGGCTAAAACTGTTGATCATGCACATATTTACAGTGGTAGATTTCTTATGCAGCTTATTCATTCTGTAATCTACCGCATTCAACACCATGCCAACAGATTAGTGGCTCATGTAACCATACTTCAAAGAAAGTGAACGACCCCTTTAAACACAGCATTAGACCAGTTTTATGTCGCACCCCTCTGTTTTACCCTTCATCCGGTGTGTGTTTCTCATTATGTCCCCAGTATGTGACGCTGGTCAGAGGGCCTCATTCTCTACCTAATTAAAATGAATCCATGAAATACACATGCACACACACACACACGCACACAGAGTCACTAATCACATAAGATATCATGTATTATGTATCAGGCGTTTGAATAAAACATAAAGGTTAGTGTTTCCCAAATTATTCTCACCGGAAAATGAAAATGTGTGAACATGTGTATATGATGCCATCCAGAAGCCTGAAGTAATGGTGCTCAGGATTTGATATTGTACTTCAACAGCAAAGATGTTTATTAAAACTATGTTTTATTGGTAGCTACTATTTCTGCTATGTATAAACTTATGTTTTTGGTTTAATTTTCATTATTTACTTTTTTTAATGAAAGATCTCAAACAAAACTGTGGAAAAGCCACATTTTATCATTGATATTTCTTTGTGACAGTGCCCCTGGAGATTTGAAAACATTTGCTTTCAAATACTCTGATATCAGAATAGAATAGTCAGGTCGAAATCGTTCTTTCTATTTACAATCAGATAAGATGAATGCAGCCAAGTTAAATAACAGAAAAGGGATGAAGTAGTACCTCTAGGAAATAGATTTGTCCCTCAGTTTCACACAGCTGCACCGTTCTAAGATAATGCTTGGAGGACCCCCCTTAAAGACACAAAATGGCTGCAGGTAGAGCTCCCGTCAGTATGTCACTGAAGGTCAGCTAAGAGCTTTTTGATGTGACACTTGTGCTAAATAAAACAAACAAATAAATAAATAAATGAAAATTGCAAAGGAAAAAAGAGGAGGAAAAAACATTTTGACATCAAAGTAATTAAAAGAAACAAGTTTCGTATTAAAAGCATGAGCATCACATACGTACCTACACTCACAGCTGTTTCTACTAAAAATCACAGGGCATCTTTTTCTGCATTTCACCCTCAATAACCATCATGCAATGAAGAACCTTTTGTAAGTGTGATCAGGAAAGTTGCACGTCTACAGCTGTTGAGAATAACTGAGAACAGCTGATCCCATTTGGAAGCTTATGACTTTGCAGATTTTAAATTTAGAGGATACGTGGCTAATTCTGTAATGTTTTAACTTGAGACTTGTTTAATTGCTGCTACAGCTGTAACAAGGTCTGCCTGCTGCACCGCAGTGATAAGATACTTAAGACTTACTTTCTAAGATGCATTTGGAAAGAATGTTGATGCCCATAGCTATACTGTTATTATTAACATTTATATGTAATTAGAACGTATAGAGTGGTTTTCCTAACTGCTGAAATATGTGTATTATTTGATGAAATGATTTTTGCCATTTGTTAGTCTATTAAAATGAGACAGTAGGACTCCTGTGGTAGTTTCAACACAATCGCCTCCAGAATCAGCACCATGGACAGCGCTCTGGCTCCTGCTTACTGTTTTCTTCTCACTGCTTCCTCTGGTCTGCATCTCTTAGTTGAATAAGCAGACAGATGTGGCTCTGATAGAGCTAGTCAACACTTGGCTGTGACCACTTCTGAAGGGATATTTGCTGTCACCTTTGATAAACTATTACTGAGAACATTGCAGAAAAGTTGGATACTTCTTCTGTTTACACAATGAAAGAGCAAACTGGATAACACAGTAGTTTTTGAACCTTGAGTACACACAAGTGATGAAGCAGGGACCTACAAAGTGTTTTTTTTTTGTTTGTTTTTTTTTGCCAGACAGCACCTTTGCCATATCTGTAATAGTTGTTTGTTTGTTGCTTTAAAAAAAAAAAAAAACTCCATTTGAGAATAGATTTTGATTATAATTTAACAGAACGGCCCAGTTTTAATGCCCCCAAAATAAATAAATAAATAAATAAGTGAATGAATGAATAAATAAATAAATAAATAAATAAATGTGACTAACTGCGTAAAATAATTTGTATTTGTGATTGTAATGCTATAGGAAAATGTCCATTTCCCTTGTTTGGAAAGGTTTTTTTTTTTTGTGATAAAGTTTTTATTGTTTTGTGCATCACAGGTTGTTTTTCAGATGCAGATTCCATCGGCTGCACACATTTTTTTTCCCACCTTATGTGACAATGGGTCTTAAATTCTGAACATTTAAAACATAACAAATAATGAAACTACAGTAGACTTTTAAATAAGAATAATAACAGCAATAATGATAATAAGAGCAATGGTAATGATGGCAATAACAAATAATAATACAATGTTGGGGTCATACACACAGCCCATCCCTTCCCTGCTGTCAATATAGCAATATAAACACAACAGTATTTGGCATAAAGAATAGTTACAACCAGAATTTGCAAATTTCCTTGTTTGGAAAGTTATTTATTCATTGTCTTTCACAGTGTGGACAACCCCTCCCTATTTTCACTAGTTAAGGATCTGGAAATCCACATTTTACGCATGTTGCCATTTAACCTGATCAGTTGTAAATTGTACAATTGTTTTAGTATATTTCCATTTGCAAAACAGGTCACTGGACCTTAATGTAAAAATAAGCATGTTAGATAAATAGAAAGCTTTCTATATTTTAACAATGTATGCAGCAGTTTTTATGCCATATCTGTGACTATGTGCTAACTGAATAAGTAGAATTTGCCTGGTTTGGAATTTCAAAGCTTTTTTTACATGTAAACACCAGCCTATTATGTTAATAAGCCGACCACGGGGAAACTCAGAACTTATCTTCCTTGTCTGCCTTGTTATAATGTCACAAAAGTAGAGTACATTGTATGAAATTGGTCTGTCTTGAATCTCTGTCTTTCTTGGCATTCAGCGAGAAATCTCTGACTCTTCTTCAGAAAAGGACATATTGCCTAACAAGGCTCTTTGCACTCTCACGTCTAAGTTCTGCTCTGACAGGTAACCCATCTGACTTTTAAATGGAGACTTCCCTATGAACAAGATCTGTAGTGTATTTGGAAGCGCATTGATCCCACAAGTGCTGGGAGTTCGAAGTGGATGAACAAGGTGCAGCCAGTGCGATGAGGATTTTCCTGATTAACTCTCTGCTCATTTAACTCAAGGTTAAAGGCCAGAGAGGGAAATGTAGCATCACCTGCAAGTCCAGAAATTCTCAGATGGACTGGTATCTACAGAGGTGACTTCCTGAGGAATACTGTCAGATGTTTCAAATGACTGCCTTGGATTTTAATGGCTGACAGGCGAAGAGCAGAAGTGAACATCCACAGCGACGTTCAACCAGCTAATTATTCTCATAGCCTGAGGAAGACACCATCTGTGCTTTGTGGAGGCCGTTTTCTTGAGGTTCAGCAGTGGCAGAAAGCAATCCTACCTGACACATTAATCAGGAGTAGTGCAATGCTACCCACAGAGACACTGGGAGAAACCGGTGATCCCCATTAAGCACAAATCTTATTTCACAGAGGTGGATTGGAGACAACCCAAGACCTCATTCACCTTTGCAGGCTTCACTCGTGTGCAGGAAGCCATAAGAAAGAGGCACAGCATTGTGAAATTCTGGATTTATTTTCATTTTCATTTCAGGAATAGAAGTTGTCTTTAGCTTTTTATGGACAGTAAACCCACTTAGGCATCCAAACACTGTATAAATATTGTTTTTTTTCTGCATGGTGGAGAAAAGGCTTGAGCATTTCAACAGGAGCAATGCATCTTTTCCTGGATGGGCACACAATTATGCATCCAGGAGGGTTGTGCAGGTCAATCTTGTTAAACAGTAGCTCTCAGGAGATTTTCTACTGCAGACAGAAACACTGAGATGGGACACTCATTTTATTATGCACATGGTTGAAATCAGTACTGTGATAAGGTTTGCCAGCAGTCATGCAAATAGTGCCTTGAAAAGTGCTACATAAATCAAATTCATTATTATTATTATTATTATTACAAAGTAAAGGGGTTGTCATTTAACTCAGTGACGTTTTGAAGAGACATGAATGTTAAAGGTGTTAGAAGAGATGCATAAGGCAAAAAATTACCCATAAACATTGCATCCTTTTTTTTCCCCACAGGTTTTTATTTGACAGTGGAGGGAATAGAAAGAGAAATATGGTGAAAGAGAGTCGTGGAATGATGGCAAATAGTCCCCTCAGCTGGGAGTCCACTTCTTAGTGAAGATCTCACACATATCTTCATCCTCTGGAGGCACACTGGTCCACTTTGTTGGCTGTGGAAAAAAGGCCAAGAGAGATATGAAACAGGATAAATAACAATGGGGCTGCATGATATATACATTGTGATGTGAAAAGAAAAAGAAAAAAGGGAATTTTCATCAGATAACAGCAGATTTAATAAATCAATGACGATTTGGTTCATGCGTCTGCAGAAATAGAATTATAATAGGAAAAAAAAAAGGTAAAATGACCAATTGAAGAAGGAAAACAACTGCCCTGAAATTGCAATAGAGATGCAGAGATCTGTAACTAAAACCAAAATGGGAAAGGGGTGTAAAAAAAAAAAAGGGATAACTGGGCTCTCGGCCTTACTACTTCCAGTGCCCTTGTCTGCATCTGTCCGTGAAGATATAAATATTCTTAGACCAGCTGGCACTCAGGGGAATGCAGCAGATGAAATGATATCTCCTTCTGCAGACAACCCTCCAAGAACAGGGTAAGTGGAATAGCAACAAGATGAACTTTTAACGTACGTCAGTGAACATTCATCAAAGGCATTGACCTTAATGGCTCCCTCCAGACAGTGGAAGTGTATTGCGTGCTTCTCGCTCAGGAACATGGGGCATTATAGGCACCTGACCGGGTCATTGGCTGTAGCATTAAAGGGGATTGAACCACAGCAAGTTACAGGACAAATAAGAGGGAATATAGTGTCATCCTGTCTCACCAGAACAAGCAATAGTGACAAAAAAGATGTATCTTAATATCTGCATCTTCATTTTATGTTCAACTGGTTAAGTCTATGTATTTGTATTTTTAAATCTATGGAAACTGGTGCATTGTTATTGGAAGCAAATGCATGATTAGTTTGATGATTAGCAACAGCAACAACGAAACCCCCTATGTTTTTCATATTCGAAGTAAAGATTTCCTTTACAGTATAGTTTATCCTTAGAAAGAAGTAATACTGAAAATCTGAGGGAAACTTTCCACCAACTCCAAAAAGTTTTACAAAATGGAAGCCAATATTGCAATACTTTGAATAATTTATTCTTAAGATCTTCATATGCTTTAGAGGTGTGAAAGCAGTGCTAAAAATTCATGGGAGGGAATGACTGTCACTAGCCTGTCAGCTTCAAAAGAATCTTCAGAGGACATTACCCCTGCACCAAAAGCAGTAAACAATGCAGTCAGACTCACCGCAAACATGAGCAAAGCCCCTAATAAAAATCGGATATATGTAAAAAATAGGAATAAGCATGAGAATATTAAATTACTTCTCCTTTTACTTATGAAAATCAATTGGGAAACCAACCTCAGGGTGATGCAAATTGTTGTAAAAACATTTAATTTGAGATGGCATCATTACAGGGAATGTGAGGAGCTTGAAATGGTTGCCATCAGCCACAAGCAGTTTAAGCTGTAACAAATGATCTTGTTGGGATTTTTTTAGGAGGGATTGAGGGGGTTTGGATCTTGAACCATGTGTTGCAGATGCTTATATAAATCAGATGGCAAAAAAAGGAAACCAGACAATATTATTTCCTCATTCTCCTCTCTCCCAGTCCCACCTGACTTCATTTTTACCACTTTATCCGTATTCTCCACCCGTATTCTTTTATTTCATTTTTTCAGTTCCATTGTAACAGTGCAGCAACCTCACAATGCACAGCCTGCACTCAGTAGTAATCATGGTCTATTATAAGGCTACATTTTCAAAAGAGGCTGTACTACTATATGTATATTTTCTTTGACAATGAAAAATGTTGTAAAGAATGAAAAATGGCACTCTTAAATAAGGCAACAGCCTGACTAATCTAGAAACAGTGAAAGACAAGCTGTATTTATCTAGCCTAAACCCCTCCCTTTGAACCTTAAACCTTAAACTTGCATCTGATTTTAAACAGGTTAACTGTCATTTGTCAGTATGGAGCAAAAAGATCCCAAATGACTGGTTTAATCAGTAAAGAAATAATTTATGATGCCTGTAGGGGTGCAGAAACAGGTTCACAAATTGAAGTCAACATGTGTGGTCCAGCTGAGGTTAAACGAGCCAATTTTCCAGGCACAAAAAGACCAAATCCACAAAATTTGGCTGCCGTGTTGGGTTTGAGATGGTTCACCAGTGTGGAGCAAAAGTCAAAACACCACTCGGCTCCAATCTACCCTCGTTTACGTTCATTTTACAGTAGGGCCTGCTTATATCGCGGGCTTTACAAAACCATTCGTTCAGTCATATTTTGCCCTGATCATAAAAGCTGCCTGGCTTTGAGCCTAAAGCTGTAGTCCCGCGTGAACTGTAAAATCAGGGATTCATCTATAGCCCACGGAAGTATCAAGTTGAAGTAGTGCTCGAACTCGCCAATAAATTATGAGCCCTGGTGTTTGGTTTGTTTGCTCTTGTGTGCCGCTGGTGAGAGACATCGGGTGGTGCTTCTCCTCCTCCCACCCTCTCTCTCTCTCCCTCCCTCGGTCTCACCGCTCCCTGGGGTGTGTCTATGGTTGCGCCTCTCCTCTCCTCTCCTGTGTGTGCGTGCGTGTGTGTGAGGCGTGCCGCTGCTGCTGTTGCTGCCGCCTCCTCCTTCCTCTGCCTCCTATCTGCATCTGCTGCAGAGCTTAGCCAACACGCATCTTTGCTCTTTCTCCTGTTTCCCCTGCACCTTCCTGTTCCAGCCCACCGGAATATTTCTCTTCCTCGCGCTTATTTGGCTGATAAGTGAGTCAGCGCACACCTACATCCGTGGAGTTTAGGGGGAGACAAGGAGTCACTTTGGAGTATTGAGGACGGAGATGAACCGGAGGAGAGCGCCTGATGGGATAGGAGCTCTGGAACCCACATCTCTTACCGCGGACTGAGCCTCCCCTCCCTCCCTCCTCTTCCTCACTCTCCGTCTCTCCTCAGTCTGCAGCCTCCGAGAACAGCCGCCGCATCATTTTTTTTTTTCTTTTAGAGCAGCAGCCCCCTCCCTCTCTCTTACCCCAACCTCGCTTCTCTCCGTCTCCTCTTCTGCCTGCCTGCACCACTGTGGGAATGCAGTGAAGGTAAACGGATCGTAGGGGCTTCTTTCCCCCCTCCCCTCCACCAGTAAAACAGGATCTGCCATCAGAGTAACTGCAGAGAGACAGCTCTGGTGACACACCGCTGTCATTACGGGAAATCAGAGTGGGGTGGTCAGCGCAGGGATTGGACCTGGATCACTTGGATTTAGCCCGCTTCCCAGGGCACCGCCAACAACAACATCATCCAAATCTCATTGGCAAATCACATCAGATCCCTTCTGCCCTGCCTCGTTTCAGTTTCGTGGCTTTCACCGGCTTGGATTACCGCCAGCTGAGAGTGACCAAACGGGTGGCCGTTTCTGAGGCTTTTTCTTTTTTTCCCAAAGGCAAACTTGAAGCAGCCTGCAGAGACAAGTGGAAAAGCAAGCCTGTGAAATGTTTATGAGATAAAATGAACTCGTATGAAACCTAAGAGACTGACATCAGCAGAGGAACAATCTTTGGTTTATATTTTAAGGACCTCATGCGGCCGATAATCAACCCTCTGATAGTGGAGCAAGGTGCTGTCATAGCCTGGGTTGATGGTCTAAGCACGCTCACACGCACATGGATTTACAGCTCCAGTCTGAAGCTCACCACGCAACGGATCGATACCCTCCTCCGTTCTTTTTGCGACGCCTTTTTAACACAGGAGTGAAACACCTTGGGATTTATCATCGCTTCTTTAGCGCCTAACTACAGCGAGGCGCCCCCTCCAACCCACCTAACTCACCTGTTCATAACCTGTGGGCTCCCGTGGAAGTGTGAATGTTTTCGTGCATTTGTGTGCTTGTGGATGAATGTGTGTGCGCGCGTTTGGTTTGCTGTCCGCCAGAGGGAGTGTAGGTTATGTTGCCTGTGAATGCATTTGAGTGCTGTGCCAGCTTTTAATTAGTACGTGACTGTGAGTGTATTGTGTCTGCTCTGCTGGTGGGTGCTTGTGAGTTCATGTTTTACACTTCTGCATGCAGGTATATACGCAAGGTGTTGTGAGTGTGTTTATTTAAGATGCACAGCTTTTCTTCTGCACCTCATCTCCTTCCTTGCATATGTCCCTGCATCAGCAGGCCACCTGTTTGACCTCCCAAGCCCCCTAAGAGACAAAAATCTCCTGCAGGATGAGTGAGCGCTCCGGTGCAAGCACTATAGCGGCCATGACGCTGGAGGAGCCAGGGGCTGAACAAGCATCTCCTCGAGCCCCAGGCCCTCTCCGCTGTGGCCCCTGTGCTGTGTGGCCTCGCCAGCAAACTTGGCTTTGTGCTGTGCCCCTTGTCATGGGCTTTGTGGGGCTGGGACTCAGTCTCATGCTGCTGAAATGGATTGTGGTGGGCTCTGTCCAAGACTATGTCCCCACTGATCTGGTGGACCCTAAAGGTAGCATTGGGCAAGACCCTATATTTCTCTCAAAACCCAGTGCCATGCCCAAGGGGCCTGACATTTCCACCGCCACCACAACTTTAGCTGTATCTACAGCGATGGTGTCGACTACCACGCCACTAGCCGCGGATGGTACCGCCCCAGCGCCAAGAACTCGATCCGGGCCGCCAGCAAACCACTCGGCAAACGGCAGCTCCGCCAGTGGAGATGGCAATCGTGCCCCGCATTTGCATAATCGTGTCGGTACCCGCATTAGCGGGACTGTTGTCACCACCTCTGCTACTCGTGCCACCCGACTAACCCCACCACCCAATGGGAAAGAGGTCACCCCTCGCAGCACTGTCAGAAAGGGGAGCGGCGCTGGTAATGGACGTAATGGAGCTGCCAACTCAAAGCCGGGACAGACTTCTCCCACCATCACCACCACAGCATCCACTACAACCACAGTAACAGTGAAGAACACTTTTAAGGTGCAGCAGACCACCTCCCAGCCAGCAGCTCCGATGAAGCCCACGTCACGCTGGAATCACGGGCGCCCAGGAAAGGGCCCATCCACACGCCCACACCACCGCTTCAGAACACGTAAGTTCACTTTATGGGTTAATGGTGGTTTATGAGTGTGTACAGTTGTGTGAGGTTGCATGTGGAACTGGTGATGACTATATAAGAGGAGTCTTTGGATCTTTCTGGCAGTAAGGATGATATTTTTGCTGTAGTAACCAACTATTATCTGGTAAAGGAAACCTCTCTTTACTGATATGCTTTGTTACAGCTCATTCCCTGAGATTATATGCATTTTCCTTTTATAGCCACATGGAAAACGGATACTCCAGGAGCATAATATTAATGTATTCATTAGCACAGCCTGATATCAGGGGATATTCTCAGTTTTTTCACCCCTCTCATCTTTATCTTTCAATTGTGCATTAATCCGATATGAATCTTACCTCCAGAGAAGGGCTTTTTTCCTTTTTTTTTTCCCTCTTTGCCTACAAAGTGGTTGAAATACCATTAAAGGCAGGGCTCCATTTTGCCCAAGTTGGCATGCCAAAGCTGTGTAATGTGTGCTGTGACCAAGGACAGCATAGCTATTTTATAAAAACAAATAACAGTAACTGGTAAGGTGTCGAGCAGGGAGAAAGGTTAGCTTTCACCTCCTGTCTAGAGGAATCAGATATAGCAAGGCCACACATCCTATTTAGCAGAATCTCGCAGGTACAGCTTTCACACTGCAGGGAGATAGGGGGGAGTGAGACAGGGGGAAATGAAGCCGGCTAAGAGGGGACATAAGATGGATACGAGGGAAAGAACAAGGTATCAGAGGACAAGAGGAAATGGAATAGAAACGGAGGAAAAAGAGGAGAAACCTTTTGAAAAACAACAAAGTTAAAGAGGATGGCGAATGAAGGACTCGAATGCGGAGAGCATAACAAAGCAGGAGAATGAAGAGTGGGAGCTGTGAGAAGAGAGAGAAAGCAGATGGAGAGGGCTAAGTGAGGGAAAGGCTTGAGGGAGATAGAGGGTATAAAGCAGGGAAGCTGGGAATTTTGCATATTTTAAAATTTGTAAAAGAAGAAGGCTTTATGATTGTTATTTTCATAAGGAATGTTTCCTGCATTCTTTAAAGAATCAGTTCAATTCAGCTTTATTTGCACAGTGCCAATGCACAGCAACATCATCTCAGGCCAACTCACAAACAATAAGGGTGGGGCAGGATGTGAGTTTAATAACGAGTAGTGACCGTGACTGTCCAGAAAATAGTCTTTAGATTCTTCTTTTATAAGTTTAATGTTCATTTCATGTCATTTTAGCCTCCTGTATGAAGATTTACCATGGTAATTTGGCAACATCAAGCTGTTAATTTGAGAACTGAAATCTAAATTTCCCCCCATTTCTTGTATGGGTTATATGTTTGGACAGCCGTTCCGGTTGACTGCACAATAATCCTCTTGTTTATCATTTGGATGCATCAGCAGCATCGATTCCAGCCGCAAACAATGATCAAGTGACATTTTCTTCTTAATCTTTGGGCAAAATAGTTTCAGTGCAGCTGGCTTTATGTGGCCATAGACAGTCCTCAGACTCCTCCTGCTAAATAATCCGCTGCTCCAAAGTCAATTACATCACTTGCCAAAGAGCTGCCAAACAGCTGAAAGCTGCCAAAGCGAGCAGCTCCCTTGTGTGAACATCAGGAAGCATCTGTTTGTGCTGTATTCTATAAAAGGCCGCAGCCCTCACACACTAAAGCATACTTAGCGAAGCTGCTCTTTGTTAATAAATACTTTCAAATGTGAACAATTATCACAAGAGACTGATATTTCTGGTAAGTCTCCAGCAAGTTTCCATAACAGGGAGGGGCTTTTCCCACACATTTTGCTTCTATCAGTGAGACAACAGGTGGCACTTTGAGGGTACCAGTGCATAAATCGGCAAAGCTCACAACGTTTGAACTGGATGGAGGCAAATTGTAAGTTGGTAGTTTGGTAATTTAATGTATTTTAGATAAGAAAAGAGAATGAATGAGGATAATGAGTGTTTTAATTTGTTTTATTTAATCCTTTCCACAGGAAAAAAATTTCTAACCATTGTGTAATTGAACATTTGGGGAAAAATCTGATTAGTTTACCTCAAATATAAAGAAACTAATATTATTGTGCTGAAATGATTGCCTTAGTAACTACAGAGTCCTTGGTGAGCACAGATAGTGAGTGTTAACATTAGTAGCCGTAACAAAGTACCCTTGGCAAAATGATTTTGTGATTCCATAAGTCCCTAGAATTAAACAAGATAATAAAACAGGCGACTAAATGTCTCAATATATTTGTGACGATGACTAAAGGGGTTTTAATAACCAGTTAACTCATTGGTTATGGAAGAATAACAGCCATTGTTATCAGTGCTTAACAGCTGTTGGTCGCCGTCATAGCAAATGCAAATTCAGAGATTTTATTGGGAGATAAAACAACACACACACAAAAAAACAGCAATAAGTTGCCTTATTCCCATTACCAAGTATAAGAAAGCCTTGTCTAGTCTAGAGTTTCTTGATGGATAAAGTGGTCTTTAGTATCTGCAAGTCTCATTTGAGGACTTATTATTTAGCACCATCATATAAGAACATCACATAAAGTATATTAGAATTTCTGGAGAAGTTGCTTGTATGGGAATATCGTACAATCCATGTGAAAGCCTGGAAATTCTTGCTGTTGCGTTGTCCTTGCCTATCTACCAATGAATGATATTGTTGGTTAAAATTACAAGGCGTCTTTTTATTGTACTTTTGTATTTTTGAAAATTAATTTGACCTTCTTGTTATCCTTAGAAACTCTTAGAGTTGTGCAATGCAGCATATTGAAAGCGTAATGATACACAGAAAATGTTTTAGCTGATGATGAAATGTTCTGTAAAACATGGCTTCAGGTGCATCTTATTTCACCCACAGCAATTCATCTCTCATTTTCTGATGTGTGCTAATGCAGACGTGAGGTACACTCACGGGTTTTAAGGTAGTTAGGATAACATTCATGCTAGGAAGTCATAAGATTTTTATTTTCCCCTTGTTTTTCATTGCTTTTGCTCTTTTGTTAAGATCTAAATGAGTCTGTATGTCCTGAAAGAGCAGCTTCATCCATTGAAGATGGAGGCATATTTTACATCGTCCTTTTGTTTCCTTACCTCCCTTTTCTCCCTCACCATCCCTCTTTCCCTGTGGTTATTGTGCTTGTTCCTTCTGTCATTGTATTCCACCATCTATTTTTGCTTTGCTTTTGTGGTTTCTTTTTTTTTTTTTTTACTTAGCTCCTCAGCTCACATTCATGAGCATATGGCCAGTTGCACAAAAACTGGCACACTTGCAAATACAAAGACAAGCGTGTCGCTTGTGTTTGCCCATCCTCATGAATCTATCATTTGATTTCCTCCATTTGAGATTGTCATGGATCTAATTCCAGTCTCTCCATAGAAGCCTTGTCGGCTGAGAAGTGGGGACATAGGAGGCGAATGGAGCAGTGCACAATGAATGCCTGTTGGGGAAACTATGGGGCACTATTGGCTCAGGGCCTTTTCCACTTGCTTCTCAGTTGCAAGAAATCTTCCTTAGTGAGAAGTGGTTGTAATTCCATGCACATCTCAGTAGCCCAACCCCAGCCTCGTGAATAGCCACCCACATTTGGATTTTCTTGAAGCAATTCAAAGGTCTGTTGTTGCTCTTCATTGAGGTTGTTTCTAGGAAATCAGCTGAGTGAGTTAGCATCTTTATATGTGGGAAATGTCACTGCTTTTACATGTTGGGGGGACATCATCCAACTGTGCAGGAGCCAGAATGTAAGGAAACTGACACACCTACCCAGGGAGC
The DNA here is from genome assembly GCA_023101725.1 of Atherinomorus stipes. NCBI lineage: Eukaryota > Metazoa > Chordata > Actinopteri > Atheriniformes > Atherinidae > Atherinomorus > Atherinomorus stipes. The sequence continues at coordinate 265,879 of JALJCO010002219.1, read as the reverse complement.
CGTAAATCAGCTGAAGGAAACAACAGCTATTAAATCTAAACAGCTGTGCAGTTAAGGCACTTAAAAAAGATGAAAGTGTGTAGCTGTTCCCTATGGGTTTAATTTATCAGCTGGATCCCTCGGCACTCGAATGCTTCGTAGTTACTCCTGTGTCTTTGAACTGCTTGTTCACAGGATCTTTTTCGTGGCTGACGGTGAACAGATTGTAGCCATCTTCAAACTCATAATTTTGATCTCTTTTGATTATTTCGTGACCGTGTTTGGCATGATCGGGATACTGTTATATGGAAAATATTTGCCCAAGGCCAAGCATACTTACACCAAGCAAAGGACTCAAAGCAGTCTTTTCAGGACTGTGGGTGCCTCTGGGAGCAAAACATGCCATCATGATGCACAAAAAGACCCACGAAGTAAACACCGCACCAGATACGATTTCATGTCTGATTAAAAGAAGTAGGGCTGTGTGACTTGTTCACTTGTAAATATCAGTTATAATGTTGACTTCCAATGATTTTGCAGAACAATATAACGGGGTAACAATTATTCTGCAGTATCTTGCTTTGCTTTTTTTTTTTTTTTTTTTTTAACCCTGTGGTGCAACTTCAGCTCACTAGATCCTCTCTGAAAGCCCAGACTCACATTTTTGGTCAGCTTCAGCCAAAATGACAGAACGGCTGTCTGTGATATGCCGAGAGGAAATAGAAGCAACAACACATTTTGTGTAGATGAATCTGTGGAAGAATCGCTAACTGCAGATTGCTCTCCTTTCTCTTGTGGGTTTCTCACCAGACTTGCTTACGGTCATGTGTGGTTGACGTGGAGGTCAGCCGTCAAATCAATGCCAAAGTGGCCGAGGCCACCTGTCATTCACCTTGCAGCTTCTGTGAAGCTTTTTTTTTTTAAGGCACGCGTGTTTGCTGCCTTTTGCTTCCCCTGTCTGGGCCCTTAAACCTTTAATGGTGGAGACTGCACCAAGAGGGCGTGACATCCCCCTGGTTCGAGTGCCCCTTGTTTTCAACCAGAAAACCCCAAGTACCCCCAAACCCACATCACCTTTTGCAATTAAACATTTATTATCTTATATTTCTTTGCCAGTATAGTTGTATTTGATTTTGGAAGCTGTCACTGTTAGAGAAAGACAATCCTTTTTAACTAATTATGTTCCTATCATGTTAAATGATCAGGATCTCAAAATTCATTACTGTAATTAAACAGATAAATTATTTGTATTTTGCTAAGGTAATGCAGTCTAATTGAGTTGTATAGCTGCAACAAAATGGCCTCTCAGTTTGAATAGCAGTCCAACCTCATTACAGTTGTGAAGCTGCAAGCTTGGCATTTACTGTGCCCCAAACGCCACATGCGATTGTTTCCTGTGATGAGACAGGGCAAAGAAAAAGGAGTTTTTTCTTGTCATGAGAGGTCTGTATATGTGTTTGTTTGTTTTTGTTTTTCCTTGGTTATACATGCCGCCTGCACAAAGTACTACAGTAGGTCCAGTGAAGCGTGTAAGGGGGATTAAAAACAAAGATATAAATTCAGTTTGCAGCTCCCTCTCCCTCTCTCTCCAGGGAGGTCAGACTCAGATTTGCCAGACAGCCTCTGAGGCCCCTCTGTCTCTCCAGAGACATGCTCTGTTTGTTCGCCGAGGCTGGCTCAAGCAGGGCTGCTTCTGCACAGCGTGTGCAGCTGCACCGATTTGCAAATATCTTCCTAGTTGGGAGGCGAGCTCTCGTGCCTCCACTTCCAAAATTGAAGGCACAGAGATAAAAAAAAAAAAAGCATTCTAGCTTAAACCATATGTTTGGCTTTTCTTTAACTTTCAGACCTACACTAGGAAGCTCAGATGAGTTACCTACTGACTTCAATAAATACCACAGTAGTCAGCTTTCTCCTGCAACTGCTTAATAACATAGATGAGGTGAGCTTGTAGGGGTGGAGCCAAGGGATTCTTCTGCATCAGATTTTTAATTTCAGCGTTCTTAATGAAGCTTGATCATTTTAAATTGATTGCTTCAATATCCATAATGTGCTTGTATGACTTTTAACATTCCAGAAACAGAAATAATTCATATTTGTAAATCAATAACAGGCATTTGAAAGACAGACTATAGTTCATGCAATTTTTCTCAAGCTACGAGCCCGTTGGCTTCCACTTGTTTTTCTGTTATGTAGAAAATCTGCACTTGTCATTTCATCACAAAAAGCTTTGGCCATTTTCCTAATGAATCAAGCAGGCCTATTAAAAACTACTACATTTCTTTAAGACTGGCATAGCTGTTATTCATCAGACAGTGAAAGATGTGCGCATATACTTTTCACATGCAAATTAATGAAACTGCTCAGCATTCTGCAGTGTTGGCCTTGAACATCTAGCTAGCAGAGACACTTGACACTGATGGGTACCAATTACAAAGCAGAATAAATCTGTGTATTCAGCAGGGTAAGCCTGCAGACAAATTATCCTAAAGCGACTGCACACTGAACGTTTGAAATTTTGTGGGAATTGATCTCATGCCCTTTCCATTGCTGGTGTTGCGCTCTACTCACTGAACCTCAAAGAATCAATGAAGGAGAGGGTGGGAGAGAGCCCGGAGAAACGACAGCTGGGAGAGAGGAAAGAAGAGAGAATGATAGAAAGCAGGACAGAAACCGGGAGTGTCGGATACAAAAGAGAAAAACAGAGATTTATCGGGTAAAAACTTCCAGTCTAAGGATCCAGCGGCAAAAGGGATATAGACACGGCTTTTGAGTGAATGAGCTTTGGCTAGACATTTTGCATATCTCAGACCACCATTCTACCTGTTCTATTATTATCTCTCTCATTTTTATGCAGATTGGCCCCAAGGTATTATCCGTATTTCACCTCAGTCCTGTCACCACAATGTCTGCACAATGTGTCCTGGACAGAACTAAATCAGCAGGCAATGCAAACCAGTGACAGCTATCAGTGTGTTATATTATATTGTACATTATACTTACATTTTATAGCACCAGGTGTGTGAGTATCTCAGAAATATTTTGCCATATGGACATAAATAAATAAGGACAGCTACATTAACTTTCAATCAATGAGTTGCTCAGAGGCAAATTCATCATTTTTATTCACGATTAACATCTTCAGTCATGCTTTCAATTAAAAAAGATCATTTCCACCCTTAAATTAAGATTGAATGATTTTATGTGTCATATGCTTGTAAACTTATATTTTAGGGTAAAAGATGATTCTGTCACCTTGGGTTTGAGAAATTACTTTTGTTGCGATCAATAAGATGTTTGATTAGGAAAAAAAAATGCTCCGATTAGTCAGAATGTTTGCTCAGAGATGACATAAACTGTTGAGCAAAGTGTCAGCTACTGCTAAAGTATCTCATTGTCCATTACTGTAATGCATTGTGCTGCTGAGAGGATGCTTTCAGACTAGCATTGGTGAGTCAATGTGTAACTCCACAGTCACAGAAAGGTGAAACTGCTATCACATGTGTCACATAATGGTTCAGCACAGAGCCTTGTGTGCAACATTTGAGTTCGAGGCCTTGGGTAGTTGGTGCATGTCATCCTCTCTAACACAAGGGACATTTGATCTTTGAGTTAAACCTTAGGCAACATTTCCTCTCAGGGAGCGTACACATCCCTTCTGCTCTAGTTATATCAGTAGACCCTAACCACAGCCAGTTCTAACCTTAAGTGTGACCTTTTGTAACATAAAGCATATAGATCTTATTGGTTGTGGTAAAAGGCCTGGGAACAAGTGCTTCCGGAAAGAATCTGACTTGAGTCTAAAAGGTCATTGGTTTCCCTCTCCCTGTTAGCCTTTTTGTGCAGGCAAGACCGTAGAGACTTGAAAAAGAAACAGTTCACAAAACTAAGATCAAACAACTGCCTTTAGTTTTTGGTGTAGTACTACAGTAGGATGTCTGAAGTGACAAATGTACTGTATACAAGTGCAGTCACACCGCTAAAACTAACATACTGTAGGACCACTACTTCAGCAGATACTGTATCTTATGAAGTTTGTTCAATGCTTCTAAATTATATTTGACTCACAGGCAGATGTCAGGGGACTCAGATGATGGTGAAGGGGAAGTGTGCCTGTAAATACTGACTAGGGCCATCTTAGGGTTTCTTGATGTCACTGTATGACTTGTATAGACAAAATGTCCACCGGGAGATGGCAGTCAGAAGAAGAGGTAGTGTGCGGAATGATTGGGGGTCTTGGGGCTGAAATATTAATGTATTGTAAGAGAAACATGTAGAATGTGTCTTGCCGGAAGTGTGAATAATTGATGAAGCTTTCCTTTTAAAAAGTACTTGAGCTGTCCTGTACTTGGTGGTTTAATGGCAGAGTGATGGTGTAGGGTTTTATTTTGTGGTATTTGGCCCTAATGCCAACCAATGAGAGGCAAACATGCAAGTCTTCAGACAAAAAAAAAGAAAAATCAACAGAACACAGTTGACGATTGGTTGGTTTTGGTTCAATCCCTACAGGGTTAATTGTTGTAAATGTTTCCACAGAGAAATAAAGGTGTTCTTAGCCTGAGGAAAGAAATAATCATAATTGAAAATAGACAGTGGGATCATCATTGTGTCTACCCCAACAATCTATTTTCAAATTGGAATAATTGGGAGTTGTTTTTGAAGAGAATAATTTCAAAGGCTATGTGGGTAATATGTCTGCTGTATGCTTGGGGAGTGCTCACTCGCACTTATTCCAGTCACATGCATCAACACACAGTTCTGCCACACTCAATTACAGCACTATTGGTCTATCCTGAAAACACCATCATTCATTCGTTCATTCATTCATGTGTTAATTCCTTCCCTCATTCATCCATGTCCAGAGAGCACAGTGACTTGCTGATAGCTCATGGGGGTCTGAGATATACTAGTGCATGTGGCAGTGGCAGTGCAGAGAGGATTACAGTCCATCATATCTGATCTGAGACTGTTAGATCCCAATATTGAATTACTAACCCTGTGGGGTCTCTGGTTCTGTTATCAATTTGCAAACGAATAAGACGGAAAGGGAGGGAATGGAGGTTGGATGTAACAGTGGTGATGGCTTTGAGGCAGGTTTTGGTGGGATGCAATGAATTTAATAACAGCCAATTTTTGTTGGTTAGGGGATTGCAAGTGGCAACAGCTACAGTGCCATTTGTGATTTAGGTTAGCTTGAGTCCTTCTCTCTCCAGCTGGATAAATGGAGGCCATTCTAGATAGATTACAGCCAGAGTGGTTGCATAAAGACTTCATTACTGTTATGAAAAACATTTTTAAAGCTGTATGAAGGGCTATATAATATATATATAAGTGAGACATTATCTTTTTGAGTTATATAAATCTTTAATTTAATTTATTTTCCACACAACTCAACAATCCAAACAATGTAATGTATCACTGCCTGCCTTGTCATACTCACACTGGCTTGTTATTAATCTCCAGCTGTGACAAAAATGTTGCATAAATACCCCAAATTGTATTTAAACCTTGATTATTTCAGGAGATATTCGACTCACGACTTCAGACAGAGGGATGCGCCACTTGTAGAACATGATTTCTCACTAGCCTGTTTTGCACATAGCATCTGGGTACATGACGAGCCTGCAGGAAAGCGTGGATGGCGGAGGTTGCGGCAGTTGGATTGATTCACTGCAATGTGTGGCCTGCTGCCACCCCCAGTGACGGGAAATGTGGCATGTTGCCCTGGTTGAGATGGAGAGGGCTGTTGCGGCTTGTGGAGGTGGAGACGGAGGTCACCTCTCTCTTGCTCGCCTCCCTCCCACTATCGTTCATGACTCTATACTTAGTCTTTCCCTTTTTTATTCTCATCCTCCTGCCCTCTATTTTAAGGTACCCTCCTGCCTCTCTGTTCAGTCTTTTATTCATTTGTGAGTGTTTTCACTCACCTCCCATCACCGACGATATGCAGCCAATGAGAGCTCTTATCATATGAGAGTACCGAGAAAAGATAAGGATATCATTCATCTTTATCTCCTAGCTTGTGTTAACATGTAGACTTCTCCAAAAAAAAATCTAAGAATCAAGACAGTTTGTGTACAGATTTTTTTTTAGTGTTTAAACTCAGTTATTGATATGGTGCTGAACTTTTACCCTATATGGGTGTAACATGTTCAGTCACCTCTTTTCATGACATATCGATGCCTTATATAATCATTCCAGGGTACATCTTTGCACCTGAGTGTAAAAACTGAATGTGGCTACAAATTAATGATCCAATTCATTTAATATTGTGTGAATCATCACATAATGATAGTATGCCACAGTTTAGTCACACAGTGAATAATAAGCTAATTCATCATACAAATAAAGTATAACACTAAAGATAATTGCTCTTTTTAATACACATTTATCACTATAAAAAATGACCAGTTCCACACATCAAGTATAAATTGATTTTACAAACCCCTAAAATCAGAAATCAAACTTCATCTTCTCAGTATCTTTTCAGTGCGACTATGTCAGGTTCTCAGATAATGTCCTGAAAACTGAAAAGCACCTCCATTGAGAATGGGATTTTTCCAGACAGAGAGCTCATGCTGTTAAGTGTCTCTCCTGCAGAAACCCAAACAGAAAACATCCCAAAGACATTTTGTCTCACTGTAGTTCTAAATTATTCTTCACTTGTTGTTTTAACATAAGCACTTCATGAAAACATTTCATGTGTAGAGTTATCTTGATATCTTCTCACTTGATACAGAATATTTAACATTCTGCTGCCAGACTTCTGAAAGAAATTAAAATGAGTCAGTGTGTCATACTAATTGGAGTAGAGTGTATTTTGAAGCAAACTGGCACTATGCATCACTTATGTTCAATGTACTTTTGGTTATACCCAGAGCTTGTGGACCAGCTTTCATGGCAGTGTTTTGTGTCTGTCCACAGCCGTCTGATCCTTGGAAACTAGAAGAGCACTAAAGATGCAGTTTTTTTCCCCCTCCAACGTATCTCCTAAAATGTGGAAAACTTTTATTAAGAATATGAATGAGGCAACTTCATAGAAACAGATAAGATATGTCTGTTTCTGTTAGCTTTGATCTGCTTACTCATTACACTCTATTTTTAGGCCACAACAGATGGTATCTGTAAATAGAATGTATTGATATTTATATAAATTCTATGGGGGAATTTATCCTGACTTCAAAGACTACACGACTTCTTGTTCAGGTGTTTGTCGACCTGATTGTTCAATATACAGTGAAAGATGGACTAATGCCCCTTGTGAGGCTACAGCAGATGCCATTATTTTCAAACACTGTCAGAAGCCCCAGGTGTGCTGATCGCGGCACTGATGAATAGCAAGAGAAGGGCTAGTGTGGAGAGGGCAATAGAGACAGGGATTGACTAAGGTCCTCTTATGCTATTTTCCTGGGGGTGTACACAGCCTGTCTCATGCAGTAATCCATGCATGGTAAAACCTTATCCATGGGGATAACATCAACTCACTCCTAAAGATAACAACACAAAAGCCCTTGCATAGCTATCATTCTGAAGTGTGTTTCATTTTCCTCTAATCTGTCATCTTACATGGTTCCATTCTATGGATTTGTTTACTGAGCCACCCGTTAATACAAACATACAAACACGCACTTTGGATATTGTGGCTTTGCATAGCTACGGTTTTGTCAAAACAGATGGTGGACAGAACTGATATTTATTTAATTTCAGCTTAATCAAAATGCCTTTTCTGCTTGAGGAAACAACAAAATATGTTTGCTGAGTTACTGTGCCATATATCATCAATAAAATCAATAGAGAGTAAACACATTTATAGTCTTCATACTTGCCAGTAATAAATATTGGTTTAGTCTTGGATCGAGTGTTTTTATTACTCAGACCTTGGACAAATGGAAGATTACCGTTAATGTCCTGCTGTTCTACTAAATTCATTGGTGGAGCCAGCTTTCTTATAATCTTTAAGGGCTTTTGTGTGAGGGGGGGGGGGGGGGGGGGGGGGATGGGAAGTTGAGGGGTATCTTTAACTCCTCAGTAGCACACGTAAGGATCAAGAGGTCCTTACAGTGTGAGGCTCAAGAGATCATAGAAGGGTATTTGAAAGTGTAAGTTCATACTTAAAGTGACCGAAGAGATCCAAAGGTTTGAGAATGCTGAATCTTTAGCAGACAGCGAGAACATCCATCACATTCTCACCCAACACGTCAGACAACTCGGTGAATTATATATTGAAAGTTCCTCTCCGAACATCCAGGCAGAGACATCTTTCTCTCTGTCTCTCCTCTCCATCTGATGTGCTGCATTGAATCATTGATAGGACATCCACAACAACAGCGCTCCTCCCTATAAAACACCTGTCACCGACTGCCTGAAAGGAATAAAACCAGAGTGAGATGTGGAATCTTTTTAGAACCTTTGAATAGTGAGTATGCGGCAAAATGGTGCGATTCGGGTCTTGCATAATGATTAGGTTATGCAGTTTACTGCAGCACCTGGCTGGTCACATTTAAATAAGATTGTCAGTGCTCTCAGCTGCCCGTCACTGACATGTTTTGTCTTGTAAAGAATGACAATAAAAAAAACACCCACAATAAAAATTAACATTTTATTGATACCATGACAGAGCACCAGCATGAGAATGACAACCAGTGGCTTTTTATACTTCAGGTGTTTTCACCTGTATTATGTATATGGATATTGAGCCATTTATTTTTCCCAGATGAGAATTAATGGATTGAAATAAAGGATTTGATGCAAGTAAGACACTGCCACAGAAGGCACTAATATGCACTTCCTTCTCAGTCATCAAGTCTATTCTTTGATCCCAGCTGGAGTCAGCATGCTTCAGGGATATGATGGAATATTTTATTGCAGTTGTGGGATAGCATTGGTGGGTTTGCCTCAGTCCAACAGTTTCCCCTCTCTCCTCTATAATAACTTAAGCCTTAAAGCCTCAGCTGGGTACCCAAGTGACTATTTTGCATGTTGTTACTCTTAAACCGTATGTTTTACAAAAGGACTGTATTTCCTTTTAAATTTCTAGAATGCCAGTGTGTCATAAGGGTGGCGTGGGACTGGTGTAGGCTGGAATGTGGGATATCAAAGATAAGGCTGATACCACAGCTAAAAAGAGTCTGTGGCATTAGAGAGAATAATGAAGATTAAGTTGAGATCGGATAGTGGAAAGATTGGAGGGTCACTGTGCAAGATCAATGTATGGAGGGATGTTAAGATAGATAGAGGAGAGGGCAGGCAGATTTCCTGATTCCCAAAAGAGGAAATGGTGTTGATTAAAGAGTGCACGCTTCTCTGAGAGGACACTTCAACACCTTATCAGATAAGAAAATAGAATATCCCTCAAAACAATGATGTGCTTTTTGTTGCTGCAGCCACAATCTATGGGGATTAGTGAGGACATTGTGCTTCATTTGGAGCTAAATCACTACCTGTAAGTTTTCTCAATTCACTCGAGCAGCCTTTTATTTCCATTAGTACTGAAAAATGTCCATCTGAAGCAAAGTATGCATTATTGTATGTAATGACAACCATGCCTGTGCTTTTGTGATGGGTCACAACCAGGGCAGGGCCATCACCAAGCATAAGTCAGAAAATACCATACTTGTTCTTTCATAATCCACAACAGCTGGTGTGTGTGCATACATGATGGATTTCATGTGCATGTCCATGTGTGTATGTACAGAGATAGTGAGAGAAGATAGCATGGCCAGATGGGTTTAGCTGCATCTCTGATGGCCTAGATTAAAGGTTAGATGGGTGGCACCACCTACACGAGGTGCCATAACATTCAGAGGTCTTCAAGCTTGAAGGCTTTGAAGGTCCCAAACCTCCAGCTGAGAGATAGCTCATCCAGCTATGCATTTCTATGAAGTCATGATTGATTATGTTAAACTGACCAGCTTACATCGTGCATCAGCATCCATTTAAGGTTAAAATGAACTATTCATTTGTGATGTATCAATAAAAAAACGTATTTACTGACCTGGAGCAGAAAGTAATTACATGCATTATTGATTGAGACTTTCTTAGAAAGATTAATTGAAAGGGAAAATGAAACCTGGCTGTCCTGTTTTCACACAAGGTGGATTTTTATCTTTCAGTGGATTGTGATCCCTCAGTCCATTCTTCCCATAAACACAGCATTTACTCAAATTCTTGAAAAGTTTATAACGTAACTTTTTTACATAAATGGGCTGGGCTTCTTTTTTTCTCTTGTATTGAAGAAAAATAATTGATAAATTCATCAATTAATTGGTCTTTTATACTGTCAGTTATATAAAAAAAATCACACTGCCGATTAGTACATAACAATACTCTAACCGGTCATCAAAAAGTTTCTACCAGCTTAAAGATTTATCATTTGTTAACTCTGTCCTTTAAATCTGAGTTAATGTGGTAAAATGAGGTCATTTTCATATTTTCAAACTTGGCCAGACAGTGCTTTGAGCCCACAGCGGCCATTTCAAAGCAGCATCCAGGCCACGCTGAGGCATCTCTGGCCTGAAGAGAAGCAGGAGGTGCAGCAGAAAGCCTCTGTCCTTTTCCAGGGAACTCTAGGACAGAGAAAGCCTTCACCAGCACCCCAGGGAGAGTGAAGACAGATTAATGCAGAGGCTTTAATATTTCAGATGAAAACGTATTACTGCTCTCTTGCTCTGTCTTCCCTCCCTCCCTCTCTCTCTCTCTCTCTCTAGCTCAGAAAGCTGGGCCTGAATCTTGCTTGCTCTCCCCCTCTCTGCTGTTATGTCCTACTGTCTGGCTTGGAGCAAGAATGTGTTTTGCCAAGGGGTAGATTCCCCTCATCCAGATCCTCCCTGTGACAGAAAGTGGTAGAGACGGAACAGACGAATCTAAATGAATGCAGGATTGTCTTTTTGTGTATGTTTGTGTGTGTGGGGGGCTCATTTGTCAGTGTGTTTGCACATTTGCTCTTGAAGTCTTTGACCTTGTAAGTAACCCTCGCAGTCTATCTTTAGTATCATTTCATGTCGATATGTCACCTTGAATGCATGTTGGGCAAGGCTCTGGCTCTACCACGGAAACCTCCCAGAGAAACATCACGTCAGGCGCCGCTTAATGGCCGGACGGTCATCGTCTTTAAGCATTACTTAATCCATTGTGACCACTGTCTTCTTTTTTCCACTTCTTTTTTATCTGATCCGCTGACATCTATTTTAGCTGAAGATCCAACATATCATATATTACACAATGCATAGTTTCCAGCATGCCTGCTGGCAAGTAAATCCAGCCTAAGAAGATTAAAACAGACATACCGTCTCCACAACGGAGTTTCATGAACTTAGGCTTGCAGGGTTTGTCATAAGGCTCCTCTCTCCAGGGGGCCTGGGATCAAGCTTTTATTGAGTGATGAAAATCGATAGCATCTTGTTGCCTCATTTAATGATAGTAATACAGTTTTGTTTAAAAAAAAAAAAAAAAAAAGAAAAGATAAACAGAGACCAAAAAGGAAATCTGATGCAAAGATGTATTTAAAGAACAATTTCTGAATGGTGTTCATATTTCCTCTGTCGGATAAATCAGTGTGAGCCCAGATTATGGACAAAAACAGCTTAAAAAAATCTTTATTTATCAGTTTTGACATATTAAGCCTCAAAGTTTTCACATTTCCAAGAGCGAAAGTGGCATGTGGAGTGAGTATCTCTCATACATGAAACTGACACAGTGATGCATTCTAAATCTATGATATTAAAATCCTCTCTGAATTGTAAATGGGTTTTTTGAACAGGTCAAAGGCACAGAGAACCTTTTAATCCTTAGAGCTCTCATTCTGTTTGGAATTAAACGATTTTGTCTTGTAAGTAAACGCTGTTGTACCAGAAAGTTGAATTAAATGCTTTCCATGGCATTTTTATTCCCTTTTTTGTTTTTGTCCTGAGACAGATTCTTGTTCAACAGGCATTGCAGGCTAAGTAAAAATGTCAGCGCTTAATAATTTGCACAGTGGTTGGTCAGTTTTATGCAACTGTATGGTTTGTTATAAACCGCAGTATTCCAACAACTATCCCTTTATGTTTCCTTTGGGTTGGGCAGCTCGCAGCTATTGTAGTAAATCTAACCCGGACTTTACTCTAAAGAGTGAGGATAAATGTAGCAGGTAAAGAAAATTTGTGGTGGATTCATCTGCTGTTTGAATTCTCCCAGAAAGGAACTTTATCAGGACAGTATAAATGACAGTATCTTATTTGAGGAAAACAAGAATTGTTAACACTTGCCGTCAGAAGAAAGCCAGTGAGCTTGATAAAGATGTTAGAAGCTTATTCCAAGGTGACACAGTTATTAAGATTAGGGAAAGATTGTGGTTACAGCAAATACGGATGTAACAAAGCATTATTTATTTCCTCTCTGACAGCAAGGAAAGATACAAATACAAAAGCAGTGCACAGGGAATTGCTGCAAGCTGAGCGAGGGAAAATCTTGCATATTTCTGTTGTTTCAATCTTTTGGTTTGAAATAAATTCTAGTTAAACAATTATTCACTTGGTAAGAAAACATCTTACCGAGTATAAACAACATAATGCTTATAGTCTAATACTGGATTAGATATAAGTCCTGCAATTCCATTTAGTGACATCGTTAGATTTAGAATAGCAACAGCTTATCCACAATTGCTGCTGTTCCCTCGACTTGAAGGCTTGGTTTCATGCTGCAGCTGATAAATCGATGATGAGCTATAACAAAAGAATGTATTACTGGGGTAGATACTTTCTGCCCAGGTCATGCTGTTTCAAGTGCAATCACTGTAATCATTGAACTTCAGTTGATTCCATTTAACAGCCATCCATTATGCCACTGCACGTGGAGGTCAGGGTCACTATGACAATATGGAAAGCAGAAGGGCTCAGACATGCTGTTCTCCTGCAAGTGCTGGAGGAGGGGGATTGCCTCCGGTGCCACTGGGAAATGAGCTCCCTGCAGTGTATTTTGGGACAGACCTTGGGTGTCCTCTAAGGAACCATCGCCCCCTCACCCTGCAAACCTCCAAAGGGAAACTGCACAGTAAACCAAGGCCGACCCTTCCACGCTTTACTGACCCAGGGCTTGTGCTGCCAGGCTCGTTCTGTTCTTGTGTGTTTTGCTTTTCTCCCTCTTCTTATTATCTTCGGTTGATGTATACTATTTAAGATGTCATTCTTCATCTACCTCCACTCTCAGAGCCGGAGTCTATGTCCTTCTCCTCGTTTCCAGAGATTCACATTTCACACACATAAAAGAACACGTGTCCACTGCAAGGTACGCATGAAGAAAAGCATGTTTACCTTCTGATTAAACACACTCATTCACACATCTACACAGGTTTTCTCTCTATTTCCTCTGATTTTTGTCTACCTCAATCTACAGTATTGCTTTCTCACTGGCCCCCTCCTATCCTTTCTCATATAAACACACACACATGCACGCCTCTGCAATTCATCTCCCGTGAGGCCTCCTGCCTTTCCCTAAGCCAAACAGTGTGCTAATGTGCTGATGTGTTTGACATGTGCCCCCTCCCCGCTTGTTTCCTTTTTCTTTATCCTGGATCACTTTTTTTTCATCTAGCTTCCTGATGTTTACCATATCTGTGAATGCATAGGCATGCCTAGAGCCCTGTACGCACAGAAACATATACAGTATGTAAAGATAAAAAAAAAAAAAAAATCTGTTGCAAATATGCTAAGCATTCAGAGTTATGATCACAAACATGCTGAAAAAGTCATGAGGATTATTTTACCTGTAACAGGAACCTGAGTGGAAGATCTTAATTGCCAGCAGTTTAAAAAAAGAAATCTAATTTGGAAGCAAATGCAAAAGACTGTTAAAGCGGAGACACACTGGGCTGCTTTCCAGGCGTCTGATGTCGTCGTGGAGTCTTCTGAAGGCGGGGGTGTGAGTCATTTTGGTGTGTTTTGTGTCGTCGGCCGTCTGCAGCTGTCGCCAATGCCGTTGTTCTTTTTAGCTGATTGAAGTTGAGCTGATGTGTAATCGGTGTCGGCCAGTCGGTGAACGGCTGACTAATCAGATTGGAGGAGGCTTGACCTTGCTGGCGAATCTGCAAATGAGAAGACCTGATGTGAAGGTAAACAAACCAGGTGAAGAGTGGACATGATGCAAACTCTCACACATTGTTTGGCATCGTATTGGGACCTTAGCTAGCAGTCCTCGCTCTATGCTAAATACAGCAGCAGCTTTTACGTGTTTTCGTCTTGAGAAACGGTCTGTCATTTTTGTTTTTCATTTTTTGGGGCCACAATATAGATCAGCGCCTCCTGCTGTTGTGGTGACATTATATTTTGCGCATGGGCAGAAGGTACACCCAAGTCTGGAGTCTGTTAGTGTTCTTGGACACTTTTCTCACTGTGTCGGCAAGACTAAAGCCGATTGGTCAGCCCAACCTCATTTTCTGGCGACGACTGTGACAGTCGGCAGTCTGTCCAGTGTGTCTCCGCCCTTATAGATGCTCATCTATTAGGTACTTTTCCTTAGGCTTTTTTTTTTTTTAAGAAACTAGAGGCAGGATTAAGAAATGAGACTCGCGAGTGATGCGATTGGCGCTGCGGGGAGCTGCAGCCACCAGCCAAGCTGGCACGGGAGCGTGCACAAACTGATGCTGTGATGTTGTTTACTACGCTGATAAAGTCTTTTTCTTCGTAGTTCCACTTTTTAGTGTCTTTCAGTTGAACTGGATTGTTTGCTGATGGCAGAAAAATCCTTAACTATCCCTTACAGTGTTTGAATCCATGGCGATCATCTTCTTCCTGTATCAAAACTGGCGGGTACACGTATGCAGCGTCAATTGACGTCACATCCGCAGGACTCCACAGGAAATTCAGCCACCAAATCACAGTGCATTATGCAGCACAGCCTGTTCAAGGCAACAGAGATACATGGATGGGCTCGTTCCTTTTGGTTTTTAATCCTTCATCATCCATCAGCATAAAAAAAAACTGGACATGCATGTTTATTCTCTCACAATTTCTGCTTCTAGTCCCTTTAAATGAAAAATAGCAAACCGTTGAGGATATAATCTACCATTTGTAACCTAATAATTGTACAATTTGACAAGTGCCATATCAACAATTTTAGCTGGTTACTTTAGAAATTAGATGTCTTTGCATATGTCGCAAAGGCCTATAACGTGAGTTCTTTCCTGTATAAAGAATATCATATTTTCAGCCTGGCACATTTTCAGAAGAGACAAAGTAATTCAGGTGTATAAATGATTTATTTAGAGATGTTTTGCAGGTCAGCCTGGTTCTATTGTCTGCCTGCCTGTTGGTCTAACCACAGCTTTGGTTCAGACTGAATATCTCCTTTTTCTGTCTCTTGGCTGGCACCCATTTTCCTTTCTCTCTAAAGATTATTTTTCTTTACCCTCATGAAATCCTCATAGGCAGCATTCCTGCTGTTTATACTCTTGATGTTATTCAGGTTGGTGTTGTCTGTGTAACATTACTGCCTCCATGGCTGACACAGCATCACCGACAGAAGAACTGCTCCGCAACTCTTTTGTGCCGTTTTCTTAAAGGTCCAGTTGGTCTGTCCAGTCGAGAATCTGTCTGCAGCTGAAAGTGGTAACACGGGCAGCTACAACATTGAGCGTTTAGAGGTCAACGGGAGACAGCAGAAGACAGGGCGCAACAGAAACATGATGTTGAGAGGCACAGACACACTGAGAGCAGCTGGTCAGGAAAGAGGGGGATGAGGGAAAGCAAGAGGTGAAGCCAGAAAGAGAGAAAAATGTAAGGGTAGAGGAACAGAGGACAAAGTGGGGAATAGAGCAACAAGAGTATCATTCTCAGTTACACTGTTTCACATGGTGGAGCCCCTCTTTAAAAGGCCAATTACTCTGTAATAGTCCTAGACTGACTAGGTGATTTCTCACTGTGCTGAGTGGAATAGCAGAGCAGGAGTGGACTCAGTCCAGTGGAGAGACCCAATCATCATTGCACCGCAGTGAAAGGAGTCAAGGGACACATCCACATGTGTGCGTGTGTGTGCATGTCCGTGAGTGTGCATGAAAAGTTTTTGTACGTTATTGTCACTTTTCCAACAAATCCTTTATTGAATGTGATCTACAAGCATCCTTGAGTAGTTGTTATGCATGTTTCTCTCCACACTGACTCTCATGTACATGTACCTCTCAGAATGACCAGAAACAAGGTTGAACTCACTCACAAATTGGGCAAATGCAGCTGATTTTTCTTTCTGCACTCTTTTGTTTTAGTCACCATGTTGAATTCATTTAATTCGATGTCTGTTCAATTAAAGGGGAAAAAAGGCTTTGCTGCCTTTAATTGACAGCCATGATAAATGGTGGCTCGCTGTCACCTTTTCCCCAGTGAATCATACTCACACTGCCCACGCTAAAAATTCCCTTTATATTTCTCTCTTTACCTCTGGGCTCCTTTCCTTTTTCTGATGTTGTTATCCAACATGGATTTTAGGATTTTAGGTGCTTTACAATGAAGCAGTAATTCATACGGGCAATGAAAAGATTAAAGTTGTATTCCATATAAGCTTACATTATGTCCAAAGGCTGAACTATGGCTTTTGTCATAAATTAGATGAGTACTCAAACTGAATTAGCTGTCACACATGAAATACGTTCACTTAGGAGGTTTTTCTTGACAATACCAAAAATGTTTCAGGATGTAAAAGTTGAAGTTGTGCACACTTAATTTGAAAAAGGGGATAATTGCAGTGTTGGAACCAATTTTCAATGTTTTTCTTAAGTAGCTTCTGGTCATCTCTGAAAAATAATGGGGTCAGCACAAATCTAATCTTGTCTGATTGTTGCTGGAAAATCAGCATGGGGGTGCTCAAAGCACATGAGAGTGAATTTGCAGCCCTCCTCGGCTGGCTTTAATGGATCCTTTACTGTGGTTGCCCTTAAAAGCCAACTTACCACAAGCTAATGCTCGTGCATGAAATTTTAAACAACGATGGATGGAATAAAAAATTTTTAGATGTGCGTGACAGCACCCATTTCGTCCCTTGTGGCCTATGCTGGCCTCAGCTAAAGATCCTTGTGTGAATTGATGCTGAAAGGACCTGATGACACTGGTGCTACACTAAGAATCAGTGTGTGCATGTGCTTGTGTGTGTGAGATCATAGCATATGTACTCACTGGGAGCGTAGATAGAGGTATGATGAAGGTGGATGATAAGCTGTTTTAATGCTCAGCTACCGGCCAAGATTGTGTTTTAAAATGATACAAATGCAGTGCATGCAGGGAGATACAGCAGGCAGGCTCGTAGTCCAAGACTGTGGAAGACTGCTACTGCCAAAATGGACTCCTCCCAAAAAATACAGGCTTCTATAAATATTAGAAAGAGGCAGATGCTTTATTCAAAGTGGAGTGATTGTGCATGTCCTTATTTGCTCTTTAACTGATATGTGCACATTGCTGTTTTATATTCATCAGTTTGGGATGTTTTTTAAGGTCATAGATTTAGGTTGCATGCTATTTGTATATGCGATCTTGTACAGTTAGCCAGAGTGAAGCCCACAAATTTTAATGGCATATTTGTGCATGTAGATGTTGTGACTGAAGTGCATTGAAGTAGTTTGTAATTTATGTTGATGTTGCTGCCTTTTCCCTCAATTTACAGTTCAGAGATTATTTGCAGTACACACACACATGCACACAATCAGAGCCACTGGCAGTGATGTATAGGCAGAAAAACACTGCAGCATTAACTCAGTAAAATAAGGAACAGTCAAGAGAAAACCGTCAGTCTTACAGGATACGGGATTAATTTAGAAGCCTCCTTGATACTTTTTGTGCTAATGTAAACTGGAGAGGAACCTGTCATCCTGTTCAAAGGAGCCATGATATTTTAATAGTAACCCAAACCATATAGTTGTGCAGCGTATGTTGACTTAAGCCTTGCCTATTTAGACCACAGATATCCTTTAACAATAGGAACTGCATAACCCTATATTTCATCAGGTCTTCACGCTTTTGTCAACACTATGTGATTTTAAGTTTGATTTTTACTTTGCAGACAGATATTGTAAGTCACAAAACACTGATTTAGATTTGAGACAAAATGGCAGGTTGATCAGCGGTCACCAGTCACTCACAAATTGCTTTTTAGAAGCTTCACAAATTGCTGCTAGCAAGGAATTTGTGATGCTGCAACTAGTGGTTCCATCAGTGCCATGCAGAGCATGCTGGGTTTCTCCATGTTCTCACAGTCCAGGAAGGAAGTCCCCTGAATCATACACTTGAAGGGGTGGTCTTTTCATGAGAGTGAAAGCTCTTCCAGCAGCTCCAGAAAAACAGCTGTTGTGTTGCCCTCTTAGCCTGGGGAACTTTCTTCCCCTCATATTGTGACTGTGTGGTCTCTGCTACGATAGCAAGCCAGGGAATGTTCAGCCTGGATGCTGTGCGTTTGTACGCTGTCTGCATGTCCATGCTTTGAGTGAGAGAGGCTGACATGCTCTACTGCTCTCCCTGCAGCTTAGAAACAACATCAGGCTGTGCAGTTATAGCAGACGGGATGAAGATTTCATCCTTGTCCTTCTCTTCAGATATGAGGAGCTCACAGGTTTCTTCTTTCACCTTCTCATAGTTAAAAATGCGAATGTCTTCTATGGGACGAGCTGCCAATGTCAATGTCCAGCTGTGCTAGTCATGGCACACGATTCAGGCTCCATGTCTGTATCTTGCTTGTTATCACCATAGTTTGCAAGCAGCCTGTGGACAAGTAAGGGTCTTTGCCCAACAAGCTTGCTTGGTGCACTAACCATCCTTGGAGACTCTTCATGGTGAAACAGGCACAATGCTTGCCTGAACCAAGGGTTTGGACAGCCAACCTGGTATACTCCAGCCCACTGCAACGTGTACTGAGCAGAGCTGGTGTGGATCTTTGCTTGAAATTCTGCAGACACAGAGCAAGCTGCAGAATCCCTGTCTCTTCTGTTGTTAGGGAGGTTATTGTCCATCTTTGCTAGTTGGCGCGCTAGCTGAAATGAATGCATCAGCTGGAATATTATCACAGCAGACACACTGTTAGCTGATGTGCTTGAATATAACCTTGTGGCTATACGCCTCAGTCTATGGAGAAGACTGAAAGGTAAAGGTAGCATCCCATTACATAAGAAGCTGTAGGGGTCTGCCTTTGGACAGTTAAGCTAGCTAGCAATGAAATGAGATATGCTCTGTCCAAATGAATATAAAGTGTTTTAATGACACTACATCATAGGGCAGCCTACTTAACGGTAAGGTGACATGAGTGTCATGATCATCAGGATTGGCATAATGAGATGCTTCTGAGGAATATAGGCGTATTCCATAGGAATACATCAAAACGAGTACCGTGAATAAGAACGAGTCACTTTTATGTATCAGCTTGTCCATGTCCTTATGATGTCAGTGAAGTAGAAAAACAAATGCTTTGCACCTATTTTGTGTTTTTGCTGCCATGGAAGTCAATAAGATTCCAATTTCTCAAAGTAAATGAAGAAGGAAATGATGTCGAACGAAGCGGTAAGTCGGGGCAGCCGTATCTGGAGCCTCTAAATTGAATCTTTCCAGATCAAGCATCACTTTTTGTCTGAGCCTTGCAAATAAAGACTGGTTGAGTTTTGTCTAATCCAGGATTAGATTCACCTGTAATTGGGTCTGCATGGAGTGACTTAACTGTTAAATTGCTCCTTAGTGGGGGGATGACATCCCGTGTGTTCAAGGGGCAACTTTTTGGGGAACATAAAAATGAGCTTTAAACGCATCATGAAAACATAGAGCGATGTTGTACTGGAGAAACAAAAGGCCCTCGCTGTCCGAAAGGTTGTTCTGCAACATATACTGCAGTTCTGCCCTGCATTAGACATAATGGGCAGGACCATAATTATCTCTGTCCACTAAACCCTTCACTGGCTCACCACAATGACAGACTTTGAAAGAGGAAGTTGTGACCACATTAGTGGCATTCATTTGTGCATTTGGGGGCAATTTTGTAATGGTTTAGAGAAGCAACCATTAAGCCTGTGGTAACAGTAACATGTCCAGCTTCTGCAGCAGGTGCTTATGGAGGTTATGTGTCCATTTGGGCCTCATCATTACGGAGCAGTTAAGGAGTGGAAGAGGATTCATTTAAATTTGAATGGGAGGCAATTTAACACATGCATGCATCAAGCATCGCTGGCTACAGTAAATGCTTGTCCTAATTCCCTGTCTGTCATTGATCTGCACTGTGAATAACTATTTTCTGATGCTTTTTCTTTCTCTCTGACAGAATTAAAGCCTAAACACTAACATAGTGGAGTTCTTTCACGGTCATTGTGTTAATTTTCTTTCCTTTTTTTCAGCAGTTTTATTCGGTTTCAAATCCTCATGCTTTTCCGTTCCTGAGGGTCTTAAATCACCAGGATGCTATTGTATTCACACTCTGAGCTGGCCCATTCGGATGGGATTAATATTCCTGTGGGATAAGGGTGAAATATTAGTCAGGCTCCATGGCAACCAGACTCATAATTTTGGACTGCCTTAGCCAGTGATGTCTTCTGTAAAGTGATTTGGAACTGATGTAATCAAATACAACACACAATCCATGTGACATAAGCTACGTATATGGCATTTTATAACTTAGATGTCACATTGGCCCATTTGAAGAACTGGTAGAGTTTCTTTTAGACTGTCTTCTTTTTTTCCCCCTATTTGTTTATTTAGCTGTGTGAGCTTAAAGGAATAACTGCATTTAGCTGTAATTATATTTGTACCCATCAGGTTAAAAACGAAATAACTTTTAAATCACCACATTAAACCCTTATAAACTTTAACGGTGCAGAACTGATAAAATTAGCAAAATAATTAACAAAAACCTTCTCATGTGGAAAAAAAAGAAGCCCCCCCCCCCCCCCCCCCCCATCCCCACCCCACCGACTTAAAAACAAAATTCCTAAATTACTCAGGTAATATGCAACTTGCACATAAAGTACCAACATCAAATTTATTTTGTTTACAGAGACAAGAGTCTGGCAAGCTTTACTGATGGGCACATCGGACTTTTAAGGAGGAAGGTTGAGTGAAAGAAAAAGAAATGACAATAAAATGAGCCAAATTGCTCGATGTGTAACTTGAATGATTTTGAAAGCTCAGTCATTTAAGCAAGTGACTAATTGCAGCCTGCCAGCAAAGTATTTTTTTCTTGTTTTGATTGCTTTTACACAGCCTTGAAAGAAGAAAATGAGGTTGCACAAATCACTTTATTAGTTTCAGAACATATAATAGCTATGCTGTCTTGCAAAAACACATTCACCGCAAATATTTTAATTCATAAAGGTGATTAGTTAACCTATTACCATGGTATGTTTATTATATCCCACCTTAATTATGTTTTTTTTTTTTTTTTTTTTTTGGTTTTCTTAGAATTTTTTAAAAATTATTATTAATCATGAGCATCTTACAGGTGATTGTAAAAGGCTATAAATTTGATTTAATTTGATCAATTCTTTAAACTTTATCATTTAAGAATTTTTCAAATTGTTAAAAGAACATAATACAATTTGAATGTCAGTGTTTAAGACTATGTTACTGTGAAAAACAGTAATCTATGTTGAGATGCTTTTGACACTTGAATCAGAATTCTTTTGCATCACACTCAATGACACAAGCCAAAGGTGCCAAATCCAGAGCAAAAGCGCGTCGAGAGGAATCAATGTAGCTACAAGCAGAGCGTTACGGATGGATGTCATGGAGAACAACAGCCCAAGAGCAGATGGGAAAATAAATTTTCAGGTTGCACTTGAAGGTAGACTTCTGGAGGCAAAACTGGAAGAGAAGCCTGAACACTAACATAACTATTGCACATTATTACTGATAGTTATGTTCTAACCACTTTCCTGTCTGGACTTAACTTGTTTATTCAATGAAATGAAGGCAAAGTAAAAAAACACTGGTTACAGAGAAATGGTAAATATGAGTACATTATTGAAATCTTCTTTTCATGTGTTATATTTTTTTGACTGAAAGTGAAGCTGTGATACCAAGTAAACTTTTATATAAGTTGTTGACACTCATTTCTTCCATTTTACTATAGTTATACCCTTGTCTAACAACATTAATTTCCACCTGCCACAGCTAGAAATGTGGTGTCCCGCTGATTAGATTTGCCCTCGCATCCACTGCAAAACCCTTAACAACATCCTCATGAGGTTTATGAGGGGAATGGGAAGCTATAATGGATTTTTTTTTTTTTAATAATGATTTTTTTTCTGCCCCTCTATGACCGTTGTGTCTGTGTGGTGTCCTCATCACTTGGCCTGCAGATAGATAGGGAGTGGCTCCACAAATCATATCAATTATACCTCATTTCCATTCTGAAGTAGTCCTGTACATCTTAATTTGAGAGCACATGTGTTCATTTGTCCTCCAACACCTTCAGGGAGAACATACCTTATCTTTGAGTGGTGCCAGTTCTGCTTTCTCAATATATTTCACAATTATTGTTGTGCGAATCCAAAGACAAATTGCAGCTGTCGTGCAGACAGACTCTGGGTGGTGAGGCTTTCTGAAGCTCTTGAACACCATGTCAATATCTTTGATCTTATTAACAAAGAGTGTGGGAAATGATCAATGCATCTCTGTCATGCAGTCACAGTTGTCTCGATGTCTTAATTATAACTAGTTATCATTTTAATATGGCCATTTGGCACAGCACTGGTAATTGTCTCTCCGTCATTATTCATTTGTCTCCATTTCTCAGTATTAGAATATAGGCAGAGCTCTAAATGAAGACCATGTTCTAAAAGACATACTCTACAGCACTTTCATATCAACTCTGTAATGAAAACAAGAGGGAAAGTACAACTTTAATGAGTATTAAATCTTGTATATTACAGTTCCAGACAGGACAATACAATGCAGGGCAGTATTTTACAGTTAAGATATTGTGTGGAGCCTTATTTGAATAATCTGCTCGAGTCATCCTGCAAAACGTTAGGCAGAAACATACTGTGTGCTCATGAGACAATAAACCCACCAAATCTAATCTTTGAAGGGGTGCCCTTTTAAATTCACTGTAATAGAAAAACATCTTTTTTTTTTTTTTTAATTCAATGTTGTTATATTTCAAGGGTGATATCTTGTGACTTTAGGAGCTTGATGGTCTTATTGACTTCAAAGCTTGTGGAGGGAACGTGAGGGATTATTCTAACAAAGCTTTGCGAGTCTTGTTTTGTTTTAATGCATGACTGTCTCAGATGATGGTGTTGATGGAACTGTTCCACTCACACTTTTATACTCCACCTGCAGCTGAAGGCACATTGTAATGGAGCTATTGTGTACACTCAAATAGAAATATAGTATGACTGCAGCGCAGCTCATATAAATTGTGTTTTGCCTGGCTGGTTTTTATGGCATAGCATAAGGGCCAGAATTAAGACAACTCAGGAGATAGCTTTAGGCTATATCTTTGCAGGAGCCGGATACTGATGTGGCCAATGATAAGCGAATGCTGGGGCTGGTATTTCAACTATGGTGGTAATTTGTGCATCTTCTCCAACATTGTGCTGGATTTGCTACTGGTGCATCTGGTCTCCAGGCTTTGAGGCTGGTACCTAAAATGCCGAGATGCCTGTTTTTGAGCAACTTGATTTAATTATTGAGTCTTGCTTTAAGAATTCTTGAATGAGCAATCATTCCTCCACTTCATCACTGCTTTACAGTCTTGGCTTATTACATATCTAATTAGTGCTAAATTTGAAGACTTTCAAATGGCATACCATTACAACTGGTCGAGCATCAAGACCCAAGGCAACATGGCTGAAAAGAATTGCAATAGGATAAGATGAAGAGGAGACCTGCATAAATGATGCAGTAATTACTACAACTCAAATAGATTTTCTCCTCTAAGAGCCTTTGTAATTGCATTCACCTGGCTTTTCAGGTATAATCCAATCCCAGCTGACTTGTAAGCTAAAATTAAAACCAGCTTGGCCCCACAGGAGTATGATGAAGAACTGCTTCAAACGAATGTGTGGAGGGGCACCGATGGGGTTACCAGATCTATTGCTGTTGTCACAGTCCTGACTAATGTGGAAAAAAGAACTAAGGAGCTCTTTGCTTGCCAGTTCAGCTGTTCAGCTATAACATAGCTTGAAGCTACAAAGGCCTCCTGATGTCACTTAGTTAATTAGCCATATTAGCAACTGTCATTTTTGTGGGAATTCTGTTGAGTAGTAGGAACACACAACGTGGTGTTTCACTGACTTAGTTGTCAATCATTTTTTCCCTTCCTCTGTAATTGAGAGGACAACAACACATGATGCTATTACGTGCAGATTGTTCTCACATTAGTGATGGCATGACCTTTAAGAGGTGATCTGTTTTTATCAGTTTAGAGAGACACTGAAAGATATCACATTCGGGTTGGCAATTACTGTAGGTAAGATCTTAATTGCTGGTGCCCTTTACTCCCATGAGTCTGTCAACATCCTGTATTTTTCAATTTGACTCTATGAATCACTCTTAAGTTTTATGCTTTCAAATACTAGATATCATCTTTAGATTGGTTTTCAATGCTCATAAAACTTTGGTACAATGTAAAAAAAAAAAAAAAAAAAGAATCTTTTGCCTATTTTTCATTCTGACAGGACAAATATGGTGAATCTAAAAGTAACATGTTTTGACACTCGAATGTGCCTCCTCTTGCCTATTACTTTGCATGTCATGATTTCAAAAGAATGCTTTTTCGAGTCATGGGAAATGATGTATTTCTCATGGCTCTATTTCCTGCCACCTGTTTTTGTTATCTCGAAGCCATTTTTTTGTGAAACATGACTTAAGGCCGCTGTTGAATTGACTGACGTTACACTCTGTCACTTTGTTGCGGCACTCTCATTCTTTTAATCATATTCTCCTGTGAATGTGGCAGATGTGAAACTGGGATGTGAGATGCTAATCCTATTTTACATCATAAATGGACCATAGAACCATACATGCACACTGAACTTTAATAAAAGCAAGTTAATGCAATAAGTCAAGCCATGCTAGTTTATTGCAAGATCACATCTCTCCGCTATCCATCAACATTTTCAGGATTGTCTTTGTTTTCATTTTTGATTGATTGAATGAGTTACTATCTGCCGAGTTTAAATTCTTAAGTAATTAATTTTATGGGGGATCCATGAGCAAATTATTATGGCAGGAAAATAACATAACATTAAAAATCTTAAAGGCAGAACTAGAGGCAGGAATTGTGAAAGAATAAAAATGCATATCCAGTTTTTTAATGCTAATGGGTGATGAAGCGTTAAAACCAACGTCTCTCTCCGTTGCCTTGAACAGGCTGTGTGCTGCATAATGAGCTGTGATTCAGTTGCCAAATTTCCTGCGCTGTCCTGCAGATGCGATTCAATTGACGCTGCATATGCATCCCTGACAGTTTTAAAACAGGAAGAAGACGGTTGCGGTGAATTCAAACTCTGCAAGGGATAGTTATTGATTCTTCTGCCATCAGCAAATGATCCAGATCAACTGAAAGAAACTAAAAAGTGGAACTACCGAGAAAAAGACTTTGTTTGTGCACCTGTTTGTGCACGCTCCAGTGTCGGCTTGGTGGCTGTTACATGCAGCGGCAGTCGTGGCACTCGCGAGTCTCATTTCTTAATCTTGCCTCTAGTCCCTTTAATGTTTCTGACTAATGTTGATTGATCAATGTTTTCTGTTTCACCATTGACATGAGATCGACTGCAGGTGTCACATTTACAGCTTTACAGCTCATTTGCTATTCATGTTAACATACATCTAGTACTTTAGACCTCAGTATGAAAGCTTACTAATCATGTAACCTCTACAGTTGGTTTTGTGTTTGCTCGCATTTATCCTTTTACAGTCACAGTCCTTCATCAGGTTTTCTTCTTATAGTCAATTCAGATTAGCTGTACGGACTAATCAATGAGTAAATTTCAACTGAAGTGCTTTACTCTTTGATAAAAAACGGTAAAACTGTGTGTCTTGCTTTGTAGAACCTCCAGATGCCTCCTGATTTCTTCCTGCTCACATCTTCTGAGCCACCATTTAGTGATTTGAACATCCTTGGTAATGGTGGCCTTTGATCGATTCATAGGTTGAAGAGTGAGGAAATAGGGAGGAGTGAGTAGATGAAGAAGCACAAATTGAGCTTCTAGCAAAGGCTCAGACAGCAACACTGTCAGTGATGAAATCCAAATTTGCAGAGCATATCGCTGCTCTCTTTACGCCTCCACACACATTTACCTGTGTAATTTATTCAAAAGGCCAACACCCCTGTGGTGCACCCACCTCACAGGTGCTTTCACTTCTTTTGACTCATTAGACCTCATAGGATTGCTT
Source organism: Atherinomorus stipes (assembly GCA_023101725.1). Lineage (NCBI taxonomy): Eukaryota > Metazoa > Chordata > Actinopteri > Atheriniformes > Atherinidae > Atherinomorus > Atherinomorus stipes. The sequence goes on along the minus strand of JALJCO010002219.1, from coordinate 239,570 downwards.
GTGTGCAGACTGTGCTTGATAGAAAATCTTACTGTTTCCATTTTTGTTTTCCCATTAACTTATTTTGTATGCCTCTGCAGAGGCTATAATCTCATATAATGAAATGACTTCAGACTTTGCACCAGATGAAAGGATAGTAATTCTGGGTCTTGTGCTTTGTTCCTCTGAGATATGCCAAAAACACTGCAACTAGAGTCATTAGAAACTCTAAAAAGGTCACACTTGAATCTTATCTGGGGAATATTAGCTGTTGTTTATCTACTTTTCTCTATTTCCATGTATTCACTCATATGTTTCAATTTAGAATAAGAGACTATTTTTCTGAACAGTGCATTTGTTCTTACAGTAACAAAGCCATGGTTTAGAAATGACACCTACGTAAACATCTCAATACCATTGCAGAAATAGTAACACAGCAAAATGTACAATGTTACGGATAAAGTTGCATCTAGCAGCACAAATAAAACTGCATGCAGCTAAATGCTCCAGTCCATCTTTAAACTGGTGTGGTCATGACAAATGTAAAACATCACAGAAACTGTTTTCATTGCCTCAATTGAAAGGATCAAGTTAAACTTGAAGTTGAAATTTCATTCAATTTCATGTTCAGATAGTCATAAAAAAATCCTGCCTTCGCTTTGTCCAGAACAAGAGAACAAAACCAATTGATTTAAGATTTACATAATGTTTTTCCTACTAATTTATGTTTCTATTGTTGCTTTTACCAATCAACTTGGCATACAAAGCTGATTCATGAGATATTTGATTTTATGGCTCTTTTGGAACATTGATTACTTAATAACAACAGTGAAAAATAATGGGAGCTTGTAGGGATTCAGTAGGGGTCCACCATAATTAGATTATTCTCTGACTGAGCAGGAACATTACTTTAAACAGTGGTATAATACCCATTTACTTGTATTTGGCATAATATGAGCTGCAGTATAATGAGAATGTCATTAAATGAACAGGGTTATTGGAAATAACCCATTATAAGGTTTTCTCATTCACTCTCTGGGGCTCTTTGCTCATTCTCCTTTTGGGTAAGGATTCGCCAACCTCAAGTTCACCCCACATCCAATGTTTATGAACAGTGAATAAAAGAAATATAACTAGAGGTGTGTTTCTATAATACGATTGCATAGAGGTTATTTTAAAGTTTGGGGAAATATATTGTCACAGTGGAAAAAGAACTTAAAAACATGATATTCTTATCAAACCCCAGAAAGAAGCTACAATGATACAATGATAGTGATAAGTAAATGTCACAGATCACATAATTTAAAGGAAATAATGAGCAAGTAGAGAGAAATAATAATGATGGCTGAAGTAATTAAGTAATCAAATAATAATAAATAATCAAAATAATCAAGAGAGATTAAACCAGATAACTCTGGTATTTCTTACAGTCATCAGTTAATTAATGTAATAATAAATTAATAAATAATCCTGCAACACACTTAGGATGCACTTTACACTTTACACTGTAGTCTATTCATCACTCCAGAGACTTATGAACCTAAAAGCAACACAATAAAATTGATAAGTTTTTGCTCATGTTGTTTAAACCATTTGATAATTTGATAAATAATAAAATATAGTGACTGCACTAATCAGACATTAAAAACCATAAACAGGTGAAATAAATAACATTTGTAATCTCATCAAAATTCCGTGCTCTGCTGGAAAATCGTGGGTCCTTGCATAAAATCCAATCAACTGCCCCATGACAATGACAAAGGCAGCAGCCTCCTGCAGCAGCACAACACACTCCATCACCACAAAAACTGCTCATCGGCTTAAGGAGCACAACAAAGAGCCCAAGGAGTTGATGCCCAGAGTCTCAACTGATGGTGCCTCTGTGGGATGCTCGAAAAGCAACCTTTCCTCAGAGGTAACATCAACAGAGCTACGAATTTGGCGCCATTAGCCACTGGACCTTTCTCTGTACTTTATTCTCTCTGTACTAGCAATGATGTCAACATAGTTAAAAAACTGTAAGTCAGAGCTTATATATTTGAACAGGTACTCAATATATGATTGAACGTATGTTATATTCCTTATAATATGAATCACTGTTGATTTCAAAGTTTACCAGGTTCATCTGAGATATGTTATGTATCAAAGAGAAAGAGAAGGCTGCTTGGCAGGAGTACACAGCTCCTAAGAGAATCAATTTTGTGCTGGCAAACACATTGTATTTGGCAACTACAGATAAATTATCGAATTGGAAACATCATATTTCCCAGCCTATGTTGGACCAAATCAAGCTGAAGTCTTTGTATCTTTCTTTCACTAAGATGTAATATCAATTCTACAAACTCATCCAGATGTTCCCTGAGGTACCAAAATGTTTCATGATTAATTAGAGGTTACTTGGTGTTGCTGATGTTATTTGGCCAATACTATTAAATTAATGGAATGCATCATTTATCTTCATACTGATTCATTCCACTGACAAAAAATAGATAGTAAAACAAACCAATAAATCTTTAAAGGGAAGAGAATATGTCCTCTGTCTCAGTCTCTAAAACACTGCTTCACTATATGCTTGTACTAAATGCACACAGAGGTCATTTCATTGATAAAATTTATGAGCACCATCATGTACAATATAGTTTAGATTTCAGTCAGTGTACAGGTGGTTCATTTTACAATCCAGCTCACCTTACAGTAACAACATAACACCTTATATGAGATGTAAAGTTGTAGGTTTTCTTTCAGTATTCTGAATTGTTTTACTTTCACAGAATATAAACAACAGTTTCTATTTGGTTTTCAAGTTACACGCTGTGCCGCACCACACAAGGCAATGCCACTGTGACTTTAGGCCAAATAGCTGGACTTTGTCATTCAAATGTGCCAGCAGAGTTATCTGGTGGACTACAGCCCCTGTAGCCAGCATTGATGCATGGTCTTTAGAGGTGGCAGGATGCCATTATGAAAAGGACGCCATCCTTCAACTGGAGGATCTGGGTTTAAGCTTCCATGTTGGTAAGCATTCACCCCGCTTAAGCATCCTTGCAAGTCAATGATCTGTGCCAGCTTTGTACCAGCTGCCCTGTAGCTGACCTTCCTTTGGAGAGGAAAGACAATTCTTTCTCTCTGTTTTTTTTTTTTTTTCAAACTGGGTTACTTTAACGAGATCTCTTGTGGTCGACAGATCACTGTGGCCGACAGATTGCGTTTCTTGTTTGTGCAATAACACAATATTCAGAAGCCAAAATGGTTGAATAACAGTATAATGACAGACTTTGTGCCAAGCGTTGGCCTCCACCACTGAGTTGTCTTAGTGAAAGCTACTGCATTATATTTCCACATCCAATGTAGACATGAAAAAAAAAAAAAAAAACTTAATACTGATTATTTTCATCCAGCTTTTCAAATTAGTTGTATAGTTCAAATATCCTGTGGCTTCCTAGAAAACTATCAACACTGAAAATAAAGTCTACAAAGTTTAGTCCTTAAATCATATTTGCTAATTAATTACATCCCCAGGGGATGTAAAATAATTACTCATAGGTGAATTTGGACAATTAAGCTAAATGCACTTTACCTTTTGATGAATGGAAAAAAATGCTTGATGGAGGTGTGTGGGCAGTGATGGAGAGGGTTGAACAGGGCCACTGGTGTAATGACGTCATGTGTGATTGAGCGAAAAGTCCCATCGAGGGAGTTCACGTCATTCCCTCCTGAAACCTAGATTGAAAGCATTTGTGATCTTCTGATCTTCCTTAATCTCCACGCAACAGATGCCTGACCTTTTTCTCAAAATGGCTGCCACGAGCCCACATCACTGGTTCAGTAATAACAGACAATGATGCTGAATTATGGGGCAAGCACTAATGCGGAGGGATTTACGTACTGATAAACTACAGTGTTTAACTGAGTAATGATTTGGTTGGTAAATGCTTTTTAAACATCTGTTTTCTTACATGAACACCGAGAATCAGATATTTTATTTTTTAAAGCAGTCTTAACACTCAGCATTTTCACATTTATTTCCTTCATCACAGACTTTCCTTCAGTATTTGTTAACACAAAATAATAACTGCTGAGGCGGTGCCAGATGCAACCTTATAAGTTCTCAGTTTTAAGCCCATTATAACAGGATTTGTATTTAATTAGCAAAGATTTTAGAGATCGGTTCTTAATATTCCCCAAAAATTCTTTTACTAAACCTGTATGGACAAATATACTGAATGAAAATATACAAGGAAGGCTCAGTACTATGAAATGGCTGCTGTGTTGAGCTCCCTGTGACCTTGAATGGAAGAAAAAGCTGTGGCCAGAGAATTCACAGTACACTGATTCAGAAAATAATTTCACTTTGCAAAGATTCATCAAGCAGGCAGTCCTTCATCTGCATGACCCACAATTAATTATTCATCAGGTCTGTTTCAACGCTAGCACTAACATAATGATAAAGGCTAGAAAACTCTCTGCTGCCGTGCTTCTTGCATAGCAATTCAGAACTGTTTACAAACAAGATATAAAAAAGACGTTTCATTTTCCACAAAGTATGCTACATTAGTCTGCATTTCACTTGTATATTTGATTAAAATAAGGACCTAAATATCATCTACTCAGGTTTTGGGGTCAGTAATATCATAGTCTGTTAAAGCTTTAGGTTGCAATCTTCAGTAAGTAAATGTAAATCTGTGTCTGTGTTTATGTGTTTATTTGTGAACTGCACAATCTGTCTCTGTCCTTATTCACTGCTCCAAATAACAAACCCACATTGACTTTTAATATAAAACTGTTGCTGAATAAGAGCATAAAATCCCTCTTGTGGGAGCCGCCTAATAATAAATTATATATGTATTCTATTTTATTTGCCTGATTTAGTCCCAAGTTACTGTTTGTATTCAAATAATAAAATCTTACATTTCAATTTAATGGGAATGCAGGAGGAGAGTTGTCGCATTCAAAAACAAGCATATTAGGTAAGAAACTTACAATGTTGTTATAATGCAGTGAGCTGGTAGAACTGTCAAACATGGATGTTGCATAATAGATGTGAGCTTTTAAGAAATAGCGTAAGCCAATGAAACACTGAATCTGTGTTTCACAAGCCACACAGGTACTTTGATATTCAAGCAAATTACTTAGCAGTCATTTAGAGAAAGCAAAAACATAAAAGTACAGTAAATTATCAATATAACATACAGTATTTACCATATCTGCTTTGCTTTGCTTTAAAATCAAATGAATTTATGTCGTGACCAAGATAAAAAAAAAAAGGATTTAAAGCCATAAATGGGATGAGTTGCTGGGCAACAACTGACATTTAGTTTTATCTTCTCATCTGATCTATTGCCATATTTTCCCAATTTATTTCACTGTGAGAGATGCACACAATTTCTACATTTCTATAGCCTGTCATTAAAACCCTTTATTATTCTTTTTTTTTTTTTTTTTGTCAAAACAACAAACTCATAAGATCTAGTCATAAATTCACAGAGCAAATATCAGTAACTTTTAACTAAATTTACTTTAAATGCTTTATCTCGCTGCCAGTGGACAGATTTTGCATTTCATGATTCATTTAATATCCATTATATACTGTAGCTAGTGGTTGTGTAACCATATTTCAGTTGTACAGTAGTTCCCTTTATGCTACTCACAGCAACAAAACCTTATATAAGAATGAATAAACTGTACGGTTGTAGAAAATGTAAAAGTCGTATGGCCTGAGGAAAGAAACTAACGCAAGTTTTGGCCTTGTACACTATTTTGCTTTCCAGTATGCTTCAGGGTGAACAGGCTGTAGCTCAGGTGGGTTTTATCTTTGGGCTCAACACACACATTTCATCATCACTTACACTACCACTCAAAAGTTTAGACGCATTAGCGGGTGTTCAACTGGTAGTGTATAATCTAGAGCAAGGTTGCCTTAGTTCAGTACTTCCCACAACTGAATCAAATGGTTGAATTTCCTCCTGCATGTCATTCAGCTCTGCAGAAGCCTGGTAACCAGTCATTCATTTGATCCAGGTGTGTTAGAAAAGGGGCACTCTAAAAGTTGCATAATAGTAGCTCTCAGGGACTGGGCTCGGACGCTTCTGTTCTGAAATAAATCTTGTGTTTTTTTTTTTTGTTTTTTTTTCTTTGTATCACTGATATTCTGGGTTGTCTTATGGTTTGTTCAGGATAGGCAGATATAAGCCTTGGGTTCAGCCTATTCCCTTTTCGCTTATAGAGCTTCTTTTTTTGTGATAAAAAAAGTGTTTTGTGGATGCATGATAATTCCTTGTCAGCTGAATGCACACAATTCAAGTATTGTTGTGCAGATTGTAACCAAAGTCAACCATTTATTTATCCATTCATCGTTAGGAAGGTACATGATGTTCAGGGGACTTAATGTCACTCCTCGCAGAGTGCGCTTTTCTTGGTGTCTGCTTTCAGTATTGCCTCTTTCTTCGCTGGAGAAAGTAACGAAAACTTGACTTGCAAATAATCAGGCATTTAGGCAAATATGCTTTACATTGTACCTCTGCAGTTTTTATGTCGTGCCCTGAGTGGAACTCCTCCAAGCAGCTTCCTTCCATTTTCATATAAATGTTTTGTTGCTGCACTCACAGTAACTAGCACTAACTTGGACTGCTGTAAACACTTCTGCTACTTCTTTATATTTCAGTTTAATTTTCCAGCCCGTACTGGCTTCATGACTCAGAAAGCCATTGTGACACAACATATGCATCTGAAAAGATAATGAATCTCTCAAACTGGAGAGCAGTGGGGTTTCCTCCAGTAGTTTTTAAGTCTGCATCATTTTGCACAGCAGTCTAAAAAATTCCCTTAATGTTTTCAGAGGGCTGACTGGGCTATTTATTTGCAAACCTATAACTGCCTCATTTTTCTGCTTTCTTCTATATAATATGAACAACTTTACACTATAGAATTGCTCTCTGTCAAATTGTCCTCATGCTCCTGGATTTCCACAGCTTTAGCATTGCGACTGCATCCTAGCATCTTTCTGTCCCAGTCATGCTAAAAGCCTCACAGACATGCTTTTAACATGAACCAAAGGGAATCCCAGCTCATGATTAATTAGAATACTCTACAAAACATAAAAAAGCGCTTTAAGTAAAGTTTTAAATGCAGCAATGTTGCAATCACTCACGGATTACTGCTACCATTTTTATAGCGCATGGCCAAGGGCTGCCTGAGGTAAGATTAACTTGCAGCATTATGTAAACCAGATGTTTGAAGATGTGTTCGCTGCTCTCTGTGTTTTGTCCCTTTTCTGCACTGACACGTCTTTATAAGCTTTTTGGGTTTCTTTTTCTTTTGGTGCTTGCTTCTTTGACACTAAGATGATCTAACAATTGACAGCCTGAGTGCATTGAGTGAGTGTGTGTTTGTGTGCATAGCCTTATTTTTGCCAAGAGTTTTTTTTTTTATTATTACATCCATCTGTGGATACTGAGCTTGTAACTCATAGATGTATATTTCATGCCCTCTTGATTATTCATTTGTGTTTATTTAAGTATGCAGCAATGAAAGTCTCAGTGAAGTCTAGTAAATTCTGTTTGAAATCTTGGTGGGACTTTGCCAGCCATTTGCAGGGTTTTCTGAGCTGATGAGGGGCTGTGCATACAGCTGGAACATCCGTCTATAATGTGTCCTTCACAGTTTGTGATTTGGCAGCAGTGCAGTGAAATGTATGCAGTGATTAACAGAGAAGCGCGGCTGTTTTTGTTGGCTAAAATATATGAAATTTTCTCATAGCTCATGATTTGTGCAAACGTATGCAGATTATCTAATTTAATATAAATTCCCCACTCAGCATGTGCCTGAACTCCAGTAGACTGTTGGTGGGTGATTACAATACGGAGCAGAAAATGCTCTTTGAGCATGCCCCTTCTCAACCTTAACCACAACTGACAGATCTCCAAAACCCCATCTTTACCAGGCACATGCACTCAACATTGCACACACACATGCACAGCATAATCTATAATTTAATTCCAGAGAGTGTGATGGAGTCTATAAGCAGCAGGAGCACATGTACTTACCAAGCATCTTAGAGCCTGCCCTGATCAAAGCATCGGCAGGTCATTAGGTGAGATAGGGAGTAATCAAAGTTGGAGTAAGGAGGAAGAATCTACAAGCCCCTGTGGGCCCTTTTGTATTCAGTCCTCACAATCACAGACAATATGTTGAGGCTGGTTGAGTGGATGCAGAATTCTTATGTTTTTATTAAAGCACATTTGCAGTCAGTGAGAAGAAGCGAGCTGCAAAACTTGAGAATAAAATATTTCACACAAAATATGGAGAACAAAACACTGCCACTAATAATAAATCCCTAGGACATAGGGTTTGACACTTTTTCAGGGTGAGAAATGTTTATATCACATTAGAAAAAAAAACTGAACAGCAGTGATTTTATGTGTGCAATGAACCTGCAAACCTGTGATGCAATAAGATTTATACTGATGCTTGCTATACTGAATAAATTTAACTCACTGTTTGGTCAGGTTCACCTACGCAAACTTTGTGGTCAATTTCACAAAGGAATTGTGGTTCTTTTCCCCTCCAGGTCGTGAATAGGGATTTACAATCTGCCAGATTGGAAACTACTGTGAAAATACATTGTTTCACCACATTAACCCAGAGCTGATTCTAAATGTTTCCCTCTGTGCTGATTTGTAAAGCCAAGGGGTCCTGATCAAACAGTATTTGATGTTGTCAGACTGATAACAGCCTGAGATCTCTTTGAATTTGATTACAACCTTTCTAATTGTTGCATATGCCATATGAAACAATCTCAAAGGTTACAGGTTGGGTTGTCACTTTAGTCCAGTCTTTAATCTTGGTTGTGTTCACTCAGGATACTCCAGTCATGCTGGTGAGTGTCAATCTCATGCTATTCTCCAATGGTGACCTGGCTTTTAAGTGTAACTACAGATTGTTAAAAACATTAAAATTTATCTCTCAGAGGGGCAAACTAAATATTCCTGCAGCAAACAATGTAACTTACAATAAGTCCTGAAGTGTCCATTTTTGTTAGAGAGTGGCCACTCTGGATTTTATCTCTCCAGGCTAACGGAGAAGAGTCAATATAAAGTAATCAGAAAGTGTCATGTCCCCTATTTGCCTGCAGACAAGCCTAAATGAATGTTGAGTCTTAGTGGCCTTGGTTGGTGGCTGCATCATTTGTCACTCAAACACTGGGGGGCAGCTTGTGCGAGGCCTTTCTCAATGGTCATTGACTGTTTGTAATCAAAGAGTTTATTCTGTTAATGCACGAGTGTGAACAAGTTCTCACGGTGGTACAAACTCAATGACAAAAGCTTTTTGTCTAGAATATTTTTTGTAAGTAACAATTATAATTCATTCAGCATTTTGTTCTGTAGAAGAAAATAAACAAGCCATAAATATGACACAAAAAAATCAAGGTGAATATTTTGGTTGTGTAAAAAAAAAAAAAAATACCAGGAATTTTATAAGAGTTGTAATTTTTAACATTTTAGTATTTTTAGATCAATGAGAGGGAAACAGATCAAATCAGCCAATTATTAAGCAAAATATTATAGAATATTAAAACCAAACAATCCTATTGATATTTGTTAAAGTTCTTACTTTAATGGAAACATGCTTTTTTAAGCTAGATTTCACTAATGAAGAACAATATTCTTTGCACTCCAGATTTCTTGTGTAGCAGTTCACAGATCAGCTGCAGAATGAAACCTTGTCTTGGACTGCTTTGTTATGCTTCTTTTTGTTGTTGTTTTTTTTTTACCAGATTGGAATGTAAACTGTTTACTGATCATGCAGTTGAGCTATTATGTCTCTTCGGAAAAAAAGAATTTTCTTGGCTCTGTGGGAAGATGCATTGCATCACCTTAAAAACTAACTCAGCATCACCAAACCTTCCTCTGGTTGCTGGAATCAAAATAAATATATTTGAGAAAAATATATCTACACAGGAAGGTTTGGTTGATGTATTTCTCAAATGACTACCATATTTTCTGGTCCTTTACCCAACATGTAATCCTACACTCTCCTTCAATGTTTAGTTGTGCATTTTCTTGATGTTTAGATTCCTTCTGTGGTCTACTATCTACCTGTATGTTTCCTTTTTACAACCTTCCCATTTTGTTTGTATTTGCTCCCACATTTTCAACAAAGCTGAATGGAAACAAAAAAAATCTTTTGCTTCTCTTTGTGGTGATTTCCCACTTGAAAGAGCTTTATCATCCTTTCCACAGTTCCTACTGAAAAACCTCTTGAAGGGGCCATGTTTCCAGTTGATCCACTAGATGTGACAGCTCCTTAAGCTCTCTTTTAGCACTCTCTTTAAAAAGCACTCATTAGCATGCTTAGCTGTTTGTTTTTAGAAATGCAAATAAGGTTATTTAATTTTTTTTCTTTCCATTTGATCTAAAAGAAAAAATGGAAAATGTTCAACTTTTAAATCAAATTATTTTGTGTCATATTGGTATGTTGTGTGTACATGAAATAAGAAAAGCTAAATAAAAACTATCCGATTAAGGTAATTTAATAATTTTACTACATTATGTGTATCTGTATGTTCATTATTATCAAGCTTAAGACATTATGCTAGCCTAACACCCCACAACTAGTACGCCTACTTGATCCTCACTTTACAAATTAGTCACCAGTTTCCTGATTTCATGAAGGCATTTAAAAATAATCCTACATGCAGATTGCAGGTGAATATGATCATTAGTTAAGGTGCTGAGTGGTCAAAAGTCAACATTTTTACCATAAAAATGACTGAGCTTATGATAAGGTTGGTTACACATCAACAAAAGCCCTCGGCTTGCAGTATTTACTGTATCTTTTATAGACAATACAGCTTGAATGGCTCTTTAAATAAATATAACTATATATTTTAATAAACATATATGAGAATGAATTTAAAATGACACAGTTTAAACCACAAGTTAGGCATTCTGTCTGTTTGACCGCTCCTTTAACTCTCAGTTGTAATTTCCTTCATGTGAATAAATTCTTGAACTGTGTAAATGTGAAGTGGATTGGAGCAAACTGTTATATTTTTGTACTGAGTGCTTTGCAGACAGTGGGTGTGGGAAGAAAATGTGGATTTCACACCCTGTGGCTCTCAACCCTGTGATGCTTCATAAGTTAACTTAAAAGGCAGGAAATCAGGATTGCCCAAGGTTAAGTTTAAAGGCCAGAAATCATAAAACTCACCCAAATGTCAAATGAGGTTCTATAGGAATAACAGTACATTGAGTCCTGTGTCCTGCTGCAGCTTCAAAACTACTGTGTCTGTTTCCCAAATCCAACCTGAGGGGGGATACAGGCAACACTACGAACATGTTAGAAAAGTTTTTCTATTCTTTTTTTTTTTTTTTTTAACGGAATGTCATGTGTCAAGGGTTGACTAATCAGGACAGAGACAGACAGGATTTCAAAACCTATAACTATTGCTTATTTTTGCCAAAAAGGAGAACTTTTAGTCATCTTTGTTGAGGCATTTGTTATTCTGTTTGGATTAATTAGCAAGGCTCAAACACTCCAATATTACAAATCACAATGGCATCAAAACACTTACAGCTACAAATGATTATTTAAACACAGGTGTGATTCAAACCAGTGTATACTGGTTGTGTTCTCTGTGTGGATGTGGTGAAAGTCTGATCAGGCCCATAGTGGGAGGATCTAAGGAGCCCAGCAGTGCTGCAGGGGATCGTGGTTTGCTGTGGGGGTAGTTTTCAGAGAACATGCAGAGGTGTGAAGACAGAAGAAATTCGTAGTTCTGAACAAGTAAAGGGCTTGTATGCTGCTGCTGCTGCTGTGATCCGTTCTCCCCCTCTCTTTTATTTGAAATAGAAAAAAAAATCAGTGTTAAGACAATTATATTTATACTAAATAGTATGTGGAGTCACTGAATTGATTTATTTGTCAAATTTCAGTGTAAATATCACCAAAAGGTTTTTGCCATGTGGCCTGACATCAGTGGTTAACACAATCCAAGCTTTGGGCAAAGATAGAAGCTGCAGGGCTAAACAATATTCTTATTCAACCATAGCAAGCTGCCTTTCATCCAACCTTTAATACTGGAGTTTGTCAGAAGTGGGCTTTAAGAGCTTGCCCTTTGGTATCTGCATGGATCATAGTTAAGGATTACTGGGTTTGCCACAATAACATTTCAGTTCACAAGACACTTTTTAAACATTTGTAACTGCAAATGATGCTATGTCCCAGTTGGAACTTAATGTTAGGGAATTAAATTAGTATTTTTTGACTGTTTTCCATACATCATGCATGATTTATGCACACTACAAATACCATATGACTCACATTGCTTAATGTATGATTATCATGCAACTGAAACAAAATATTTACCCAGTTGTGACTCTTGTGTAGCAGAAATGAGCAGTGCTTGGAGATGTAATTGCATGAAATGAAAAAAATGCCAAGCAGCAGGTCCTTAAAATCAGTGCAGCATGATTGAAAAGGAGGGAGGAATCTTCTGAGCGCAGCTGGAGTCCCTTAGTCTACAGCGTGAGGCATGTGGCTGCAGCACTGTGTGTGTAGGCTGATTGTGTTGAGATGGAACTGTATTTGCACATTTGTGTTTTGTCTGAGAATATTATTGAATAGTAATTTGTGTGGGTGCAGTAGGTCATAGATTACATATGCCATTAACTGTGTTGGTGTATACTGTATATGTAGCACATTACATGCTCAGCACAATTCATATACATGCACATATGGAATATAAAGGATAAAGCATGTTAATAGTCAGGATAAATACCTCTTTGGAATCTTAATAAACATATAATGAAAGAGGTAGGTGAAGGGCCCATCCAGCAGACCTTCTTCACATCACAGGAACCCTGACATGCTTGGATAAACACTACTGGATGAGCATTAGTGGCTACTGTGCATTTACAGTTGGCAGAGTAACAAGACTAGGGGGTATGAAGTTGTGGGAGTGCTGCCCATTTCACTTGAGAGAACACTTACTCCCATCTTTTTTTTCTAATCTTGGTCCTTTAAGGAAAAGCATCTAGTGTACTTGCATCCAAAAGACATTTACAAACAATTTTTTGTTTTAATTTGTCAGTCGGATCAGAGCTTTTGAAGACAGTTGGGAAAGAAGGACTTTGGTGTTGTCATTTAGTACAACTGCAAAGGTTCTGACTCATTTAGACTCAGTTGAAGATTGCTGATATCTATCTTTTGATGTATTGCCTTTTTACTGATAATTGAGATTTTTTTTTTTTTTTGTCCAAACGCTTGCCATTATTAATCAGTATTGGTCAGAAAGAAGCATTCTAACAATGACTCAAATCTAACCCATTCAACTAGTCTATATTTGGTTAGTGGTAATCCTTATAATTAAGTCTGTAGGGGATACAAGCCCTTCTTCCTTTGCTGACCGGGAGTTGAACCCTATTAAAATTATAAAGCATTAGTGATTATAATATATTTTTTGTTATTGGCCTCAAATTACACCATCATGAGTTTATTAAATAAGGCAAGTTAGTTACTTGGAGCTGTAAAATTAATTCTTGACAACGCCACAAGCTGGTTCCATGCTAAACATCTGTTGGCCACTCTGTCATTTAACTCCCATGTTGAAAGGGATTCCTGTCATCCTGTGTTAAACAACTGAGGCTCAATACTAAAATGTCCAACAGCAGTTTACAAAAATCGTCTCCTGCATCTTTTGGCTTTGGTTTTTCATAAATGCTGCACAGACTACTGTACATCTAAGAAAAGTGGGAAACTAGCAGTTTGTTTAACATGTGGGGGGAATTATTCATCAAAAGAGAGGAAAAAGAACATCACAGAATTATAATTTTAAAAAGTGTTTCTTGAAGTACTGTACACATAGTAGAAATACTGAGCTCTATTTCAAGCTAAATTTAGCAAATTAGTTCTCATTTGCATGATCTCATATTACTGTGTTGACGCATTAACCACACTAATGTTTAAGGCCAAGAGCAGACCAACAAGGTCCACATCAGGAAGGATGGAAATGAAATAAGATGAACTTTGGAGACCAAAATAAATTTTGTCTCCAGCATGAGGCTAATGTTGTTTCAGTTTTGTTGTGGGACCACATCTTTCATCTTTCAGTCTGCATTTTGTAAGTTATGTACTGTAGGGCACCAATATTGTTTGCTATGCTAACAATTGGTGTTTGGCTAGACTTTGGCACTAGAATTGGTGCGGCCATATAAACTGTGTTTTTTTCTTGGCATGCACTGTGCACTGTTTGTAAATTAAATGTTATCTGAAGGATGCCTGAAGACTCAGGTTTCCTTTCCATGTTGTTCCTCTCCTATTCAGTAGGTGCTTTTGAAGTTTAAAGAACCAGTACAGGTATCACACATTTAATCCAATTAATTTTCATTTGCACACACTCTACCATGAACTAGAAATATAAAACCACCTTGCATGTGGCTGTATAGCAAACCACAAAGTGCAACCTCTCTTCTTAATGCAAGGTGAATTTTTTCCACACTCTCTAAGCCAGCACTAAGACCATGTTATAAATTAAGATTGCTTGAGATGGGTAAATTAGGGAGTAGACTCATTAACTGCTTCATAGCATAGTCTACACTGTGCCTAGAGCAAGAGTCATAAACTCACCATTAACACAGCACTGCAGCAGTCTATACTTTGTTAAAACTCTCTTTCAGTGCACTTCCTGCTATCATATTGCTGCCTTCATGCATGCTGTTTTTTTATTTTCCCTCACTCAGTCTCATTCATTAAATCTTACCAGGGCACACATACTGTACATATATATATATGTATATAAATATGTATATATATATATATATATATATATATATATATATATATATATATATATATATATATATATACACATCAGTCCTATGCAATTAAAAACTATGCCCTGCCAGTGATCACATACCCTGCTGTGATAATAAGCTGGCCAAAAAAGGAAGTTCAGACCACAGCGATTGAAACACAAAAGCTGCTCACCATGCATGGAGGGTTCCACTCCAAATCCAGTGTCCAGAGGCTATAAACTAAGTGCAGAGAGGAAGACAGAGGATTACTCATTGTGTAAGATACTGGCAGGAGAGGAATAAGTGGAACACCATAACCAAGTATCTATCTATCTATCTATCTATCTATCTATCTATCTATCTATCTATCTATCTATCTATCTATCTATCTATCTATCTATCTATCTATCTATCTATCTATCTATCTATCTATCTATCTATCTATCTATCTATCTATCTATCTATCTATCTCTCTCTCTCTCTCTCTCTCTCTCTCTCTCTCTGGTAACACTTTATAATAAGTACACACTATTAAGCATTTATTAAGCATTATTAAATACTGAATTTATCATTTACAAAGCATATTTCTGACAGAAATACTCATTAGTAAGTGGTTTATAATCACAGTTGTAGATGTTATATTCATAATTAAGTACATTAGTCGAGAGCAAATCATGAATTGATTTGAAGCATGTATCTGACATTAGTACTCATTACTTATAAACACATTTTAATAATGTTTTTCTACAATGTGTTTCATGATTGTTTTTCTTTTTTTAAAAAAAAACTAATTACGATGAAATGGATTTGGTTATACAATAAACGAGCTGGAGTTAAGTAGTATGTCTGTTATTTAATTTAGTCTTCCACTAAAATCCATTCAAGTGAAGAAATTTTACTTTTGGGGGCAATTTTTTTGTAATTTGATAAAAATGCAGTTCATCTAGATTAATCAATTACACAGCCTCTTATTAAATACATTAATTTTTAATCGAGTCCCACCCCTTATATTATACAGTATATATATTGTTGTCATGGATAAGCAGCAGAGGAAAACCATGATGTAGCCATCCCCAACACCAGGAATATAAGGAAAAAGAACATTAAAAAATTGGGAAATACCAAGGGCTCAAGGAAGAACTGGAGAAAGCTTGGAAAGTGAAGAGTGACTCCAACAGATACCTGAACAAACATCAGACTCCTAAGTCCAGAAGAGTTCAATCCTAGGAAAGCTAAGGTTCTAGGCAGGGCCCTCTAACTCCCAGGATTAACAACCAGCCATCCCACCAAGAAGATCTTGGGTGTGGGGAGAGTTTATTTTTACATATACAGTTTTAATTATCTAATGCCAGACAAGGTTACTAGGACATATTGCCACAATAAATAGGGGCGACAGTGGAAATGGCTACACGCTTCCGTCAGTCTGCCCCAGGGCAGCTGTGGCTACATACATAGCTTACCATCACCACGTATGAATGAGGAGTGAATGAATAATGGATCTACTGTGAACGCTTTGAGTTCCTTGATAGGAAAAAAAGCGCGATATAAATCCAATCCATTATTATTATTATTATACTGTATCAGCTAATGGTGTTAGTGTAAGAAGTAGTCCTTTACCGATATCGGCGACTGCAAGAGGAGGGGGAAGAAAGAGACACCATCGCCAGTAGGTAGTGGTTAAAAACAAATAAAAGCTTTATTAAAGACATAAATAAATAAAACTCCTAAACTAAAAAGTAATAAAAATCCTAAAAGTCCAACTAAAAAGTGATAAAAGAAAAGGATTAAAAGGGGCTAAAAGGGCTTGCAGTGGCCGGCGTCTCTCTCGGCTCTGTCCCGGGTCCATGGCGGCTGCTCCTCCCAGCAGCCGCACTCCTGGCCATAGGCTTCCCCGGGACACCACCACCACTCTCTGGCCCGGGCAGTCACTCCTCCGGGCGGCTGCGCCTCCGGCCGTAGGCCCTCTTCATTGGGTCCGCGACTGCCCTGTTCCGCGTCTGCCGCCGTCACCGTCTCCACTGCCACCGCTGCCTCGAACCCCCAGCCAGGGGACTCGCATCCTCCCCTGGCTGCGCCTCCTGGTCGCAGTCCTCTCAGATCTCCTCTTCGCTTCTGTTGTCCGCACACCGGCTTTTATCTTCCTGCTTCCAATTAAGCCAGGGGAGGAGTCCTTCTCCCCAGGTGCTGCTAATCAGTTTGTTAAAAAGATCCCACTAGCTTGGGAATAAAACCAAAGTTAAAACTACACAAAAACCATAAAAAGCATGCTAAAAACCAAGCTAGTGGGCAGAGTCCAGTCTCTGGCAGCACCCGGTTTTTCACCCTGTGACATCAGTACAGGAAGTTAGTTTGGCATCAGAGAAATGAGGAGGAAAAGAACTCAATCTAGCAAAATTGGCAAACTGGAGCAAACAAATTTTACTAACTGACATGTGACATACACTATCTTCCTTTCTTAGTCAAGTAAAAGCATTTTATGGTGTTGGAGGGAGTCAAACTCATTGTCTCCTCCTGTAAAATGTCTCTGTTAAGCTAGGCTAATAGACTAGTTGCCTCAAATTAAATGCACATGCATGACTGCTGTATCAATCATCTAACTTTCAGCAAGAAAGCAAGACCACCCTAATAAACAGATAATAACTTCTCATCTAATTGCAAATCACAAGTGTGCTGTCATGAACCTGTTGAATGGACATTTTCCTCTGGCAAGAACCACAAATGCTGTCGGAATGTTTGTTTACTGGAAGGACAATCAAGACTAGATTCACACTTTAAAATGGTATTTTCTTTTCTCAGGCCTCAGTCATTATTATTGTCTCAAATGGCTTCTCAGGACCCGCTCTTTTGATCAAAAACATAAAATGTATTATTCAAAAGTAAAGATCCAAACCTTGAACTGACATTAAAGAAGCACTCCCATAGATGTATGGCTCAAAGTGTGATGTGATGTCTGCATCTTCATCTAAAAATACCCTAAAAAACAGATTGGGATTTGGATCATCAAGCCCCCAGTTTATTATCTATGCACATAAATGGAGAAATACCTATAATAGACATTTTTAACCATCTCTGTTGCCTTTGGGTAATGAGCAACGTGCTTCATGCTCCTTTATACCATTTTAAAAGCTGTCAAAAGGGTTGATTTAAATGCAGTATTATTATGCACCACACAAGATAATATAGGGCTGGAGAGGGGCTTGCTAGTGCTTGTTTAAATGCAGAGCACGCACAGTATTACCGTTACAAGATCTCTTTACCTGTCTCATAGGCTGTGCTACACACTTGACATGCGGAGCAGAGAAGTAAATCCTACTGGATCTGGCTAGAAAACACATGTTGGTAACTAAGTGGCCTGAAAAGTATACATGTATGTCGTGGGTTTATTTAATAGCCAGTGTATTTAAGATGGATGCAGCTACTTTGATGCCACTCTGATTTGTTGACTGGTGTTCTAAACCATTAATGTCATTGCCATCTAGTTTTTATGAGTCAAGCCACAAGGCTGACATAGATCTGACTAAAAACAAGAGAAGATTGCCAGTCACAGCAGCTAAGCCCCCTGCTAAGCATTGATTTTAGCCTTACCATTTTCAACATATTTACCCCTCATAAATTTGTGAAGAGCAGGTAAACTGAGAGTAAAAAGGCTTTATTGTACCAGGCTATAAACTTTTTATTTCTGCTGTAAAGTTGCTTTCAGAGCCAGCCTAAGTGGTCATTCAAGGAATTATAGTTTTTGGTGCTTCCGCAATGTCCTTGTTTTCTTCTTTATTTATTTGCCTTTTTTTTTTTGCTCCTAGAGGCAGTTATCTGTTATTGTCATTTCCTTGTGAGTATTAAACAATTTAATTTTAAACCTTAAGTCCACTTTAATTGCAGCAAACCTACATGTAAAGACATTTTAGCTCTGGATGAGTCAGAATTTTGAATGAGTTATATTCTGGTAGGGGACACTGGCATGCATTTCTGAATGTTTGCTGTGAATGGCCTAATAGTGACTATTTTTACAGTGCACATCAGAATGTCAATGCTGGATTTTTGTTCTAATTTGATTGTTCGAGGATGAAACCTCAATCCTTTGGATATTCGGCAGGAGCAGGGGGGATCGGTAATCACATAAAGTGTAGGCTTAGGAGGATTCAAGAAATTATTCAGCTGATCACAGAAGGATTGATTCAACAGTTTAAATTTCGGTCTTTCTGTAGAACCTAATTTGAAATGTAAATATATATATATATATATATATATATATATACTCTTATATCTATCTTAACAAGGTTTTGCCCAGGATACAAAATGAGGGACAGGATATTTTGGCTCTTCATTCATCCAGTAATTACAGAAACTATGTGCTCAAAGGAATTTTCTGTAGTTGGTAAAACTGTAAATATTCACATCTGCATCATTGTGAGTGCTGATACTGCAATCCAGGAGGGCATTTACAGGCTTTGGCTACCAAATAAGCCTCTAAGGCTTCAGAAAACATTTCCATTTCTAAACAAAGATAAGAGTTAATTTATACAGTTCCCGCTTTTGTAAATTCACCGTTTTGCATTTAGCATAATCTCACTTGGAGATTGTGTGAAGCAAGATTGTGTTTGAGACAATTTCTTAGTGACAGGTTTCAGGAAAGGTGGCCTGTTTGAATTATAAATGTGTTGTGAAATCGGCTGGATCTTGTTTGAATTGAAGTGTTTATCTTCTGGCGTGTCATGGAGTAGTTACAGCTCATTTAATCCCGTGTTAATTCACAGAATGTATTAGCAAACTATTTCTGGCTTCCACCTAAGTTGTATCATATCATTTATGGGGATTCACTTTAATCCATCACCATACAGAAAACACATATAATTGAGTTTTGTCACTGATAATCCTTTTAGAATGAAAAAATCAAATGTGTGCAGGAGTTCAAGAACAGGTAAGTGATACATGCATAGACAAGGCCAAAAAAAAAAAAAAAAAGTGCTCACCCATTCAATGACTTTCTTCTGAATTGAAGCTGACACACAACAGTTTCCTTATTTATCAGCTTAAAAGCCCCTGGAGTAGAATGTAGCCTTCTTAACTGCCCCTTATTTAGCTTTAATCAGCTCAGTTTCAGTCAAGGATCCTTGGATACCATTTCTTCAGCTTGATTTCTGCTTTTTATTTCCTGGACACTAATATTATTGGTCAACTGAGTGTATCAAATGAACAGTTTACATATTGGTTATGGTTTTAAAGAATTAAAAAAAATAAAAATATTTTATATATATATATATATATATATACATATATATATTTATGATGTTCTGGTTTTAATTGCACACTTCAAAAACTCAAATCTTAGCAAGTATGCATTGCCTTAAAACAAGAGCTCATATCTTACTGAAATTTTTCTCTTTCAGTAATGTTGTCTTATTTTTAGTGTGATGAGATATAAAATATACTTGCTAAGATTTGAGTTTTTGCAGTGCAGGCATAACGGAGCAATGTGATTATATTAGTTCATTCCCTGGGCTACTTATCTTAGTGGAATCCTGTCATACAAAGACAAAAAATGTGCTCTTGAAGACAACATCAATTAAATAACCTTAAAAGTACTTGTTTTAAGTTTTATTCAACAGTGTGTCTTGATAGGTCTCCTTCAGACGAAAAATCAAAGTAAGCCTTGTGAAATAGAGCAGCACAGTAAGAATGCAAGTCCAACTTCTTTTCTCACCTGGCTAACCCAGGATGATGAAATGACAGTCATGAAAATACCTTTTCCTCATTTTTATCACCTTCACTTACTCATACCCTTTTAGAATTTGTAAGTGCGTTTGTGTGTAGGTGGGTGTGAGCGGCACAGAAATCATAAAGTAGTGTCCCCTCATTTTGAAAGTGATAAATCTTTGCCTGCCAATGAATACATTATCATATTTATTTTTCAGATTAGATGGCATGTGAACATGGAGATTATCATATATAGATTTAGGTTAAATAGCACATTTGCCTGCTCTATCCATCCCACAAGCAGCTGAGATATGTTTCTTGGGGGGTTAATGTCCAGCTTGAACAGTAAATTACATTGAAAATTCAAATGTTAATAGCTGATAGGTTCTGCCAAATGATTGGGAGGTAATCTCAGCTGCTCATTGGACCCTCTGCTTTATCCAATCTTCTAGTTCCATTAACAGCAAAACATCCCCGAGCATGAAACCCAAAACAAATTTGTGCCTTGGTGTTTCCTTGACTCTTTCCAACTATTCAAACCAATTTTATCTAAGCAGAGCAAGACAGTCTGTCTTTTTTCAGACACTAGCAAATTGAAACACATCTTGAAAAAAACATTCTTTTCTGCAATAGTTTGAAATGCTGATGGAGAAACAGAAAATGATTGAGTTTCATTGAATGGGATTATTCAGAACCATTGAAAGAATAATTTAAGTGATGTCTTCACTAGGCCTGCAAGATTTTGAGCAAAAACCTGATTGCAATTTTTCTGACAAATATTGCGATTGCCATTCGATTTGCGATTTTTACATTTGATAGTTTAAAATGCATAAAACTAAAATTATGAATGAAAGAAGTTGTTACTTTTACAACAATGATCTACTTTAAAAACTATTCATGTGTCTAGCATCCTCTCCTGGCTTCTGTCTGATGTTGAACCTGAGAAATCTCTAATAAAAACTACTAGGACTGGGCGATATGGACCAAATATCATATCACAATATATTTTTTTTAGATGACGATATACGATATATCGCGGTATTTTTATCCTAATTTGTCTGAATGTTTCATTTCATATCAAGCACCTGTTTTTTAGTATCTAAACAAGAGCCCAACCAATGTGGGATTTTTGGGGCAGATGCCGATACTAATATTGGGGTCTGAAAAAAAAAAAAAAAAACAACAGCAACAACGAAAAAAAAACCCCAAAAAAACTATATCCAATATATAAGCTGATATCCAATAATGGCTGATATCAGCTAGTATTTGTTTATTTGTTTATTTATAGGATAAACCCCTTGAGATGCACCATCTCGTTTTCGAGGGGGTCCCCAATATTTTCCAACATGGACCAGTGTATATAAAATAAGAACATACAGACTGTAGATTGCAATGTAGCAGCTTTTAAAACATCTACACACAGAATTACTACTATAAGCTGGAGCCTTAATGAAAACATTAACTACAGAATCCATGATCTGCAGTAAAACCTGCATGAAGTGGAGTCAGACCCTGGATAATATTCTCATAATAATAGTGGCCAATGATGCTAAAAGCTGCATATTCCTCTGTTTAACTCATAAAGAGGCAACTTATATGGTGTTAAAACGCTGCATGCTGGTCTTATATTAGATGACAGAGGACGGTGGCACTAACTAAGTTGCATTCATCTCCGTTTACCTCACAAAGAAGCAACTTACATGGTGCTAAAATGCTAACGCTAAAACTAGCGCATATAAAACCCGATTGCTCTCCTTATTGCGCCCTAACAGCGTGATTGAGTTTGTTCAATGTTTTGTGATTACTATAAAAGTGATTAATTATAGTTAGTCTCCCACAAGTAACAGTGTTTATAATGGAGTTTCAGCTTTGTAAAAAATAAACAATCACTTGGAAAAGTAATAATTCTGTTACTTTTTAATATTCCCATTGGTTTAATTTCAATCTCTCTGTTGAATTATTCCTGATAAAAGTGAATATCAGATCTCACAAATAAATTAAATGGAATAAATAACTAACAGAATCTTGGACAGTCGGACTGATGGATGTCTGAGAGGAGCTTCAGCTCTATCGGCTTCCAGCCAACATGAAGAAACACGTAGTTTTAATGAATATTTTACGTTGTTCGTGTCTTTTATCTGTGAGAGAAAACTCACGTTTGTGATTCCAGTTTAAAACTCTTCCCGTTTTCTCTGGATTCACTGTTGCTGTGTCTCTAGTGTGTGTGTGTGTGTGTGTGTTTGCGTGCACCTGTGTTCAGATGTGCGGTGCGCGCGACGACTCGTGTTTGCTGACAGTTCATCAGTCATTGTCATCACTTGATTGTCGCTGTTTTATAAACTGGGTTTATAGTCGTGCGCTTCTGTCAGGTTTGTGACGCTGCAGCTCCCCTGCAGAGGCTCCACACGAACATCTTCCAATCTACCGTGCAGATCATCTGAACAGTAATCACATGCAGACCAACTCAGGAGTGCATGACGCGTGTCCAGGTGTAACCGTATAACTCCACCTACTCTTGTGTTGTTTCTTTTAACGCCATTATTCCATCACTGTTACCAACTGCTCCTCTTCCGTTACCAAAGAAGTTCCTTCATCCATTTTTATGTAGTTAATCAGTCACCATGAAAACATTTCGCTCACAGCGCAACGCCCTAGTCTTCACATTTTTTTACTCTGTATGTGTGATTGTATAATCTTTGACCTTAGAGAACTAAATATTTACTTATTGATAATTTCATCTCAGAAAATAATAAAAAAAGAAATGTAAACCATTTAGGGATGTGTTGATATCCATGTTGTTTATAAAAAATGAACCTAAATTTTAAGCCACGTGGAAAGTGAACTGAAGATTTGAAGTTTATATATTATGGATTAGCACAACTAATCATTTCATTAATCAGTGTGTCAAAATACACAGTTGACAGCTTTTTTTAAGCTCATTATTTCTTACGCAACCCTAGTGGAGCTAAATGTACTTGGAAACAAGTCAGGAATAAGCACAAAAACATACTTCATAGTACCGTTTTCCAAACCATCATAGAAATGTAGCATTCAGGAGCAAAAAGACTGAAAGACAATATAAAACAAGGGGTTTTGTTATTTCTTAATGCTCCTGTGGGCTCGGTGTTTACTTCACATAGCATAGCAGCCGCCATATAAAGGTATCCAGACCAAGTTCAATCAGACGTCTCCTTGATCCAGTTTCTCATCCACCTCCTGTACAGTAAAGCACACTAGAGTCCATAATCAATATCTTTAGAATGGTGTGCACAATCATTTTGACAGCAAGTTTTTAATTGGCAGCTGAACTTGTGAATTGTGGTGAAGTGTAAGTCTTAATACTCTTATTGCAAAATTTTAAGGGCCTCTCTAATTATTTCTCGTCTTGCGTTTCTGACTTTTGCCTCTCGCCATTTTTGCAAGTGAGAACATAACAAGCACAGGCAGCTGATATCGTGTCAGTTCCTGTAATGATGCGAGGGGTGCAATATCTCTTAGGGTCAGAACACAAGGATATAATAGCTGATGTGTAATCAGGCTCCAAATAAAAGAGGCAGAGTGAGCTCTTGAATCGCACAGTTTTATGGCAACATTACCTTTTGTGATTTACGTCTATCTCAAGCTTTTTATTCGCTTGTCTCTTTGCAAGAGCTGCACTGGTAATCCTTTTGGTCTTTTAAGTGATCATGTGGACTCATAAAGGATTTGCTCTTGTGCATGAATGAAAAATAAAAAAGACATCCGAAGCAGTGCAAAACATGGGAACATCCCTTTTCAGGCACTGTAGGGCATTTTGCATCTTAAAACTTTTGAACTCTCCCTTGAGAAGAAGTTCAGCAAACCCCTTTATTCAATAATAAATATAGTTCTCTTTGATTTGTCTGCTGTATTCCTCAGTTTGAGTTTATAAGTCTTTTTTTAATTTTTATTCATATATTAAAACATATGATTCATGGAGAGAAGCCTACTTTAAACCCAATCGGCCACTGCACTGCTCCACTGAAGCAGCTGGAGGTTAAATAGCTCACACAGGGGCTTCTTAATGTTGTCAAGACATAGTAGAGTTTAACTCATCTACTACTCCTTCCACTATGAAAATCTCAATGATACATTTTTATTAAGCTGATTAACAACTGAAACTGTTTCCACATTATATCATTATATCACATGTTCTGCTGCTTGATATTTTTTATAATGTGATGACCAGACAATTGAAACAGAAGCTAAATTTATTAGTCACTGGTATGAGCTTTCAAAACGAAGCAACTTACGTTTAATCATCCTTACTACTTTCAAGAAAGCAGCCTTGCAATTATGAACTGGTAAATTTAAAAGCTGCCATATAGTTTTCCTTATTGCAAAGCCCACATTCAACAATAAACTGAATTTTGAGGTGTGAAAGGCGTTTAAATGAGTTTTAAGTCGCAGACATTGATAAGATAATAGAGTTGAGCTGGTATTGAAATGGGGCAGTTGTCATTTGACGCAAATTAAGAAGCAGATAATGGAAATTGAGAACATGGATCACTGTGAAATTACATTTTTAAGCAACACAACTGCTTAGGTAAGAACAGAGAAAGATATGGCTCAGTGGAGGAGTTCTGGCATATCGTTTTGCCTCTGTGGCTGCCAGGTTGTGTTCAGCTACGTCAGATGGAGTAGCCCTTCTTTCACAATTGGATGATGATGAGAGTGACTGATGGGGGTGCTTGGGGAGGGAGCCAAAAATAATGTTTTGTGCTGCTCTTCTTCTATCTGCTCCATGAAGCTGCCTTTTGATCTTTTTTCTGTTCTTTATCAAGTCTCCCCCTCCTCATTTAATCCCACTGTTGGACGAGATGTTAAAACTGAAGCAAAGATTAAAATTGGAATGACTATAAGTGATCCCAGAAGGACATTTAGTCACTGCATTAGAAAAAAGGATGTAAAAAAAAAAAAGATAAAAATGTAACAGGTTGTTAAAGTTCATTGTTGCATATGGACAATTTCGGCTCTTCAGAGCAGAATTGCGAATGTCCAGGTGACAACCTGCTCTCATGATATTTGGAGGTTAAAGTTAAAAGCAGAAATGTGCACATAAAAGTTAGGAAAATGAAGGAGTGGGAGGCATTATTGAGGCCATCATGGCACCTGATTACAATAGTTGTAATCCTGCGATTACTGAGCGCGCAACATCACATGTACATGGAGCATCTGCATGAGCCGACTGCGGAACAGCAACAATGAGAGCAATGGCTTGTGAAAGTAATGTTGCTTTAAACCCCTGGCTAGCAGTTCAGCACCCTGACTGCAGATATGTGCCTTCACTGTTTTACAGCTGGGATTACAACATCTGTTGTTGTCAAAAAAAAAGAAAAGAAAGAAAGAAAGAAACAGGCAGGACCACATTGCTTTTCTCTTGTCGTTCTCATTCTCTCTGTCAGGCTGCACTCTCTGGAGGGCTTTCAAAGCTGTTGCAAAGTCTGATATATTTCTGTGTAGCCATGTCTTCATGTATATTAAGCCAGACATCCTTCTCTTGTCTGGCTTATTAGTTTACTAAAGACATGAAATGGACAGAGAGGTCATACATCTATCGTAACACCATTCTTACTTCTCCTTTTCTAAAGAAAAATACAGCATGTACTCAAAAATTGAATCATTAAGCTTTGATTTTTAGACCTGTTTGATACATAACTTTCCCGCACTTCTTTTTATTTGTATATTCAAGACAAATCCTAAAATGTTATGCTCGGCTTCAAAATTAGGTTAGCTTCTTTTCTGCCTTTTGAGAAAGATTGTGTGAAGGAAAAAAGAAAATTAAAACAGAAATGTTAAAAAAGATTTTCTTCCAAAACCGAAGATATTCCAGTCAAAGCCACTCAGGCTTTTTTTGCCCTTGATTCTGGTGTAATTTTTGAAATTGCAAGGAGCAGTATTGAAAATCATCCATCCCCCAAGCTGTCGAAATCCACTCACAAGTGACTAAAATGCTGAGGACCGTAGTAATCTACATGATTTCACTGCATGAGAAAGACACTCGCTTCAATTTTACATTGGAGTCCTTACAGGAATTTTGTGGGAAAGGTAGGCCACATTACATTACAAATAAATCTTGAAACAAAGTCGGTTTAACAGGAAAGTGGGAAATGGT
The DNA here is from genome assembly GCA_023101725.1 of Atherinomorus stipes. Lineage (NCBI taxonomy): Eukaryota > Metazoa > Chordata > Actinopteri > Atheriniformes > Atherinidae > Atherinomorus > Atherinomorus stipes. The sequence continues at coordinate 212,972 of JALJCO010002219.1, read as the reverse complement.
GTGCAAGGATTCTTTTCGTCTAAAACTTGCCTTCACTGGTTTTTAATACTCAGAAGATATCGTTTGAGTAAAAGCAACAATGTCTTTGCAGCTAAGAAATTATCATTAGTTATCCCGGGCATTATTACAGCTTAATTAGTACATTAGTAGAATCCTTAGGTAAGTCTGAAAAATGACCCAAGGACTCCACCAGGCACAGTTCTATAATGTCTCTGCTGTGATAGAGTTTCTCCTCTGCTAGGCCTCATTTTAGAGACTTTTTTAAAAATCCTGCCTTGTAATGCTGTACTTGGGTATTGTCTCACCTGAAAGATGAACAAAAGCAAGGTTCATATTTTTTGCAACATAAGTTTTACAATGAATTTCATGCAAGTGCACCCAACAACCTAGCTTAACGATTCTATGTCCTTTTGTCTTTGCCTTGGTGATCTATGTCTCCCTAAACTTGACACTGATTGGTTCATAGAAAAACATTCATCCGTGGCAGCAAGCTGGCAAGTAGTCTTATGCTGTTTGAATAAAGAGAGAAAAATGACTGAACATGTTGATTTCCTTTCCGCGGTAATATCATTATGGTATTACCAGCAGCACTAGCTTCAAGGGCAATAGTCTGAAATCCCCAAAAGGAGTGCCCTTTCTTATGAAAGCTGTACCATTGCCAGGAGGCAAGGAGGCGAAGACGGTGAGCAGTCCCTTGGCCCCTGGCCTCTCTGTTTCAGGAGAGACTGCTATGCTGAGTGGGATTTTGCTACAGAACATGAAACAAGCCCAAATAGTTTTTTCCCCCAAATGCTGCTATGGCTAAATTTCCAGACAGTAATGTCCAGATGTCTGAACCCATCCTCTTTTTTTCTGACATCTGGCCTGTATGATCCAGACTGTATATTTTTATGTAGTTTTTTTTTTTTTTTTTTCTTAATTTTCATCAGAAACCTGCATGCAGACAAACCTCAAAAAGTCTGTGGGCAATGGAAACAAATGCTTCAAGCTTTGGGTGAATTCCATCCCAGATTTAGAAATTCATCGTTTAACTGTGTATCAAATTATTACTTCTACCCGACTACATAGTACAGTATATAATTATGTTGCTCAAATGCATTTGATCCACTTAATGGATGGAAAAAAATAACACTTGGGCCAACTCCTTGCTTTTTGCCCTGATTCCTTCAGCTGTGATGGATTTTTATGCTTCAACGTTTAATGATTCATTTCAAATTTCAGTGCTATATTGACACATTTTCTGTTTCAAGTGAAATAGGGATGATATATTATCAGGCAGAGGTTGATTCACCAAGCGAAGTATTAAGTCTCTAAGAAGATTCAAAGACTTCAACCCAATAGAGAAATGTTGCAAACCGAAGGCACTGGCAAGACCTAAACTCAACAGAAGGAGCGTTGGAGGTAAAGAGGTGCAGATTTGAAAGCCGAGGCATAGGAGGACAAGAGGTGATGAGGGCATGTCAGCTATCATGGATCAGAGATTAAGCCCATGTCTGTGTGATGGGGTCTGCCAGCTGTCCTGCCCAGACTTACTTAATGGCTTAGAACTGAATGGCTCTTACACTCATACAGTCAGTGTAAAGCAAATTTTAACAAATGACAGATCATATTGGAACTGTTTGCCATCTACAGCGTAGCTATACAGTAGGTACACATCCGAGTCATCTCTCTATATATATGCTATCCATCGCTCATGTCACAATGTGCTGCTCAAACATTTCATAACCACACTCTATTTTCTGGAATAGCTTTGAGGTAGAAATCTAAGGTGTGAGCAGAGATGTGGGGGATCACTGGTCAGTGGTGTGTGTCACTTCACTTGAGTTCGCTTCAGAGTGGGTGCTTCTTTATAGCTGATGTGCTCAATGAAACATAGTGAAAAACAGGAAAAACAGGACATTTAAATCTCCTCTCTCAGACTTTTACAGCTTGTGCTCTGCTGCTGTGTGTTTCACCTTCGTGTCAAACATAGATGAGCAGATTGGGCTCTTTGGCGCTCGCTATCCAACACTGCACCATGACACACAACTGTGAAGAGAAGACTAAAAATTCCCATAGAGGCTGGTTGGTGGAATGAGACAAAACAAAAAGGAAAGGAATAAGAGGGAACAAGTCACACTAATATATTTCCCTGTACTAGAGATGTTGGAGTTCATTCAAGAACCATGAAGAAAACTGAAATCCCCCAAGTGCTAAACATGATACACATACTTCAGTTAGTCTCAACAATCTGTGGTAGTAAAACTGGAAGGACAGATGGTGCGGTTTCCAAGTCTGATTTGAGATATCATTTGCTGTTAAAACAAAAATGAGGACGAAGAAGAAGAAGAAGAAGAAGAAGAAGAAGAAGAAGAAGAAAAAACAGTTTATAGTCATTAATGACCAGACAACTGTATAATGGAGTTTGCTGAAGCTGCAGCCTACTTGCCAAGAAGGACATCAGTTTTTGGACAAAACCTTGGACTATGTCCAGTGACGATGTTTGTGCGCTCATTATTCATGCAGAAAATGCATGGCACCTATTATACAGAATATTAATAACTGAAACCATTTGGTTTTTTGTCAGGAAAAAGATTGTTGCTTCATCACAATGTTTAATGATTAACAAAAACAGAATTGTAATCAACTTAACTGGCACTAATGATATCGTATAAGTGTGCCTATGTAGCACAATGCAGTTGAACACACCATAAACCATATACTAAAACTATACAATTCACACACATTCATGCTGAGAGAAAAATTAAATATAACATTTGTCAAAAAAAATATTTAAAAATGCATGGCATTTATCAACATACAGTACATACATGTAATGAAGGACTATTTAATATGAAAATTTACCTTAATAAACTCAAGTTTGTTGCACACTGTTTAAATAAACAATTCTGATAGGCTTCAAAACATTGCACAAGGATTTGATTTAATGCATTTGTGTTAGCTTAGCTGAAATGTTGTAATATGCATACTGATGTGAAAACATCGGTTTCACACAAATAAGCACAGTGAGGTTAAAGTTAAACTGATACGTAGGGGCATTACAAACGTGTCCCTCTCAGTATCCAGCAGTTCCCGAGTTGTCGTCACTATTTTCCACTGCACAGAGCAGCTGGGATATCTTTATGAGCAACATTGCAGCTATAAATCCTGCCTTATAAGCCATTAAAGCTATTCCGATTGGCTCTGCTCTTCTGTTTCTTGTTAATGTGATTGGCTGTCCCCGCTGTCACTCACTATGTTCAAAGAACCAGCGCTCCCTAGTACCAGAGAGTGGTGCCGCAGTAGCTTTGGTTGTGTTTTTGGTCAGAAATTCATGAGCAAATCGTAGAAAGGTGAATGTTAAAAGTTATTTTAGAGAGTCAGTAAAAGTTTAGGTCATAAAAAAGAATGTTCAAAACTGCCTCAATGTTATTAATAATAATGATATAAGAGTCGCTAACCAAAAAACGTGTTCTCTTAGCTAGCATCAGAGTGCTATTTTGTCAGGTGGCAGAATCAAAGCTGCCAAGTAGTTCAGAGAGAGGAGGAGATGCTGAAGTAAGAGGAAAGGTTAACATGCATGAACTTAGCTATAGCTTGGTTTAACATAATTACAGGGCAAGTGTTTTTTTTTTTTTTATCCAGACCTATTTTCTAGCATGAAATACATTAATTTCCTCACCCAGACAGTTTTGGTGTAACTTGAACTCCTTTGGGAGATATTTAGATATTTATTTTTCATTTGAGACCAGAGTATGTCCAATATCATGTAAGTGATGCGGGCAACCATGCACAGCCTCTAAATAAGGCATTATCTGCCACAAACTCCTTCATTTCACCAATGTTTTGTTACGAAACATTAGTTGCTTGAAGCGGCATGAAGTGGCTTTTTTTTTTGTGGTGATTACAGACAGGTGTCGCATAACAGTCACTAAAGCCGTTGCAGTAAAAATGTCATTTTTATACTAGAAAATAGGTCTAGATTGAAAAAAAAAGAACTTCGCCTTTAATTGAAATTTAACCACAGACATAATATGGTTAACTGAGGTATTTACCCAACCCTTACATAATTTTGTACTGCCAGAAACTCATTTTTAACATGGTCATCAACTAAAATAAGATTATTGATATTTTGAAAATGAACATCTCCTCAAACATTACAAATTCGGTGAAGTTGCAATCAGTCAAAGTGATTACACATTTTCTTTTTAAAAATTATTACAGGTTTGAGGATGATGATGTGCTTTTTAACAGTGGTTTATCACTACATTTTTTTAAATCTATTGGTTAATGTTCATATTTCCCTTCCATGTTTCACTAAGTTGATCAATTTAAGTAGTGGATTTCAGGCAGTGACTGGTTCAAGTACATTTCGATTGTTGAAAATACTTTGCAGTCATGTAGCATGTGAAAAAGTTTTTTTTTTTTTTTTTTTGAAAGAAATTTGTATTTTCTTTTACTTTTTGTTCAAGATCATTGTTTTTATGACAAAGCTTGTGTTGTTTGTGTCTCAAGCGTCTCAAAACTCTTCCTAGAAGTGTTTTTAAATCCTCAAACACCACTGACTATTTGCCCAGGTACGTCCCACAGAGAAGCCAGCAGAGGGCTCAACTGCTGGTTGGAGAGAAGGGATTTATATACTCCCTTGTGAGGACAGCCAAACCCCTGTGATTACTGCTTAATCCTCTCCAACATATCATGTGCATCATGGCAGCACAGTGAGCCTTTGTGACATCATTGGAGGAGGCTGATGTGAGGCTGCTTAGTACATATTTCTCTCCATCCCCTTCTATCTCACGCTATTTTTCTAACCTCCCCTCTCCTCTTTCATACCACTCTGTTTCCTGACTGTTTTTCCCCTGTCAGTCTCTTTATCTCCCTCCCTCCCTCTCTTTCCATTGTGTGATGGTTGGGGAGGATAGGGGGGAGAGGCAAAGAGGAGATCAGTGAGGATTATCACTGTCTGGAGAACACGGGTGGATTTGTACGCCATCGCCGTAGTTGGATGTTGTGCCAGCCTGCCCTCTACTAATGGGACAGCAGAGCACTGTCGTAGACACGTTGATATCAGTCAAAGGCTCTTAACTAACAAATTTATCCCTTTGGTGACTCGTGTGAGGCAATTTTCTTAAGTGTGTTTCCCGCCAAGCAATCCACTCATGCACAGGCATGGCAAATAAAACAAAAAAGATGTTATACATGAAAATGGGGATAGGTGGACTGCATGGGTTGCAGCAATGTGAAATAGAAAAATTAAACCTGAATCCTCTTATTAAAAAGATTAAGCCCCTGTCTCTCCTACTCTTCTTTTTTAATCTGCCCCACTGCTGTCTGTTTTTTGCCCTGTTCTTCATCATTTATCACTTGCACTCAGTCTTTCAATCATGGTCTCTGCTCTGGTCAACAATGGGGTCACTGTGAGTTTGATGAGGATCTTTAAAAATGCAGCAGCAATCAGAATTGTGTGGAGACGAGGGCTTCAGCTCAAAATGCTGGTCTCAAAAGCAAAGAAACTCACAAATGTTTTAACACAATGACAGCGTAACCAAATGTAAGATGTGCGTTCAGAGGGTTTGATGTAATGCAGGAATCCAGGAATAAGTCCTATCTGCTTTCATTGTAGCCTATAAGCACTTGTGGTATGTTTATTTAGACTTTTTATGTCAATACTAAAACAGTACAAACATCAGTTGGAAAATCATAACTTTGCAAAATAACATGCTTAAATTCCCACTGGTGTTTTTCTAGAGTGCAAGAGTGAAGCAAACATAAAGTGCCTGGCATTTCCATTTCAGGAAATATCTAAAATTGTATATGCACATCTTTTTTTAACCTCATAAAATGCAGATTCTCCTGATATTCCTGACAGGCTCTGGTTTGCCTCAGCAGCTGGAAGATGCCAGCCACTGCTGGTGACTCAGTATTTTTGCTGCTTCAGCTGGAGTTAAACTTAAAATCATAACTGCATGTGATTCAAAGCGTAGCTTTTGCTTTGCATTTTAAGAGGCTTTACTTCATTATTACTCATTTAAGATATCATTGACAAATGTGTAAACATTATTTTAACTGACATGGCTGCGTCAATATCTTTAGCCAGGCAGTTGGTAACAAAATAATCTCAATCTCAAATAATCTCTCTAAGTATATGCATGTTGAGATCATCCCCTATCTCAATATATGGTATTTGCTGCCACTGATATACATACAGTTGCAATTAGGTCTTAAAATACTCGGCCACTGACCAGCTGTAGATATTTCAGCTATTAACTTCATTGTTGCTGCATACATTTATAGAGTGAGGATATTATCAGCCTACCGATATCATTGGCCAATATTGGCATTAAAATGTGATATATTGGCATATCAGTTTTTACTTTTTACTTTTTAAATGACACAACAAATACTTGTGGCCACGCATCACCAATTGTAATAAAATATTTATACACTGAAATATTGTGATATTTTGTGTTGCGAAATCGTCTTAATCTTGGAGGATCTCGTCCCGTTACAAAATCTCACGGCCTTATTATTCCATTAGTCAAGCATGTAGAAAAGTCCCTGTTATTTTGGAAGAACTTCATATCCCAGCATTCTTTTTAGAATCATGTGACCACGGTGCAGCATGCTACTGCTACAGACTGACTTGCATTGAAGCTGCTTATGTCTGGTTTTAAGTCGTTGGTTGAGGTGCTTAGTTGTCAGAAACATTATAATTAGCCACGTGTTGGCTGGTTGTAAAGATCAGTATTGGTTGATGGCAGATATAATAAATTAGGGGTTGGACAATATCGGTTTATCGGATAGCAGAAAAAAAAGTCAATATTAAACATCAATATTGAATCCTTTCCTTTTAGGACTTCATTGAAAAAAAAAAAAAACCCTTTACAGGCAGTGTGGAAGTCATGAGCATCATCAGAGACCATGTATCCTCCTTTGTGAAACTATGCTGGGCACTTACTGTTACTCTCTTTAAAGTGAAGCCCTGCTCGGTTGGGTTGTGATTAGAACGTTGACTCTGCCATTACATACTATATCACATGTTTACCTTCAGGCATTCCTGGGTTTGATTGCATAAACCCAGGAGTTACCATATTGACACTGAATTTTGATCCACTCAGTTTGTCTGAATCTGAGCAGACGGTATATCCACATATACTTCAGAATTCATCTGGCTGCATCCGTCTTCTGTCACATCATCAATAAACTCTTGTCAACCAGTGCCATTAGAAGTCATGCATGTCCATACCATCTTCACTGCTTCCACATGTTTTCCACATGATGTTTTGGATAATAAATCAGTCAAAGCATCTCAACATATTTTTCCTTCTGTAGTTCCAGAAAGTGTTGCTCGGTTTCTTTCCATTTGAGCTTGAAATAGTTTTCTTTACAATGGGATAGAAGCTGCGATCATGGTCGTTAAATCCTTTTATGTTCCGCCTGGAAAGGGTATTTCTGTTACACACAACATTAGCTTCATGCTACTAATGTGGAAAGATGGCCAACAGAAACAAAAACATTGAAGAGGGTGAAGAAGGAACACCGCAGCAGAAATGTCAAAAGCGGTTTTAAGTATGTGACCACTATAAAATAAACCGAGAGTACAATGACACAGTACAATGTAGTGGTGCAACGGATCCCTCTCCACAGTTTGGTACACATGTGATGCGTGGATTTGGGGGGCAGGGATGGGGGTCCCACTGCGCCTGGTCAATAAAGGCCAGTTTATAGCGGGTGCATCTGCTCTGGGCTCGGTGCCCAGAGCCTCCAGAACTAAACAGGGACTTTTTAATAGATTGTTTAGTTTGTAACGCAGTGCAGGCCAGAAGCATCGTGTCGCGGCTCTCCTCTAAATATAAATATAGAGTCTACTTTTGACAGAGCACACTTCCAGAATCAAGCTTTCAGCAGTTCAGGCAGGGTCAGACAGGAAATCAGACATGGGAGGAGTATAAAGCGTCAGGTGAATTTCAAAATAAAAGACCCCTGAAAATTTGTGGTCACTGAACTATGTTAATATATACATTACATGTGATACCAGGTTAGAAGCCAATCAGTCAGAGGGTCTCAATGTTTTTTTGTTTTTTTTTTTCACAATAATAAATAATTTTTCTCCCACCACTGTGAGTTGGTTTAGTAGGTGTACACTAAATCATCTTTTATTCTTGATAAATGTATTTTATGTTATATGTAATGTTGTGGACTTGAATACCCCTATGTATTTAGGTCTTATAACGAATGGGCAATTGTATCCATTTCAGTAAACCACAGAGTCAAATGTGCAAATGTAGATGATGTTTTTGAAGAAGCACATGTGGGCATCAGTGCTGTGTTCAGGGCACACTTTGCACTCTAAAACTAAAAAAAAAAGCTGGACCTTATACCTCTTAAAATCAGTTTAAGTCATTACATTTAAATAACTTCAAAATATCTAATGTCTTTATCCAGTTACTGGATTAATCATCAGAAGAATTGCTAGTTTACTTGTTTACAAAAATAATTGACAGGTGCAGCCCTACTTAAAGTCCTGAGCCATGTCTCAAACCGCACACTTGCCTGAGTGCATTGAAACTCAGTGCGTAGTTCACTCTGTGTACTTCATCTGTAGTGCACACTATTGTTGCTAAATGCTGACCCAAACAGTGCACTGCACTTACAGGAAGTGACGGACTAGCATTGCCCGCTAACATGAGCTAACTCTACTGAGTCGGTATAACTGCGGCCTCAAACAAATGACCAGATCATAACTGTCATCAGGGAGTGAACAGCTTGGTAGCATGCCACAATATACATTAGTACCTGACCTCAGTAACCACAACAACAATGGCCAGACACACATGGATTAATCAGCCAAAATGACAGCTAAAAACGTATGAGGCTAAGAACGTTGTCCCTTTTCCGCTACCACATTTGAAGATGGCAATGCAACATGGCAGCCTTGTTGGGTGGCTGTCACCTATGTATTTAAAGGCTACGGAAACAGTTTAACAGTTTGATTTGAATACGATTGTGATTAGACTTCAATAAAATGCATATTTATGAAAGCAATACTTGATTTTTGCTAATAAAAAGCCAAATTAGTTCCACATTTTAACTTTAAGTTACTTCATATCTACAGTATCTTCATATCTTAAGTTACTTCGTATCGACAGAAAGATTTCAGTCCTTATCTGTCTTTTGATAATGTTATTCCTTTTAAGCAACATTTAAGGTTTCAACTTAAAATTGGTTTCTAAAGACTGTGGCCTTAAACTCGAAGGACTCTGTGTTTTTCTTGAACTCTTTAGAGACACAACATTCTCATTATGTGTGTGACAGAAGTTTTAATTTGTTTCAGAAAATTTGATTAGATTTAAACCCTTGTGAGGATGGATGAGTGATAATTTGATGTCAGGAACAGTCAAGGAAAACCAAGCTGTCAAGTGTTTTTTTTTTCTGTCCATTGAAAAGGACGGAGAGATGTCTCTTAGCTTGTAGGTGAATGCTGAATCTAATGACAGTCTCTGGCATTTGAGTTGTCAGTCAACTTGTCAATTAATCACAGCCTTAAGCTACAACTTCAGAGAGTGCTTAGACGTATCTCTGCCTGCTCTCATAGATGAAAGGAAGGTCTGCGCTATTGACAGAGCGATTTTTGATCAGCAGTTTTCAACAACCCCAGATAGAAAATACTCGAGTATGGACAGAGACGGTATTTTACAAAAGGATGGCTGAGCAAAATCATTACTGAATGTTCAAAAATAACTTTTTCCTTTTCATGCAAGAATGAGTATCGGGCTGCATTCCAGGCCTATATCAATGCTTTTATTTTCTTTTGCTAAGTTTTTTCTGCTTATTTAGACAAAACAGAGGAAGTTGCTTGGAAAAAAATGTAGAGTTTGGATCATTTAACTGCATGGCACAACCACACAGGTCCAAGCTAATCATTCACAGAAATTCTGGATGGGAGCTTAACATTGTGATGCACATAGTGAGGTCAAATGTGCCTTTCCTCCATGTATACTGTATGATCTGTGGCCACTTACAGATAAAGCTTGTCCTTGGAATACATATTTTATAAGACTAATGTCTACTTACATTAGGAAGCCCATGGTGCCTTTTTTATATTGCTGTCCCGCTAGCTATTTGCAAGGGGTACTGCTAAGCCTCTAAAAGGCATGCACTTATTTGCAGACTTTTCCTTCTAAACCACAACAATTAGACACTCAGTTTACATTGTCACAATTAAAAAAATGTGTGTAATAGAAGAGAATTTATGATGTGGAACCACATAACATAAATGTCAGGCTATATAAAGTAGCTAAAATCATCCATCATCACAGCCTAGTTCATAAACAGTGAGAAGCCCAGTAGAGGGCTGTTAAATTGATCATCTGGTTAAGTTTCCAGTGATTTATTTTTACTAATATTTTGTGAGAAACTTTCAAGCTGTTCCACTCCTTTAGTGAGCTTTTCATATCATATGATATGTGGGAGTTTTTGCTCAAAGAGGGCAGATGAGCTTGTGCAAGAATCGAAGTGTCGTAAACAGTGGGCAGGAAGTCGTGATGTGAAGAAAAAGGATGAGGAGATTTCTAGAGTGCAATTGCTGGACAGGGAACAAAGTATCAAGTGGGGCATGGTCATTTATTTTTAAGCCCTCAGAATGTAATCTGAGTCTCATATCTGATGGTTTTGCATATGTTGTAATAGCTAACTTTTCTGGCCATTTATGGCCGGCGTACATGACACAAAGGGCAATTGTGCTTCATTAATCATTGGCACCAAACATGTAAGGTCAGTAGTTGGAGTTCATTTTTAAAGTTCAATCAGCAAAGTGGTGTTTTATGAAATAAAACTTAAAAACATACTTTTCTGCTATCCCATGACCGGTGTTGCAGGCATTTGCCATTTTAATTGGAATATTTTCATCTCCTGCTGACAAGATGATTTAGTTTTCAGTAAGTCCACCAGTCTGACAAAGCATCAACACACAGAGACAGTCACTCACACGCAATTCCAGGGAGAATATAGAAATAGGAAACCAAACATGGATGTTTTTAGACTGTGAAAGGAAGCTGAAGTACCTGAAGAACCCATGCATACACAGGGAGAACATGGAGAGGCCCAGAAAGACCAGGAAACTGAGGCGATGCTTATCACCATACCACTGTGCAGTCTTCCATGTGTTATGAGAATGATAATATTTATGAACCATTATTATATCATATGTAAATCATATTCATGGAAATAGAAAAGTCTTCTCCAGATGACCCCCAAAGATTAACCACAAGCCCATGTTAGAATAACATTTTACAGGAAATATGATGATGAATATATGAGCTCTACACTTCCACACTGTTGTGACACCTACTAATAGTCTGACAAATGCTCACAGTATGTAATATTTATCACGTTTGCTGCACTGATAAGCATACGAGCTTATGATTTCGGAAGCAAAAACTCTGTGAAGGGAAATTTGAGACATTCCTGCGTGCAAAACCCCAAAAACGAATACCTCCTTCGTATCAAAAGCAGTGGCCTGTATTTATTACATGCTCAGTTAATTTGTTTGCTGCTGAGCTGCAGAATTGCATCCTATGAAAGGCAGATAATGAGAACACAGGGGAACACACAGGAAATGTAAGCACCAAATTATGTAGTACTGATAGTTACCATGGAGGAGTTGGTAATGGTCAAATCAGGTTGTAAAGCAAGTCACTAATTTGAGTTGCATGCATGCCAATCTCTGTGCTTATTCCATTAAAAACTGCAGCAAAGGCAAATGAGAGAAAGAGGAAAAAATGACAATAGGTGCTCAAAGCTGTAAAGTGACACTTCACCCTCAAACATTAAGGTCTGAAGTGGCCCTCAGTGTGAGCACATTGGCTAGCCGGCTTGTGCGTTTTCAACATTTCTGAGGAAGACGGCGCCAGGAAATCTGCAGACAGAAAAAGCCGAGAACTGACCGTGGTGCTGAAGTGAGAATCTGTGTTTCATGTGTTTGTGTTTCGTGGCCTTGGATGTGGTATTCTCCTTCCCGAAGTAATCTCTGCTTTGGTGATGTGTTTGGAAAGCATGGACCTGCTGCAGAGTGTGAATGATAGACGGGCTGCCAGCATGGATGGATGAAGTGTGCTGGCAGTACACACTCTTGTCTGTGCCAGGGCCCTGCTTACATTGTTCATTCTTGGCCTCTAATCCATGTGATCTGAAACAGAGGTGATGACTCTGGTAAAAAAAATAAATAAATAAATAAAAAAATCCAAGCACAGTCAGTAAAGAAAGCTACCCCCTGCTCCCCATTAGACGTCATGGTTTAAAAATAGCTGCTCTGTGAAAGAACACACTCTCTCATCTGTCCAAATGCATTTCATATCCAGTCTCTCCCCCTTTTATTAGCCCACAGGATTATGATTACTCTCCAATTTCAAAATCAAGCCTGCCCTGCCCCAACAATTTTCTCTCAGATCCTCAAGGCAGAAACAAAGCTCTCCAAAGTATGTTTCTATGACCTACAGAGATCATGGTTTCTCAGTTATGCTCTCCCAGGTAAAAACGTTTATTTTTTTTATTGTAGGTTAGCTGCAGTAAAAGTACAGTGATTATATTGCCAATTTCAAGCCCTATAAAATGTCTTTTTTTAATCATTTGAAGAAGGCCTTCTAACATATTATACCTCAAACACTGAAGCTTACTTTTGTTTTATCTTGAGGAAATTTATAGTATGCCTGAAGCTATCAACCTAGACTTTGTTCTCTCCAAACCCCATTAGTTTAGATTAAATTTGAAATGTATTTCTTCAAACCCATATAGAAAAATTAATTGAAACTGTATGAAGAAAGGTGGAATTCCTTTTCTTTTTGGAGTAATTTATCAATGGACTCTTCATTTTTATGTGCCTTCTAGCACAAATCTGAAATTAAAATCTGTTCAAACCAGAAGGCAATTTGAATAAAGTTAAACATTGGCGGGACCAAGTACAAGCATGCACAGTTTCAATGAATATGATTGTGCAAACAATGAGAGCACTCAGTCGCCGAGGGACATGAGCACAGGTCATGACTCTGCATGCTCTGTCCACATAGCCAGAGGAAACATCACACTGCATCATCTGTCTATGAGTCGACATGTTTTTCTGAGTAGTCCAGAGGATCACTAACCTCTAAACCCTCTGCAACCCACCTCCAGCCACCGATAACGCGCATTTCAACCCTGTCTAAATGAATCTCTGTGACTGGCTGCTCTTGTCAGTGTCATCACCCACTAGTGTAGGATCATGTTTCATTCAACCACCCTGAGAGCAGAAATCTTGCTCGAGAGAATTGTTAGAGTTGGGAAGAGACACTTTGGGAGCTGAAAGGGCGAAGACCAAAATGTCAGTCGGTGAATCAAAGAAGGGGGGTGGAAAGTGTGATGCTGATGTGAGACCAGCAGGGTTCACTGTGTTTTCTTGAGTCTAACATTTTCATGGTTATGAGAACACAAACTGATAGCAGTCTGTCAGAAAACAAAAGATTCACAACCTTCTCTCCCAGTCTCTTGGCAAAAAAAAGGTTATTTCTATGCTCAATTACAGTTTATGCCACACGAAAGATGCCACAATTAATGTTTATTACTGATGAAGTACTAAAGTGTGCGTTATGGGGTGTTGAGCATGATGCTTGTTTAAGTGTTGTAAAGATAAAGGATCGTATCGACATTGTCATTCACTTTGATTTCTATGACTAAGGACATTTTTGCACAGACCAAGGAAAAGTCACATGACTCCCTTTGTAAACAACAGAAACATGTTTGCAGTGCGACTGCTCGACTTGGCTCGAAAGCCAACCATGAAAGCCAAATGTCATACTCACTCTTGTGATAATGTATTTGGGAATATTGGAGCCATTACACTTCATTAATTAGTGAAATTCATCACAGCCTGGGCGTCTGCAATACATTTTCTGCCTGCGCTGTGATGATAATGTCTTTTGTATTTTCAGAGGCTGTAATAGAGAGTGTGAATTACTAAAACAAATGTCTTGCTTGAGTGTCTCGCAGAAGATTTATTGTATGGAGTACATACAGTAATTCACTTTTGCAAACAAATTTAATTCCTATCATTATCACAGGTTCCAAGCATGACTACAACTCTGCTGTTTTTTTCTTTTGCAGGGCAATAAGTTGGGCTGGCTTGTATGTATAATGTGTTTAACTTACCATTTGGTAAAGTTTTTTTTTCTTTCATTTTCAAGCTGGAAAAAGTCATTCACATCTACCTGTATAACTAGCCAGAATAAATTCAAACCTAACACAGAACAAGCAGAACATAGTAAGCAGTGGAGTGGCCCTAACCTTGGTGTGGACATTGGTAAAACTGTCTTCTTATTAAGTTTAGAAATTGAACTTAATCTGCCCTTAACACTGACCCTGTGATAGCTGCCCAGTCTCCACTGATGCAAGGACACAGGAAATTAGCTTCTTGTTCTCGCTGTCTTTTATTCAATAAAATAAAACACACAGCTGAAAAGAAAAGCTCACACTGCTGCGGAGCTGTAGAATAACTTTCCCTTCCAATCTTTTCTGCTGCTTCACACTTAATCAAATCACTTTGTATCTCCATAGCTCATTTGCCAGCACCTATTCTGGCACAGACAGATTTCAAGAAGGGTTAAGTAAGTGTATATACCTCTGTGACCCATAAGTCCACTCCTGACTCTTCACTCCTTGACCAAATACACTCTTGGCATTTGTATGCATTCTTCTGTTGTTTGTGTAGCCTCTCAGGGAAAAATTTCAGATACCAGCAACTTTCTACACGAATACATTGATTATATGTATATATATATACATATACAGAGAGGGAGAGAGAGAGAGAGAGAGAGAGAGACAGAGAGAGAGGGGAGAGGGAGGGCATTTCAAGACAGTTAACAGGCATTAGAGCAGGGAGCAGAGGAAGCAATAAAAGGTATTTTCAAAAAAGAAAGTAAAAGAATCATAATCTAAGATTTAACAAACGAAGACAAAAACTTTAACCTTAAAATAAACAGTGTACATCCGAACTCCTCCATTCAGATGCAGCTCTAAACAGGTGCTCTCTGTCTTGTGTTCATATTGGGGAATCTGTAGATCAATTGCAATATTTTACCTTTCCAAACTCGCTTTATCTTGGTGAACTTCTTTCAGGTTAATAGCACACATTGCTTGCAGTATTAATCTCCTTCTCCCTAACATTCTGGCCCTATCATTTGGTGAAGCCACAACCCGTACCATTTTAAAATATTTCCAATTCTGTTTTTTCCTCTGAAAAGGCAATCTGGTATAAACGAAACAATGAATTTCTTTGTGCTTTGTTTCTGTCATAATGTCATTATCAAAATCAGGGTTTCATTCATTTAAAGTAGTAAAAAAGTGAATAATTTTTGTGGAAAACTTTCAAAACAAAGAAGAAAATATAGCCAGATTTACAAAATTCTCTTAAACATTTACTACCCATTGAGTTCAAGGTTAGTGTTTCTGACAGTATAAAGGAAAATCTCTGGAAGGCTTTGAACTGCTATCACACCCAATTTCTTTGGTTACTTCATTTGAAATTACATTTATTTCCAAATCATCACAGTATAAGACTCATGGAGGATTAATCATACTTCCTTTAAGATATTCCTGTTTTGCATACTGCCTATTTATTCAGTGGTGGTTTTGTGAGACTAATTTTCCTTCCCACTGTACACAAGCAGATGTTTCACAATCAGGTATTCCTCTTCTGACCTGTTATCTGTCATTTCCCCCTACGGCTTGGGAAATAATGGGCTCAAGGGCAAGCAGTCAGGCAAAAGCCTCTGGAAATAGATTAAGACATGCCCTGCACACCAACCCCTTCTACCTACTCTCCCCACTTCAGTGGGATTCATCTTCCCTTTCATTTCCCAGGCCACTTCTTCACTGCGTCAGATCTCTTTGTGTTTTGTCTCATCTATTCTGCGACTCCAGGACTGCTTCCCTTAGGGGAAGGTGCAATTTTCAGTATCTAATTTTACCAGGCAATTACAAATAGGCCCACATACATACTATTTAAACATTACAGGTCTCAGAACTGTGGAAGCATCAACAGTGGCACAACTTTTGGATCTATTTACAGACCAGTTCAAACTCAATAAAATAGTTTTAATGAGCAAGTTAATTACGAATGCAACAACATTATTATTTTCTGTAAAATTAAATACATTAAATAAATTGCACACTCTGGCATGTTGCCAGCTGCAGTGACAGATACACCGTGTTTCCAGTAGCTTCACTAAATGAGAAACAGCAGCAAAGAAATAAAAAAGATGCATTTGAAATAACGACACAGATCTTCTTCACATGACAAGGAAAGCAGCAGAAAGTAGATTTTATCAATCATTTTAATATCTCAGTTCAACAACAGAGGTATTATTGAACAATTCTTGCTTAGAAATGCCTTCTGCTGAAAAATACAGCCCACCAAGTTGCATATATGCTGGGATTTCATGAAAATCTCATTAATGGAGGGTCCGTCATTTTCTAAACATTTGTATAAGATATAAGTTAAATAAATACATTAACCCGAAGGGTTTTCTGGGGCCACATTTTTAAGTCTGTGTCACACAGATTTAAGTGAAACACATGGGGGATGCATGTTTTTTTCCCCTCATTATGAAGATGTGAATTTTAAATATACCAAGTACAGAGTTACACATTAGAGATGAAAGGAGAACAATAGTATCCCTTGCAGAGTTTTCCCACGGTTTCCTCAAGCTAAATGCTGAGTTGGTGACACACACTCGGAGCCCATGAATTATTCAATAGCCTAGTTTCATTTTTGCTAAAAACTTAGGCTGGAGAAGATTATTATATCTACTGTCTTCAGGGTGAATAAACACTGTTGCTTTTGCTTCCCTTACCCATTGTATATTCTGGGGATGAAGAGGATGAATATATCAGCTACAATATGAAGTAGCTGCGAGCTGTGTTTACACACTGTGTGGTGTGATTTCAAACGTGGAGAACTGGGAAAATGACCATGAAACTTTGGGGGGGGGGGGGGGGGGGGGGTGCGAAGTGGCATCTCTCTGCTTGGTTTGAAAATGGTTTATCAAATATGAACACATAAATCTTGTTGACTGTGTTGCCTAATTAGTCTGATCTTATCTCTTTTTATATTATCCTAAGCATTATCCTTTTTTGCCCTTTGGGTGAGCTAAAAACTTATATTAAAAGCTTTAAAATAGCATCTTAGTGACCAGGACTTAGAGCAAGCATTTAGCAGGATACTTATACTTAGAATTTGACTTATTTTTTAAGTATACCCATAAATGCACCCCAGTTTAAAGTAAAGATTTGTGCGTAAACAGCATTCAGATACACATTTTATGTAATTTCATGTCAGGTGCGCAAGTTTTATTTGGACCCACTTGTAATGTAATGAGGCAAAGCTTGGATTTGACAGCTGATCAGTGGAAAATGAGCATCATATTTTTCTTTTACAATTCTGAGTTGCATTTTTGAATCAGAAAGATGATTATTTGAGGATTAAAATATGCTGATTAGCAGTTGTAGAAAAACCCACTGCATTGTGAGTGAAAAAGAAGCAAACAGTTTGCGAATGCGTAATTGGTATCCAGTGTATAATGAGATACAGGGAGCTGGTTTGGGAACGACCTGCAAGATATGGAAATCTTTCAAAGACTACATTTATTTGAAATGCATTCTTCAAAACAAATGCAGTCTTCATTTTGTATTTGTTTGTTTAAAGGCGCAAAATGTAACTTTTTGACCTTAAGAATATGCGTTTCTGACTAGTTCTGATGACACACCAACATTCAATATGCGCATTACTTGAGCCATCACTGCCCAGTCATGTCCTGAGGCTGAGAAATCACACCATACAACTTTTCCATCTAAGAGGTGTGACGTTGCAGCCGACTATTGGTTTCGTACCATATCATGTGCTAGCAAACAGATATAAACGCACTGGGTGTTTTGAACGTGCGCCATGGCGGATTCGGCAAAGAAACACAAGGAGACATAATTGGAGGAAGAGAGAAAAAGAAAGAGCGGAAGGGAAAGAACAAGAGATAAGACAAGTTCAAGATAAGACTGTCTTTTACTGGCTTGACTGGGCTCACAGTACAGATAGGATGCAAGATGATGCTAGTTTAGCAGTCGATAAGGGACGTGTCACTGAGAAAATTGCTAAAAGTTCTGTTGCACGTCTTTAATAAGTTAATAACAAAATGCAACTACTGTACATCAGAAAGTTTGGTCTAACACCTCCATATGCAGCAAGTCATATAATTTAGCCAAATGACAATGGATTTAAATTATGGGCTTTACGTTGGCTTTCCTATGCAGGCTGATAGTAAACCATTTATGGTAATATGCTTGGTCGGCTCATGAGTGGCCAGCTCTGATAAAGCACTGTGTCTAATTAACACGCTGACAGCACCACTGTCTGGGCAATCACACTCTTCCACTTTATTAAAGTGGTTAAGGAAGTCACTCTGGCCCTTGGGGGACTGGTACAGTAATTTTCCCCCTGCAAGCCAGATGATACGCCCAGAGATGAGGCAAACCAAGTGTGACTGTCTCTCCTTCTCGCTTTCTTTTTCTCCCATCTCCTCTTCTTTTTCTCCATTTTCTCTGCCTTGTTCCCTGTGCTTCTCTTGCACATCAGTGTCTTTTCTTCCCCTCCCTTTTTTCATCTTCCTCCTCCTCACTCTCCATGTGAGTCGGAAATGTAATATTGCATGCATTCCTCTGCCCTTTTTCTTTTCTTTTTTTTTGTTTTTTTCCGACTGAGGTCTAAAAATAACTCCCACAGCAGAAAATGCTGACTTTTGCTTCCTTCACCATTTTCGTGTAAACAATGAGACATTTTGATTGGTCAAGATGAACCTCTGATAGCTGCGCATCAGAGCCGAGCTTGATTGGTGTGCAGTTGGCAGCAGTAAAGAGTAAAAGCACAACAGAGAACACATTGAAGCTGCAAATAATATTTAGCATAAGAGATGAGGGAGATGGTTATTGCGTTTACTATGTGGCAGCTGAACTGTGACATGTAGTCGAAGCGAGACTCTTTTAGATATAATTTAGATGATGCTTTAGCTCTGATCATTCCTGACATTTTTACCACTGAAATAACTCCTGATGCTCATCACAGTCAGAGCTTCATACATTTGCAAATATTTGTAGTGTCACAATCAAGACAAATAGCACAAAGCCTCACAACAGGGAGGAATTTACAGGGGGGGCAAAGGATGGCAACTGCCCCATTCTATGCTGGGATGGCCAAGTCCAGTCCTCGAGAGCCACTTTCCTGCAACTTTAAGTTGCATCTCTTCTCCAACACACCGGAATCAAACTAATGGATCACTACAGGCTTCTGCACAGCTGAATGACATGTGCCTGAGGTTATTCAGGTGTGTTGAGGAAGGGCTGCATCTAAGATGCATCTAAAAAGGATTGTGGCTCTCCAGGAATAGATTGGCCACCCCTGATTTAGTGTGTTGTCATCCAACTTTTATATCCTTAAATTAAACATAAAAAAACAAACAAAAAACCAAAAATATGGCCCCTCAAAAGCTTTGTCATGGCCCTACATTAAACACTCATCTGCCTCATGTTCCTTGGCCATACAGGGTGGCGTAATGCAGATATTCAGGGGAATGCAACCTGACAGTGAAGATACTCATCTGCCTAACATTATTCAGGCAAGGTCAGTTTCTTCAGGGGATGTTTTAACACAATAAGTTACAGTCAAAATAACTAAGTAACAATGAAATGTCTGCTGAAGATGAAAGATGCTTTGTTTTCACCTGCCAATAGTTGCTCACTGTTGTGCGATTTGTTGAAGCATGTTCCCTTACTTAGTTTTGATTACAGTAAACCCAAGATCAGTTTATGGCGAGTCAATATGTGGAAAAAGTCTGGAGAGTTGCTGTTTTAGGGGCTCGAGTTTTACTGGCAATTCTGTATGATTAATATCACATCAATAAGGCTGATCAGTTCAACCATATTACCAGTTTATAAGGACATGGATAAGGAGATACTGTTGAAGACGATCTGGCATCACGCACAGAGTGCACTCTTTGGCACAATGCCAGGTGCTGGACCTGCGTATTTGCCCTCCACCCCACGCGAAACTCAGTAAAAAATAGTATCAATAGTTTAAGTTCTTTTTATGTACTTATTTTGATGATTTTTTTTTATTCAAGAGTAAATGTTGTCTTAGTTTTCTTAGAAAGGATGATGATAAATAGTTTTCAAGAGTTTTGTAGTTTTTTTTGTTTTTTTTTTTTGGGGGGGGGGGGGGGGGTTATACAAAGGGGGTTTTCAGACACTCCACTCAGTATGTTCAATATCCTAGACCTCTTGTTGCTCACTTGCCACCCTATATGAATTTTCAGGATCCGCCACTGCCTAAGAGGCTACAGTTAAAACATCCAGCATGGACACTGCACTGAAAAAGGAAAAAAAAAAGAAATGCTTGTGAGTATTCCTTTTCGCTGCATGCATAGGAGAATGTTATTTCTATCTGTTAGCGGCTACAGATGGGATATCAGGGGATTCTGCTGTGGGAATTCAAAAAGAATTTGATGGGAAACAGATCTGCGTTTGTTTCCAACTATCAGTCCTTTGTAGGGACCTGTGGTTTTTAGCAACACAGTTCAAACAAATTGTGACACAGTCGAGGAAATAAAGAAAATTTGGTTCCAGAAAACATCTTCACCTCAGCCACCATTATCCTGACACCGTGCATCATTTTTCCCTCGTAAAATTCATTGGCGCTTAGAGGCATGAAAGGGATATTTTCTGCAATATGTGTGGTATATGATAGGGAACTGATATGACTGTGGTTGAAATCTTCGCTATCTGAAGCAGAGTATTTTCTGCAGGTCACTGATAGAAAATATTCGGCTGTGAGCTTCCTGCTTGCGTGTCTGCCGTCTGCTAGCTGTACTACTACTAGATCTGGCATTAAGCTCATGTTGTGATTTGCTGCAGAGCACTTTTGTTTGTTTACAAAGCATGCTAATATGTTTTACAGACAAGAAAGCTCTTGCTGAGATAGTTAGAGGCTGTTGTTGTTATCCTTTACTTTCTCTGATCTGAGATGCACCCAGAGAGACCTGTGGGTGGTTTATAACACTTCTCTGACTGATCAAAGGTCAACCCTTAGCAGGGCAGTGACACTGACCTGACGCCTGTGTGCTGTGTGAAGTGGCAAAGTCTAAGGGCTTCTGACAAGAGCCATAGTGACTCAGTCAGGCTTTAACCCTCAGTGTGCAATGACCAAACAGTGCCAGCTTTCTGCTCACCTTGCGTTCAAAATGTTCACGTCTTTGAGCAGTTTTTGGGTGCCTTTAGTGAACTTCAGAATGAAACCATAAGGTTATGCAAGTTTTAGAAAATATTACAGGAAAATAAAATGCTATTCATGTTAAAACAACATGAAGATGGAATTTGCCACAAGCAGCTGGTAAAATTTGCAGTCAGTGGAAAGATTTTCAGACTACTCCTCATCCAAGATTAAAGAAGAAGAAAATTATTTTAACAGATCTAACTCCTTGTAGCACACACCAATCCTTTCAAGTCATCTCCACAAATTAGCATAGGAAACACTTACACTCATTGTTGCCACTTAGCTACTTTGTCGCTGTATTTAGCGACTTTTCAGACCCCTCTAGTGACTTATTTTTAAAAAAGCGACAAGCAACAAAATTTTTCTGGTGTTTATGGAGACAGATAAAACAGTTTATGTCGCTCTCTGTCCATTCAAAATTTTATGATACCTGAGTTGCCAAGATGAAGTAAACTTTGGCCTTTCAACATGGTGGAGTGCAATGAAAATATCTTGAATGGGATGCATTGCATTATGTTTTAAGTTTCTGCTGCTGCTGTTTGGTTAGTTTGTAGTCTGCATAATTCTGTGACGTACAGAACTTTAATACTACTGCCATTTAAATTTAGTTTAGTTTTTAAAAATAAGGTTATTGTTTGGTTTACCTCCTCAGAGCTGCCAGAGAAGCTAGCACCTAGCTAGCTAGTCAGTTGAGTATTTCACTTCATTACGACAACAAATCACTTTAACACAACACACTGGTCATTTCCACGTAACAAGTGAAAACGATCATATTTTCCATACCACATGAAGGCACCATTAATTCTTTCTGTGTAATTACTGTTTTATACACTAAGGACACATAGCCTGCTAACACTGTTGAAACAAGAAACGGACATTAAAAACAGTATCTTTTGAAAAGTAAACAATGTTGACCTGATGTTACTGAATATATTTAATAAAGTTTACCTTTTCCCACCCATCATTAAGGTTCTACTTCGCAAAACAGTAGTGATGAATAAAAGGGAGATAATTGCCATATACAGTACTTGTGTGTAGGACTCCTCACTTCTTAACTCCATTGCGGCATTAGCATGTTGTTGTCCACAATTAGCTCCTCTGGCTGAGATACAGGAAGGCCATTTTAGGATTTTTATATAGGCCCATATGTGACTTATAAAACTTTCCCATCACTCCTATGCACAACTCCACTAATTCCTGAACTTAAAGGTTAAGTTCATTTTTGTTTTAATCTGGACCTTATTTCTAGGAGTATATACGTGCATTTACTCACCGGTAAAGTTTCTGCATCACTTTGAGTCTTTCAGAAAATATTATGTTGAGTTGCCCTTCGGTGTTCCTCCAGTAAAATGGAAGATACGGGGCAGCCCCTATATAAGACATTATCTGCAGCAAAACTCCTTGATTTTTGCCAATACTTGGGGTAGAATGAACAAACGAACGAGTACTATTGTCCCGTGAGTTCAGATTTAGCTTTCCATTAGTTATCAGGGTGTACTACACACTTTTCGGGGCCGCTTTTGTAGCACAGCTGAGAAGAGCAGCTACCCAGACAACAACAGTAACACAAATTGCGAAACTCTGAACTCACAGGACAATAGTACTCATTTGTTTGTTCATTCTACTTAAAGCGATGATGAAACGAAGGAGTTTTGCTGCAGATAATGTCTTATATAGAGGCTGCCCCGTCTCTGCCATGATACTACTGGACGTTCACCGAAGGGTGACTCAACGTAATATCTTCTGAAGTCCTCAAAGTAATGCAGAAACTTTACCGGTGAGTAAATGCACGTATATACTTCTAGAAATAAGGTCCAGGTTGAAAAAAAAATAAACTTATCCTTTAAGGTAGCTCCTCTGTTTCCTGTCTCCCATTACTGCACAAACTGATTAATCCAGGTGTGTCTGGCCAGTTACTGAGGTCAAGCACACCTGGACTAATCAGTAATGAAAGACAGAAAACAAAGGAGCTACGTTAAGTTCAGGAAGTAGTGGAGTTGTGCGTAGAGCCCATTACAAAATGAATGTTTGTAAATGATCATAAACATCATAATTTAGAGGGAAAACTTTTTTTTTCTCTTTTTTTACGTGTAATGGAAAGCTACGGTTAGATTGAATTAACTCACCTGTCCAACAGAAAGGCTGCAACCTTCACGTTAGTTTTGAAGTCCCTCTCCCTCATGTTTTCTCTCCATCTAGTCAACGCTATACTAATGTAGGTTCCCTTTTCTCTATTTTTTTTTCTTTTCTTGGCTATTTTTCGGCAAGTTGAATGATTCACGGTCGTCTTTGCTCGTTTCTTCTCCCCCATCAACAGCATGCAGGGATTCACAAATTAAACGTGGAAAGCTAACAAGTTTGTTGTTATGTAACATGGCAGAATTCCGCTGTGTGCACCTCCACCTATGTATTTATAAACAACTCATTCTACGCTACGAGAATGCTTTCATTTGGATGTAATTGTGATTAGACTTCAGTAAGATAGATAGATAGATAGATAGATAGATAGATAGATAGATAGATAGATAGATAGATAGATAGATAGATAGATAGATAGATAGATAGATAGATAGATAGATAGATAGATAGATAGATAGATAGATAGATAGATAGATAGATACGTGTCATCTACTACTTATTGGAAACAGTCTGATGTATACACACATTTGTTGTTGTTTTTTATCCAATTGTAATATAAATGTATCTATTTTCTTGCAAAAAGATGTGTCTAGGAGGGTTTTTTCATGCAAAAGATCACAAAGCTATTATACACATGTGTAAGAGGGGGATTCAGGCTAATGCAGGCTATTCCCCTCTTCCCCAGTGGTAATCAGTCAATGCACAAAGCAAGTCATTGCAATTGTAATAGCTTCGAACCTTGGTATTGTTGTGTTGTGTACAACATGCCCTCTTGACACCTCATCCCAAAGGTCTTTTTCAATCCAAGGAGATCCCATTTGAATGGGGGAAATGCAAATGCATTCTACAAGCTAATGTCTGCATAAACATTCAGGTGGAGAATTTGGATGCTTGTTCTGTCAAGTGTTGCTTCACTCAAAAACCAAAGCCACACCAAGCAGAAACCAAACACATCATCTTACAGCCTTCCTGTTTTTCCCACCTGCCACCACTCCCACCTCCTCCCTGAGGCGATACTTTTCTCCCCCCTTCCCCTGGAGTGGTGGTAACAGTGAACAAGGAGGCATGACTACCACGACAAAACACAGGAGAGGGAAGCCTCCTTCATGCCTCATTGACTTTGTTTTCTCTGGCTAATTTTTCCTTTCTCAAAGCTGCCCGCCTCCTGTCCCTCAAAAAAATAAAACACACGCGCGCACGTGCACATGCACAAACACACATTCCATTCATCTCCCGCCCTCCCCCTTTCCACGCCTCAGCGTTTTTGACGGTGATTTTGACACGCAGGCTGTCATGCAGCAGTTCTCTTGGAGGTGGCGATTAACAGAGCTGTCGCCATATGGAGTGAGATCAGCCGTCAAAACCCTACATAATTGGCTCAGTGAGGAAAAATACTTACGTAACCAGGCTGGAAAAGGGGAGGGGAAAAGTGGTGAAGGCGGACACTTTGGTCTCTGCAGCTGCCAATATTAAATGCCCATTAAAACACTTGCAAGTGATTCATTAATAATGAGAAGCTAAATGCATCATAAAACCCAGAGGAAGGCAGGACACATCTACTATTGTGTGTGTTAGAAGAAGAGAATAATTTCCCTTAGCAACAAAAGGGGAATCAATGTAACAGAACTGAAACATTAGCCAGTTGTGTGCTACGATAAGCCACATGGAGGAATAAGAAAGAACAATTTATCATATTAATGCAGGAAAAACTCACATTTGATGAAGCCATTGTCATGTCTGCACCTAATATTGAAATGGACTTGAAGTCTGAGCCAAGGGTTTACATTGCTGACGGCCTAATTATATGGATTGGCTGCAGTAGAGCGTAGCCTATCAGCTCTGGGGAGAAATTAATTCTGGTACAGGGGAAGAGAGAGGAGCAGGCAGCAGACTGCTTCACTGCTGTGAATTGATGGCTGCAGAGGCTGCTGTGTGTGTGTGCATGTGTGTATGCGCGGGGTTTTGCTTCACTTAAAGCTACACACGGCTTTACTGTGGGGTGTATTCTTTGTGATTTAGAAACTATGTCTAACTCTGACAGATATGTGTTGAATTACAACAACAGCCATAAGCAAGATGTAAATGACGTTCCATTGATTCACTGCCACGTTGTGGCACCCTCTGTGTGCTGTGTGATTTTTCTTGCTGAATCGTGTATGTACAGTACATTAGCCCTGTAGATTTCTAAACAAGCTGGTGGTCAAATTATTGCGCTGAAAGTACACTGTATATTGCCTGCGAGAAGTGCTTTAAGGCTTTAAGTTTGTTTATGTTGGATTTAGTTTTTGTAGCAACCAACAACAACAACAACACACACACGCGCCCATAGTGCCAACTTAAGACACTGGGTTTATACAAGATTAAACTAAGAGCACTGCTGTTCTTCATCTCAGAGACATCTAGCCACAGAATCTGTCACATAAACATAAAAAATAATGATGGCAGCAAATAGCCTGTTTATCCCAAGCCTGACACTGCAGAAATGCAGTTCAGAAAGTATTTATCATTTCTTTTCATTTTTGGGACTATCTGATCTGCCTTAACAGCAAGACCAGCTGCTAGATAACAGGGAATGCAGGCCTATCAGTTCAAGAGATTGTTGTCACCTTTGCTATTAGAACTACTGACTTTACCTCAGTCATGTTGTTGGCTGCAGCAAGTAAGATGCATTTTTTAAAAAAAAATCTTTTTTCTTCTTTAACTTTTTGGAAATGCAACTTTTTTTTGACTTACACACAACCATCAGCTTTAGTGTTTCTTAATCAACAAGCTGGAGCTTCATAGGGGCCGATAAGGGTGGGGCTGATGTCTTACTGATACCTGAAAGAAAAAAGTTGGAGACCTGCAGGGACTGTCTGTCTTTTCCTTTTCTTTTACCTTATGTAATATTTCCCCCTGTTTTCAGTCCCCTCACTGGTGTCTTTGAATGACCATTCTTTGGTCAGGTGTTTGTACTAAAGCTCATCAGCTTTGGTTTTGAAAATCAAACCTGGTAAATGTTTAAAAATAAAAGTTAGAGAAAGCAACTTTGCTTAACCAAAAATGTGCAGCTTATATTGCTTTCATTTTTCATAACATTGCTATCACAGTGTCAGAGGGTGACAAACACACCAAGCTTCTTTGGCTGAGAAACGCCTGTACAGCATATTTGTTTTTGTTTTTTTTAATCGGCTTTCTTTGTGACTTTATCTAACTAAGGTATTAAAAATCATTTATTTATTCATTTATCTATTTATTTACTTATTAATTTATTTTCTGTTCTGATATAATACTATTTTCTGCAGAGCAAATCACGTAACACACTCTAACTGTAAATTACCTCGTTAACATGAACCTAACTATTTGGAATATGTATATTTTTAGTCACATATGAAATGATTGAAAACATTTTTTTAAACATATTCCAACAATGTTTAATAGCCTGCAGTAAAAAAAAATTGCAACTTTTGTTGGTTGTTTTTGCTATCAAACTTGGCACTTAAGGAGATAACCGCAAAATGTTTGTCATGTGTTTTTTATACGGAGTTTTTATTTCTTTGTTCAGACATATGTCTGAATAAAGAAATTAAAATTAAACCAGGAAATGTCAGTCACTCGTGTTGAGGATATGACATGTTAGTGTTTTATCTTTCCTCAGGTTAGTTGCGTAAACGTATTGGTTTCCAAGTTATTAATCTTCTCGGTTGTTAACTGTAAGGCTTGTATGTTATGTTAGTTAAAATGAAAGTATTCCCTGATGGGAAAAAATCCACACAGAATAGCTAAAAATTGCTAATTACTTTTTGTACCAAAAAATGTGCCAACAAAAAAAAAAGGGGGGGGGGGGGGGGGGCTGTGATTGTGCATGTGTTGCAAAGCAGACAAGACTTTTGAGGTTGGTGCCACCACATTTCATGAGGAGTGGGAGGATGCGAATTGAAAACTTTAATAAAATATCTAAACTGAATAGTTCTTGGGGCCCGTAGAAGCATCCTGCCTCAGCACCTTGTTAATTAGCTGAGGTTGAGGCAGTCTGGCTTGGAACCATTGCACAGTCTGATTGCTGTCAACATAAATCAGCACATAATATGCTCTGTGTCGTAATCACAAATGGTGAGGCAGACACTCTGCAGTGTCCCCTCATCCTGTAGCTAAACACAAATGCGCTTACTTAAAGCCAGCCTTTTTTACAGTTCAGTAATCCCACCTGCAGTATGTAGAACTCTGTACACCGTTTGGCAAACATTCCTATGGCCTGCAATTTCACGCTGCCTTCCTAGAACACGACTTCTCGGGCGGAGGCTGCCAATAGTTGACAGACACTGGCATTGTATACACACCAAAAGGCCTAAAACCTTCCAAGCAGAACATTCTTCCTTGGTCTCTGCCTCATAGCACTTTCATGTTATCAGTCCAGTCAGTCTGACCAGTGTGTTATTTATGTGTACCATCACCCCCTTCTCATGCTGTGTGGAGATAGGTGTCAGTGGCTTTGTTAGAAATCCTACCGGCGTATCTGTCTTGCTTATACTAAGCTGTGGATGGCTGTCATATTTGGCAGCATTGGTTGGTAGTCTGTCTTTTAGAGTGACATGGAATACATCAAGAGAATGCACATGCATATTTGTGAGATTCACATAGCACTACAGAAGCATGTACATGTGATTGTATACAGTAGCCTACTGGCTGAGTCATATACCTGTATGTGTTTGAAGTGTTGATAAATTGATTTTTTAAAGGAAACATTATTTTATGCAAGTTGACATCTTCCACTGTCTTATTGTTTAGTCTGTAGGATGCTTCACACAAAATACAACATAAAGATGGCACAACAGCTCTATTTTCCACCATGAATTTGCACTAAGGGATCTATTCACTCCACTTCACCCCTCTTTTTGGGGGGGTTCTCTATCTCTTGAGATTTGGTAGCACTCAACCTCAAAGCTTTTCATTATGATATGAGTGCATACTACAGTAGGTATGGGCATTTGCGATCATCGTTTTGATCGATCGTCGGGAGAATTAACGGTCAATTATTGATGTAATCATTAAGAAATGCACGTTAAAAAAATGATTACACATACTACAGGGAGACGATTTTTTTTTCTAAAATACATATTTATTTCTTTTTTTTTTTTTTTTTTTTTTTTTTTTTTTTTTACTTGTCCTGTCCAGCATCGAAGCAAGCAGAATGGAAATCTGATTGCTTTATTCTGTTGAACAGTTTTGCTTTACCAAGCGGAGCTTTATGAACATAAGGCTCCACTTGATATCATGTTTATTCATTTTATTTTTTTATTTAAACATTTGTCTATTACACCATTCCATATCATACTGCTGGGCCTGACAAGGGAGAAATGAAAGTTAACAGAGGTAATGATAGAAAGTGAAACAGAGAGAAAGGAGTAAGGAAGAGGAAGAGAGAGAGGAGAGAAAACATGAATCCACTTACACAGTTCACTGGTACATCTGTACCGCGATCCCTAAACAGCCAAGGTCTCTGTTGGAAAACAAAATCATACAAACACACACAAACACACGCAGAACTACGCAGAGAAGAGGTACAACCTAGTCATCGCAATGGGAAGTAGAGAAGAGGTACAACCTAGTCATCGCAATGGGAAGTAGAGAAGAGGTACAGCCTAGTCATCGCAATGGGAAGCAGTGTCACAGTGTCAACATGCATAATAAAGGGTGCTCCGTGGTGATACAGTCATGCAGATGCAGCCTCGTCTCTGCAAGGAGGAGAAAGCCCGCAAGGCTCACGACCCAGGCCCCCAGCAGCCACCCAGAGGCCCAGATCCCAGCTACCCCCCCAAAGAGCGGACATGCATCCCCCGAAGGGCGGCAAAAGGCGGCCCCAGCCGGAGCCCCCGCAGTCTGGGGGCCCAGGCCCCAGCGGACCAAGACCAGCAGCTGCCGACCCCACCGGGCGCCGGGCGTCCCCCGGAGCGGAGACAGCGCCGGGCCCAGGGCCCAAGCGCCCAGGAGCAGCCACCCCCCCCCGGACCCGGGCGGCCCAACCGAAACCCAGGAGGACCGGACCCCCCAGACGACGCCCCCCAGGGCAGGCCAGCCCCCACCCCAACGTCCCTGCCCCACACACCTGACACCAGGGCGCCACCACCTCTACCACCCCCTACCCCGCCACCACGCTCACACACACACTCCCCACACACCTACCCCAACACTAGGGCTGAAAGATATACCGCCACCGCCCCCGCATCGAGACACGGGCACCCAAGACATCAATACCGCAAGAGCAACCACATACAAGATACAGATCCCCCCTGCGCCCGCCCCGCACAAAAAGCCCCGGAAGCCACAAACAAAACCGCACCCCCCACCAAAGCGCCCGGCCCCCAACCAACCCGCAGCCACACCGCACCACACCGACACCAAGATGCCCGGCACGAACACCGAGATACGAACCTCCGCCCACACCGCCCAGCCCTACCCAACACCTCCGTGTACCCCCCACACACACACATACACCCACCCACTCCGCTCTCCGACCTTACATACCCACACTCACTCCTCCCTCCACCCCCAACACTCTCCTCCCTCTACCGTCCACACCTACCCCCACCTCCTCATACCCTCTAACACACACATGCACTCCCCCCACATAGCTGCACCAACCCCTCCCTACCCCCCCACACATACGCCCCCACCTCCCTATACCCCCAATACCCCATACAGTCCCCCCCTTACATGTCCAGCCCCGCCCATCCCTCTGACCTATCACACTCCCGCCCTTCCTTCCTTCAGCCCCTCATGACCATCCCTACTAGACACTCACGAGCATGCCACTCCTTCCTCCATCCCCCTTTCCTCCAACCACTTACCCACATCTCCTCCCTCTTCCAGCCCAAGTTCCTCCCTCCCACATTTCCTCTTTCACACTCTCATTCATTATTCTTACATACCCACCTCTCTCTTGCCCATGCCCTCGTGCCTCCTGAGTGGTAGCTCGGGCCGGGGAAGGAGCCGTGAGCTCCAAGCCCCCAACACGTCCCCCCCCCCCCACCACCACCCCCATCCCCCACCCCCGGACGCAGCAGGCCAGGCATCCCCCAGGCCAGCAGTTCCCCCGCAATGCAGCCAGCCTTAACCACTGGCGCGTGAAGCAGCCACTGTCCCCCCTCCCCCCAGTAGCGCCCGGGAGACCGAGGTATGAAAGGACCCTGCCCCCCCCCCCCCCACCCCCCGCTCATGACTGTGTGTGTAAGATGTGTGTTGTTTGCAGTTAAAACTAAGGGGCAGTGCCAAGTCATGCCGGGAGTGGGGTCGCGTAGGGGGCATGACCCCCCAACCGGCCCCTCCCTCCTTCCACACACTATATGGCCCGCCCCTCAGAAGTGGTTGTGAGCTGTTGTTATTTTATGTGTTTAGGTGTCTAAGTGTGGTTAAAACTGGGGAGCAGGCTGTCTCTAGACGTGGCAAGCAAAGGCACTTTTGGTGCCCTCCCTCACCACGCCCGCTTGACACGCACCCTCCCCAAAACCCTACGTGTGTGTGTGTGAGGTAGAGCAGGGGGGGGGGGGGGGGGGTCTTGGGAAAGGAGACCAGGGGGGTATATGAATTCCCCCCTGGAAGAAGAGCCGTTACCGGCATTAGGTACCCCTGCCTCCCGGGATCCCCCCAGGGCAGAAGGGGCAGGCATGGCCGCCCCCACGGCCCGGCGTCTGGCGTTCACCACAGAGGGGCCAGCCTCGGCCCCTGGGGGCGCTCGACCATGCCAGGCCAGGGAGGGGGAAAAGGGACGGGAGCGGAAAGGGTCGGCGGAGGGGCCAGAGTCACCGGCCCAACATCCCCAGGCCTCGCAAACCCCCCAAGAGGCACGCAGAGCTGCTATTTTTTTTTTTTTTTTTTTTTTTTTCCTCCCCCTTTCCTCCCCCACTCTATTGTATCACCCCTAAACCCTACTTCAAACAACCAACGACTTTACCCCCGTCAACACTCCCTCATCCCATCCTCCTCCCACCCCTCCTGTATAGCCAGTTAGTCCCCGCACATCCGCCCCCCAGTGACCATGCCCCCCCCCTCCAAACCCAAGCCTGCACCCCCACCCAGGCCGCGCCAGAGCCACCACCCACCCACCCACCCACCCACCCACACACACCCCCCACCCACCCAGCGCCCCGCATCCGATCCCCCCACAGAACCATCCCCGCTCCCCACTCAAGCCCCCCCCAACCCGACACACACAAACCCCACCAATGCACCACCACCCCCACACCCAAACACCCATCATCCATGCACCCCCACCCACCCACCCATCTCCACACACCCCCACAGGCAGCCACACACACACACAACCGCATTCACGCCCCCCCTCCAGTCACACACCCACCCACACATACCAAGGACGGGGACCACGGGGCCACCAGCCCCCCCACGCCACAAGTCCACCGCCCCCAGCCCCCGGACCACGCGAGACCAACCCGCACGAGACCACCAGGCCAGCCCCAACCGACACAGCGGCCGGGCGGGACAGGCACCCGGCGCGGAAAAGACCCGGCCACCCCGCAACCCCCCACCTCCACACACTAGAGCTGAACGATATGGACCAAACCCCACACCCCGACAGCCACGCCAGACACCCCAACATCGATACGACACAACACGACCACGGGTCCGCCGAAAACCAAGCACCCCGGCGGAAAGCGCAGCTCCGTCCGCGACCCCCAGAGCCCCACACGCAGGACAAGCACAGGGGAAATCCACACCCCCCACATAGCCGCCCCCGCGACACCAACATCCCGGATGCCCACATCCCGACACAGACACGACAACGATACATCCCCCAGCCCCACCACACACACACCCCCACCAGCACACACACCCGCACGCACACAGCAGAGGCGCCCCCGGCCCCCGGCGCAGTGACTAGACGTCACCAGGTCGTGAGGACCGGCCAAATCCAGAGGAGGCACGTCCCGCCGGCCCGCCCCCCCCCCAGCGCCAAGCCGGGTCCCCCGGCCCCGGAGGCAGGGGCCACCCCGGAGCACCGGGGCCCAGGACCCCCCGCCCCCCCCCCCGCCCCGGGACGACCCCCGGCCACCCGGCGCCAGCCGACAGCCACCGGCCAGGGCATATTTATTTATTTATACATATTTATTTCAACTCTCCACTGCTTTACAACCTCAATCATCTTCTCGGCGGGAAGTCGGCGGTAGTGCCACATTATGGTGAGGTACAGGGGTTAGACAATGAAACTGAGGGCGCTTTCACAAAGCTTTTTTGATTCGAATCAGAGTCCGTTTACTCGGAAAGTCCGCTTACTTCAGGGAGTTGTGAACGCGCAAACGGACTCTGATCCGGAACAAACAAGCGGACTCGGTCCGCCTACAAACGTGGGTCTCGGTGCGATTGAAGCGAACCAAATACAGGAAGTGGACTACAAATTGCATAGGCATTGTGGGTAAAACGTTTCACAACGTGGGCAAACGCTACGACAACAAACACACCTGAGGGACTGCGGTACTTATAAAGATGGCTCGTAGTCATACGTGGAGTTACGAGGAAGTAAAAGCTTTAATGGATATCTGGTCTGATGAAATCATATCCAGCTCCTCATACAAAAATAATGTCGCTTAGTGAGGGGAACAGAAGTTGTGAGAACCTTCTTGTACGTGCGTCTTGTCCACTCCTACGGTAAATCCGAGAGCAGCGCAATAGAGCAACGTGAACGCGATCTCGGTCCGGAAGACCACCCCTGCCCCCAAGCGAACCGAGTCCCCAAACGGACCGAGTCTCGCGGACTATGCTTTCTGAATGCACCCTGAAACACCTGTCATTTTAGTGTGGGAGGTTTCATGGCTAAATTAGACCAGCCTGGTGGCAAATATTCATTAATTGCACATTGCACCAGTAAGAGCAGAGTGTGAAGGTTCAATTAGCAGGGTAAAAAGCACGGTTTTGCTCAAAACATTGCAATGCATACAACAATGTATCAGAGTTCAAAAGAGGACAAATTGTTGGTACATGTCTTGCTGGCGCATCTGTGACCAAGACAAGTCTTTGTGATGTATCAAGAGCCACAGTATCCAGGGTAATGTCAGCATACCACCAAGAAGGACGAACCACATCCAACAGGATTAAAAGTGTGGACGCAAGAGGAAGCTGTCTGAACGTGATGTTCGGGTGCTAACCCGGATTGTATCCAAAAAACATAAAACCACAGCTGCCCACTTCACGGCATTCGCTTGGCCCAGGACTTGTGCTAGATGGGCCAAGGACTACTGAACCATTCTGGAGGACCATGTGCATCCAATGGTTCAAACATTGTATCCTGAAGGTGGTGCAGTGTATCAGGATGACAATGCACAAATACACACAGCAAGACTGATGAAAGATTGGTTTGATGAACATGAAAGTGAAGTTGAATATCTCCCATGGCCTGCAAAGTCACCAGATCTAAATATTATTGAGCCACTTTGGGGAGTTTTGGAGGAGCGAATCAAGAAACGTTTTCCTCCACCAGCATCACGTAGTGACCTGGCCACTATCCTGCAAGAAGTATGGCTTAAAATCCCTCTGACCACTGTTCAGGACTTGTATATGTCATTTCCAAGACGAATTGTTGCTGCATTGGCCGCAAAAGGAGGCCCCACACCATACTAATAAATTATTGTGGTCTAAGACCAAGTGTTTCAGTTTCATTGTCTAACCCCTGTAGCTCTCTGCTGTTAAAGCGGTCCGACAGTCTGTTGTTATGGCAACGCTAGCTGCTGTAGCTAACTTGTTTAGCAGCTCCTGCTTTCGCTTCTCGTGTTTCAATGAGCCTGGTTATGGTGCGCCATAAAGGAACTGACCGGTTTGAGTAAATTCACCAAATCTCAGAAACCTTTTCCATTGACGACACATCTGGGCAACATATCCACTTTAATTATTTTACAGATTCACTCCGTAGTTTTGCCTGCCTGCTTTCCATCACAGCCCCTCCGGCTTAAGACTGGGACAATGGCGGGTTGAACAGAGGATTCATTACCTTTAAGCACTGTCAGATGAGCGTTTTTTAAATGGTACATTATGGGAGTTGTTGTGTGGTTTTTATAAAACATGTCACAGTATTTACTGTGTAAGGTGTAATTTTCT
The DNA here is from genome assembly GCA_023101725.1 of Atherinomorus stipes. Classification (NCBI taxonomy): domain Eukaryota; kingdom Metazoa; phylum Chordata; class Actinopteri; order Atheriniformes; family Atherinidae; genus Atherinomorus; species Atherinomorus stipes. Next base: position 178,432 of record JALJCO010002219.1, on the reverse strand, counting down.
AACTCAAAATGGTTTTATTACCACCACATAGCGAAATTTATTACACAGCTTCAAGACGTGCACTACATGAATGAACTCTGTTTTATAACACCGTCGGGTGATCGAAAAAAAATTACGTGATCGAAAAATTTCTTAATGATCAATTATCGATCATTGATTAATTGTGTCCATCCCTAGAGCATATCATAAAAAGCCAGCGCAGATTACCACCTACCAAACTGGTTTTAAATTTTATTTTCAACTTCTCACATCTCCCTCGTCTGCTGTTTGGCCACAGCTTGATCCTTTTTTTCTCCTCTTTTTTTAGGCACAGTCTTCATGAATCATGCACTGAATCAACCCAGGTGGTTCAAAACAATCTGACACTTAAGTCAAAATTCACAAAGTTATTCCTTACACATCAGCTCTATAAACCCCAGGCTTCACTGTTAGTCCATTTATTTGTATTTGAAGGAGAATGTCTGGCTATAATAGGCTACTCTTCACCAAACTTTATAAGTTTATGTTAGTAATTTGGGAAGTTTTGGAGGGGTAGCAACGTTACGCACCTAAATACATGCCCCGAGACATCAAAAAGTTGTTTTTTAATTTTTTTAAATTTTTACTATGGTGATCATTTTAAGCTAAAGCAAAAAAAAAAAAATGCAGTCGGCTGCTGCTGGTCAAAATGACTACGCTGCATTATGCATGATTACAACCAGCAGTATAACAGTTAGTATATCCATAGTTGTCTTATCAAAATGTGACACTAATCTTTTGGCCCCGCATTCAGTATTTACTCTGCTTTATCTATGACAAATGTTATATTCTGTGATGCAGAACCCAATCAAGATTTTGGCCACAGGATTAGTATAGAAAAACACTTGGACTTGTTTGTTGTCTGTTTTTTGGCACTCTGCAGAAATGGTTTGTGATCTGAAATAAATAAACATTTGTACCTCCACCAAATGGAAGGACAGTCTCTTCCTTTTACTCAAGAATTTTTTTTTTCCTTCCATGTTGTGGGAAATATCACCACAGTCAGTATTGTTATTCTTATTTTTTTCATTTTCTTATTTTTTTCATTGATAAAGTGATTTATGTTCTGACCTCTACTGCCAGTGGTAATTCAATAAAAAATGCCAGTGGCATGTTTGAAGGTGATTGCAAATTGCTGATCCCATCCAGTGCGTTCCTTTTATTTGAACATCTGTACCTCACCTTTTATGCTATTGCGGTTAAAGTACAGTGTAGTTAGCATGACGAACAAAGGTTCTGACAGAGGCTCTGGAGTTTTGTCAAAGCACCCACCCTTCTGATAAGAATGAAGACTGCAGGCCTGATTGGGTGTCAGCAGAGCGGCCATACTGTCAAGGTTAAAAAGCCATATAAACCATTAAATAAAATCAGCATCGCTTTTGACAGCAAATTTATTAAAGTGGTATTTCTAAATAGGTCTTCTTCCTTTGAAATGGATGTATTTGATCTGGGAGCACAAAGGTAGGATAAGTGAGCCGCTGCTGCTTTTGGTTGCATTGAGGCTGGCAATGTCAGCTGCCGTTGTGATGCAACTAGAATGAGGTGTGCTGCACTTTCTTTTTCCTAGATAGAGACAGTGTAAGCTTCGACATTAGCCTATGCCTTAGTTAAATAACATAAAATTTTTGCCCTAGAATATTAAAGGGACACTGTGTAATCGGGAGCAGCTCCCTCATACTTTTCATGCTGCATTCGCGTGAAACCAGGCAGACCGACGACAGCCGATGCATGTAAAGTTATCACCGGCCTCTATGTGAAGATGTGGTCCGTCAGTTACAGTGACATCAGTCCACATCTGATTTGCTGTCATGGCGATGTCGTATTGTTTTCTCTGACCAATGTTTTACCGTATTTCGCTCGGCTTCATTAATTAAAATGGCATCTGGTTTGTTACCAACGGCCGTCTGCCCGACTGCACGTGAACCCAGTATCAGTGAGACGCTGGTTTCTCCCCACTGCAGCACGGTGACTTTTCAAAGGCATTACCTCGAACTGAGCTGAAAACTCCGGTGTGTCCGGTGAGTTTCTGTGTTTTCCTACTGTCACGCTTCTCCCGAACGCAAAAACATGGCGGTACGACATGGCAGCCTTCAGCGAGCCGCCCCGCTCGATGTGTAAATGAATAATGCGAACGGCAAATTTAGAACTTAGAGGAGCACTTCAGTTTGTTGATGGGAGTGATTACTGATTAATGAAAAAACACTTTTGAACCAAATAATCAGTTTTTGTGAATAAATAACAGGAGAACTTACACAATATCCCTTTAAGAATTGGCATTGAAGAAAAAGTTAACATAAACAAAGGTGTTTTGTGTTGGTGCAGAAGTAACACAAACATTGTAAAGTGAAGAAAATTATTGTCACTTATTAGTTGCACAGTTATTGGTTTCTATGTGCTGTAATAGTGGCAAAGTGAGAAAATTTTCATGGGGTTGACAAGGTTATTGCACTCATAGAAGTAGCACGGAAACCAATGCGCCATTATTGTTTCCAGTGTGGTACATTTCTGTATGGCATGTAATTAATTTATAAAGATGCTGAAGATGTGGGTCACATGTGTTTACATATACAGGCATGACTTCTATATGCAAGTAAAATGTGTTTTCCTAATCCTTAATTGTTCAAACATTAACCTTTTGTTAACCTTTCTGAATTCCTCTTAAAAAAAACATGACAGTTCTACATCTGAACTACTTTAAACAACAGATATACATTGCTGATAATCAGTTGAACTCTATGTTCTTTAATCATCTCCAGTAATTTGATTATTTATTTATTTTACCACTGTGGTGGTTAGGACCACTGCCTCACAGCAGGATGACTGGTTCAAGCCTCGGTGCTGGGCTGGGGTTCAACAGGACCCTGATTGTGTGGAGTTTGTATGTTTCCCCTGTGTACAGTATGCGTGGGTTTTTACCGAGTACTCTGAGGGGCCCTGCAATGGACTGGCGACCTGTCCAGGGTGTATCCTGCCTCTCAACCTCTAATCGCTGTGATAGGCTCCAGCTTTCCTGCAACCCTAAAATAGACTAAGCAGTACAGAAAATGAATGGAGTAAAAATTACTTACTGAAAAGGATTTCCTCAAATTTAGTTAAAATGACCTAAATTTAAACCCCTTCTCATATTTTGCCTTCCCTCCTTGCTTCTGTGATCAGGAAAAACAAAACAAAACAAGACAAACAAACAAAAAAAAGAAACTCATCACTGAAAGTTTGGACGTAAAAGTATCCAATCAAAATGGAGATTTTTTTTTCTTTTTTTCTTTCTTTTTTTTTTTTTTTTTTTTTTTTTTTTTAATATCCCATTTCTTAGACAGTAATAATGTTTGGCCCAATTATGGCCCACATCTGAATTTTTTTTTCCCTTGGATGACAGTATTGTTTCAGGGTTTGTGTGGCCACCTTAATCAGCAACTTATCCATTTCGCATTGAACAAATTTACTTTTTTTGTGCTGTTTTAACAATAAATTGTAGATCGAAAATCATTCTGCTAAACGGTGAAACGGTATTCTCCTGGTGTACTTATTTCAATGAAGAATGTTGGAAAATAAAACATTTATTAAATTAATTTAAAATGTTTGCAAAACGCACACACACACACACACACACACACAAAAGAAAAAAAAAACATATGTTGCAGTGTTTTACAAAAGTGTCACAGAATCAAACATTTGTAGTTGCAACAATCATAAAAAGCAGCCTGTAGGCCTACAGTACCTGCATTTTTGTAAATGCAGGAATTCTTTAAAGACATTTAGTGAAGAAATTTAAACACAACTTTTTAATTTCTGATGACAGAGTTGCTGAAACAGGCTGAAGAGGACATCATTTCTATGCCGTCTCTGCTGGACCGTTCGCTAGTGTTTGGTTGATTTGCCTGTGTGGGCTCTCTCCGGGTTAATTTCTGCATATACATCTCTGTGTTGGATTTGGAAGGGGAAGCATGGTGGAAAGCCTCCCTGTCATCCTCAACCCAAAGCTCTTCAGCTGAGGAATAAATTTTCCATCTCAAATTTCCCTCCACTAAACAATGACTGCCACCCCCACCTCCCCAGTCACCATTTATGGAGTTCAACAGCCCTCTGTTGCTACCTCTACTCCATGCTGCTGTTCCCAAGATGCCCATCTCACTTGTCAATACTGCCACAGCCTCCATAACTACAACCCAGTTGGATGCAGTACACCCTTTATGATAGTGAAATTCTGTTCAATATATCTGGGATTAACTGCCCGCTGACCCAAGACCCAAGCTATGATTACATTCAAAGCATTACTGTTTTCAGAAGTTGAACTTATGAAACATTTCCTGCCCAGTTTTGCCATATATGTTAAAGGGATGAAGTACCTAGGATTTTAGAATAAAAAAGAAATTGTCAGTCCTCCTATTTGCTTTTGGTGTTTCCTCATTCCACAGCTGCAAGATTCATGAGATGTAAATATGGCAGTATTTGCTCAGTTCTTCAGTCGCCTGCATTGAGGTTGTTTTTATTTATTTATTTATTTGCTTTTAAATTAAGAGCATAATCCTTTAATGCTTTGGACTTGGAGGAGTGTTGGAGCTGGGTAAGTGTGTAATGGGATGCGGGGCTGTATTGTTTTCAGTGCCTTTTCGTACATCTGCTGTTTTTTTCTTTAATATTGTGTGAAGCAGTTTCTATTCCATTTAGTTTGTTCAGATAAAGTCTGGGTGATTTATTGATTCTTTGATCAAATGATAAAATAACATTTTTTACATGCAACTCCAGCTGAGCAGGTCAATATCCTTTGAAGGACTTAACGATTAGTTGTGGGTATAGCCAGAGGGGTGGCCATACGTGTTGTGACCATGGTCACCCCTTTGACTATGCCCGCTAAAAGTTGAGTATGTGATTTTCCAATATATGTTCTTCCTTTTCTTCTGTATCCAATTTTTTTTTTTTTTCAAATCTGTTTTAGATTTATGAAACAGAATTGAACGACATACAGATGTCATCAAATTTAACTGGTATTAATGGTCAGTTCTGAATGAAGGCAGTGCAGCCAGTACGATTTATTTGCTGGTATGATTTGTAACTGGGCATAAATCACACTATAGTGTACATTTTAACATCAGAATGTGTTTAAAGTAGTATGTTTTTCTGATATACATGTAAAAGGAATGATAAAAAAAAAATCTTAGCGTTTTATACCGGCACACTGTTTGTTTCACTTTGCGATGATGAAGCATTTTTCTGCTGTGGTCATATTTTAAGATGACTGTGAATGTCAGGGGCAATTGCCACCACGATTCGCTGTAATTTCCTGCGCTGATTCATCCCCAGCCACTTTCCACTTAAGCTCTGTTTGTTTGCTGTTCAAAGCACTCTATCTTGTGCTTCAGCTTAGGGAGGTTTCTGCTCTCAGCTTTGAGCAACCTGCATGACTGCATGATATTCTGCTTTTAATGTAGCAAATTTAACAGAAACACACACACACACAAAAAAAAGACGGAAAAATAATAATATTTCACATATCGTCCGTGAAGCCTGAATCGTCTACCTTTGTTTTCTCAAGAGAACACCTTTTGCAGTAATTTGAAGACAGGTATTCAGTTGTTACAATATATTTGCCTCTGGCTTTTAGCAAGTGTGACACATCAAGCGTAGCTGACATTGTTGTGTGTAGGACTGAGGGGACTGTTTGCATTTATACCCAAATGGCTCTGAGCAAAACTTCTTTGATTAATATATCTGTTAGGGAGTGCTGTACACCCGAGAGAACCACTTTCTGAAAACACAACAATCATTCACACGCACCATTTCTGTCCATTGTGTTTAATGCTTTCACACCTCTTTTGACGGGGGATGGAGAAGAATATTTTTGGGAAGTGATGTGTCTTACAACTTTAAACAGCTCCTGTGTGACAGGTGAATCATTACCATTAATCACTTTATGCACACACACTGGATGACTCGCATTGGAATCAAATAAATGACTCATTTTATCCATTCACAAGCTAGCCAATTACTGGACTACAGAGTTATCTGTTTGTGTCTTTTTTGTGCAGTACTGCCTCTTAGAGAATGAGGTCACCCCTGGGTTCTGACTAAACCTACAGTTACCACATTTCCTTTCAACACTAAACACACTCTCATTTTCTCTTTTCCTCTTTGCATACAAATGCAAATAAACGAAGCAGGTGGTGAGGTGTTAAACAGAGCATGATTTGGCTTGAATCCGATGGCAGATACTCTATGAAGGCCAAGGGGGCTAAACAGGATTTTGCTGATCCAGCAGTGGGGCCAACATCACCAATTTTGGTGTATATGGAGTGCCAGACTGGAATTTTGATGCACTTAGAAACGCATGACATGATTTTGGTAGCTTTGCTTTTCGGTAATACCTGTAAATACATATGAGCTAATGAAACTGACAATTTAGTTGATATACTTCTTACAGACTCATACGGCACCATACGGTTTATTTTGCTAAATCAATTTAAGATCGTCCTTTTATCAGGTTTGTGTCAGTGCTCTCTCTTTCGTGCCAAGCAGTGCTGATGACAAGTAGTCTCATGAGGCAGGTCAAGCCACTTTTTCTTGCTTCTGCATGCGTCACCGTGATTGGATCAGAGATGTGTCTGTCTGCTGTGAGCGAGCAGTCTGAAAGGCGTGTAATCCTTTTCCCACTGCTCCATTGAGAGCAGCAGGCATTTGTGGTTAAGTCTTTACCTGTGTTTATTTTTGTTTAGCTTTGGGGTGGGGAAGGAGCTGATAGCACCGGGACAAATTCCCATTGATGTTTTTTTTTTGGGGGGGGGGCTGCGTGTTTGTGTGAAAGGTTGAGAAAGAGCGGTAGGAGGGAAAAGCAGAATTCACCAGGGCTTTCGCTTTGTCCATGAAAAACACAGTGAGAGGGATTCATAATTGGGATTAACTATTGTCCCCTTGTGACTTTTTTTCCAAGCCATTTATCATTAATGTAATCCAATTAAAAATCATTGTCTTTACAGATTTGTTTCTAAGTTACTCATAACAGGTGCTCTTATTGTAGACTCAATTATCAGCTTAAATAGATTCAGGTGATACAGTTAATTCTATAATCCTGGCTTAGATTAATATGCAATTAATGTTGTCTATTTCTTCATTTTTTTGTCTTCATATGTCTGTCTGTCGAAATATGTTTTAGAGATCACCATTAAGCCCTGATATAGAGAGTTAATTTGTAATTGAATGAACAAATTAAATGAAACAGTTCAAATTACTCCCTTTAGCAAAGGTCAACTGCTCTGTCTGCACAGGAGAAGCACAACGCCTTAAGGCAAATTGATTTTATGAATGGAAGTGCAGGAGCCCACAAGTCCTCTAGATTAAAAAACAACAAAAAAACAACAAAAAAAAACAATAGGCCTACTTATTATTTCCTTTAGAATGACAAACAAAAGTGTTTTATCCGGTTTGGCTGTGCTACTGTCTGGTACAAAATACTTTGGTTCGTTGTTTGGGTTCATGTAGGCACTCAAACATAAACCATCTTGGATTATTGGATAACTGCGATCATGATTTAGTCAGTGACTGTTGTTAGGAAACAGAGCAAACAAAGATTTCTTGTGTTTACTTTCATGTTTTAATGACAGATCCATCCACGTGTCTGCCTCCATCTGTGGATGTTAAGAAACTGAACTTCAACAAATGTTGTTTTGGTGATTTATTCAAACAGCCGATAGTGTCATTTCTTGAAAGACCAGCTAAAAAAAAAGTCTACGTTCACAACTGAGAATCTTATTTTTCCTTCAATAGTTTAAATAAATGTGTATAATCAAGATAAGCACTTTAGTGCCATTTCATTCATAGTGTTTGCCCCCTGATACCACCACTGAACAGCGTGTTTATTGCAAATCACTGGAACCTGCTGTTAGGTGTAGTTGGGAAATGCCCCAAACACTAGATTTTTCCACATGAACATGTATTATTGCCAGTGGATGCTGAAGAGTATAAAAATACAGATATTTCCGTGGCTGTTTTCCAAACTTTTATAGGTAACAAGAGGTTATATACAGGTTTAATAATGCTTTTATGATGTAAATCCCTTAATTTGAGAGCAGATTAAATACACTTGCCATCATGAATCTTAAAGGAAAGACATTTGCACAGCTCACCAGCTGCTGAGGAGGAACTCAGATCCCACCATTACTGTAACGCATTTCTTAACACCCCAAACATAATAGAACTCTTGCACTGAACTCTTCGCGTTAGTTTCCTGGCATGGCTGCAAAAATACAGGTGTTCCACAGCCTGTTTCCTTGAGAAGTGTTCCTGGCAAGCAAACAGAGGTAGAAAAGCTTTGTTGTGGAGTTATCTATGAAACTGTCAAACTGTTGCTCCACCTCTGCAATGAAAATGCAAGAGAAAATGGGTGTGGCATGTGTGGTGCCCTGCCGACCTGCAGGCAGGTGGCAGATGACACAAACTTGACAGAGAAATTATGGTGCACTGCTGGATTGCTAGTGACACACGCTGTACTACACCTCTCCTCCCGCCGGAGCGCATATCAAATCAACATTACAAGAAATAGTCCCCGAGAAAGACGGGGAAAACTCACTGAGAAATACCACATTGCAAGACAACCTTAGAAGCCAGTGAGTCACATTTTGTGCAGCTGCCTAAAACAATTTCACTATAAATCTTTTCCAAGTCATAGTTTATGTGTCAAACAGTGCAAGTCACAATTCTTTTCTTTATAACAGGGACTATGCCTTTTTTTTAAAGATTAGAATCACTGGTGGAAATGGTGCTGGGACTAATCACATCACCTAAGTCCCCAACCGCATCTCAGTCAATTTTTCTTGGCTCCTCTAATCCCTCTCTCTTTTTATGTTTCCAGCATTTTGTATAAAATCAATGAAATATACAGGAGACAAATGCCCGGCTCTCCCTTCATCTAGACCACTTTGAGCAAACCAGAGACCACATAAGGAACCAGGAGCCATCCCACTGATCTCAGGAGTCACAAAAAGAAAAACTCCTGTCAGGGGGTGCAAAGACTATCCCCCTGCTATGCTCATGTATGCCCTCAGTAGTTCCATATGCCCGGAGAGCTGCCAAGAGAGTGGACAGGCGAGCCCAGTGACTGCCAATCTGCAGATGCAGGAGCTGTCTGCTCATGCATATTAAACCCACACCACCTGCTCGTCGTACATCACACCCTGCATTCTCGGTCCCAGGAATTTTAATCAACTGCACTGACAGGAAGCCACTCTATGGTCCACGTAGGTGAATCATTCAACTCCTCCCCATCTCCCACTGAGATGAGGATGCATGTTGATCTTGCATTTCTTGAGCATCCCAGAGTTCCTGTGAGGTGGCTGAGTGGAGGGGGGCCAGCTGTTCCTTTTGAAATACATTAATTTGTGTCTGGTTGTTTGATTCTTTTTATTACTCTCATACTTGGCACACACCCCTTCTCTTGTTGTCCTTTTAAGGTGTGAGTAATTGCTTAAATCATGTTGGGTTAACCAGGAAAAGAGAATCAGTAAGAAAAAAGAGAGAACGCATGTAAAAAAAAAAAAAAAGGTTGCAGAAGATCAGACTTCACAACTTCTTTTCTTCTTTGCTTGTCATTGCTATTAGATCTGTCTGTGCAAAACTGCTTCTATTTATGAGTTCTGCATGAAACAGTATCCTGGTGTCATTTCCAATTCAAATATGGTGAGCATAAAGAAGGAGCATTGTAAATACCCATGGGCGGGAAAAACAGACTTCTCACAGAGAAGTATTTTAACAGTTTAATGTTACATTGCTTTTTGCAGCTTCAGTCATCATGTCAGTGAAGATGTTACAGCCAGCAAATGAAGACACAATTAGGTACTCTTACGACTGCACCTCTCAGTCTCTGCCAGTTTGTGCTGCCGCAGCATAATCCTTGAGAACCCTCAGGATTAATTTTTTATGCTATATTTTTAAATATAGCCTTATTCAAAAAAAAAAAAAAAGAAAGAAAAAGAAAAAAAAATGGGGACTTGCACTGCCAAGAAAAGAGCCAATGTGCTGTGTGTTCACATTTAACTGCACATGAACAAGCCAAATTTGCTGCAGTTGATGATTGATATGTTGGCATTTTTGGTAAATTATATATATATATATATATATATATATATATATATATATATATACACAGTGTATATATATATACACATAAATAGATATAGATATAGATACAGCCATGGAAACAATTTGTCATCCAAAGTAATGGTTATGCAATCGAGTACCAACTGTGGTGTGAATCATGTAACTAAAAGAGACAGAAAAGAAAATATAGAGTGCCTAAAAGCACTGCTTTTGGCAGTGCAATGCCCTAGCTATTGATGTAAGAACTTAATAACCAAAATCACTTATCAAGAAAAGCATGTAAAATGTTAATTTGAAGATTTCAGTTCTTATATTAAACCCTTATTAACTTCTTTTTTGTTATCATTATATTTGTCCGGACAAATGTACTTTAAGTAGTACCAGGCATTAAAATGACCAAGAAATATGAGAAAACAAGGGTTGTCTCATAATATTTTTTCATGTATATATATATAAATATATATATATATATATATATATATAAATTGCTTCTTGTCCGACACCTTGGTGATGAGAGACCTTTGTAAAGGCATCAATCAGGACGAAACCAGCTGTTATACTTTGCACTGATAAGGGACATTACTTTCTAAATACTGACAGACTCTAGCTGCTTTCTTAGCTCTCTATATCTTTTTGTCCCTCCATTTCTACATGTGTTCAATACATATTTTGTGTCATTTCACTATATTAGACATAATTTGATTTATGGACATACATGTTTGGATATACAGTTTAGATCTATACTCATCAGCTTTAATTACCAGATTATAAGTGTATCTTCCTCACCATTTGTAATGGATGGTCATCACATAGCACCTTCTCCCCAAAAGAGTTCTGAACGGTCAGTGTGTTTGAAGAGCATCTGAAGATGTTGTGGAGTATCAGGCCCCAGGGCAGTACAACAACAGATCCTTTGGTCCCTGTTGATTTTGGGATGGAGTCTTTGTGGATTGGGCTTGCTTCCCACAGATGCCATCAGATTGGTGTCTTGGGAGTTTGGAGACCACATCTCAGACTCTTTGCGGTCTTCTTTTTTAAGCAGCTTTCCTGGGGCCATTGCTTTCTAGCATGAAGATGCTGCTATTGTTTGTGTGTACTGTTACAAGAAAAAAGTTTAGATAGGTGGCAAGTGTCAAAGTAGGATCCACGTGACAGCTGAGGTGCAGATTGTCCCAGCAGAACATTGCAATGTGACAAGATGAGCAGTGTTACTCACTTCACCTGTCAGTGGTCTTAATGTTATGGCTGATCGGTGTACTGTATATCTTGAGCTCTGTCACATTGTGTAATTCATCAGACCTCTCACACGGTGCATGCACAGCGGCTTTGTGAGTTCTGGATCATTTATGTGTGCAGCATGCTTTTCATTAGTTTCACGGCCTAATTCATGATGACTCATTTGTAAATATGTAAATTATTAATCACTTCCTCAAGCAACACCACAGGTATATATATTTCAACAAAACTGGGGCTTGCATCAATTTATGTCTCATTTCTTGCAAGTCATGTCCCAGAATCCAAATTTAAATTTAATGTCAATGGTCTGGTGAATGCACTAAAGCGACCATTCTCATTAAATATACATTTGATAGATTCAGATTTACGTCTCCACTGGTTATTGTGTTACTAGCTCCATAAGTAATTGAGATAATGGCACATAAGTGCATCACCTTACTGTTGAATATAAGGCAGATGCACTCATCCTATTCTTGATACCTTTTATGTGTTTTTTCTGGAATGACTGAATGTATGTTCATAGTTACACTGGCAGCAACATCAGGGTTGTTTAACAGATGTGATGTGTTGGAGATGTTGCTGTGAAATGGACCATTTCCACCCGAGAAGCCTCTCAGAAACATACTATATCGAGATAAAGAAACATGGCATACATTACAGAAACATAATAGGCACCTGAAACAACACAGCAAATTGCATGTTTGTTTCATTTGAAGAGATCATAAGCAGTAACATCATTTTGTCCCTCCTGGTGGTATATTATGTTAATTACACCACAAATTACAATCAATGAATCAGGATAAATTATCTGTCTAGTCCCATATTATGGCGTGTGGGTTGTGAAGACAAATTAGCAGAGGAGAAATTGCATCTAATAATATTGGTCTGTCTTTGAACATTCTTATAAACATCATTACTAATCCCAGTCTTAGATGCAGAGTCAATAACATTTGGCAGATTACATTTATTAACTGCTACAGGAGGCTCTCCAGGCCAAAAAAGTCAGAGTAGCTGCTAAAATTCTAATGCTTTGGTTGACATTTTGGCCACACAGCCAAGGAACTACACAGCAGAGGTTGTTAGTCGTCTTTGAGAACCCTAATCTCATGTTTGGGATCACCAGAGTTCATAACACATACTGTATAATAACTTATTAATTGATTTACTCTTACTCTATTTTACTTTTTCTTTTGGAATTACAGTAGCAGGAATGGCTGTATTCCTCTGCGCAGTAAGATGGGTGATTAGGTAAATCTTTTTTTGTGAAAACATGACGTTCTGCTCCAATGTGATTTCAGTGTTCTCAAAGCTTTAGTTATGATAAACAAACTTCCCTTAGATCTCTTTTTCCCTTAGCAGGTGACCTGTGGTTTGAATTTCTATATTTTCTTAAGGAAAGCTGCCCCCCAAAATTACATACTTTCAACCATGCCAGTGCTAGCTCCCCTGATGTTTGCACAGCCTCTGCTATTGTACATGCAGGATGTGTCTGACAGTGTGAACACATTTCAGCTCCAGCAGAGCTATAGTGCACATCACACAACAAGCAAGCTGGGCCTCCTGGTACAACACAGTGCAGGCAATTTGGACTCACAGTGCATTCTCTTGGCTGTGTTGTGGAGTGAAATTTCACGGTCACTTTATGATTCGTTTGTAACTGTGGGAGAAAGAGGGGTTTAGGACTGCAGGGGCTGGCTTGCTGTGTGTACAGTGGTCATCCATACTTTAATCAAGGCTCATCTGAACCAGGGTCAGGAGATAATGCAGATAATTAAAGCTTTTAATTAAGGGTAAATTGTTGCCTTAAGGTTTATTATATGCGTGAGGTCTTCGGGGGGGGGGGGGGGGGCACTTTATTAACCCCCTACGTTTTGCTTGCACTGAAAACTGTGAAAAACCTTTTTAGTTTTTTATGCTATTAGATAATTACTTGACTCTAGGGTGTCTCAGTGACCAAGAAGAAAAACAACACTTTGAACGCCTGAACGCATCCTGCTGTGAACAATGTCATTAAGATGCATATATTTACTTTGCTAAATACAATCCTTCTAAAGATCTTTCAGCTTTATCTTTTACCATAAAATCAAACATGAATACGGACTCTATAAAATGTGTTGCAGAGTTGGACTCTGAGTCCACCACCAGTTGGTCTTGGAGTGAAGGACAACTTGAGTACCAGTGACAAATGCCCCCCTAAGTGGCCATCACTGGGCTGTCATGGCAACCAGGGCCATGTGTTTTTTAACCCTGCTCACAAGCAGTGACGGCCACCTTTAACCTTCTTTCCCACAGGGCAGAAACTATTTGTTTGTGTCTTGTCAGGGAGAGAAGATCTCCCAAGGCTTACCATCTTGATGAGCATGCAAGACGCTCTAAATGCAACATCGAAAGCATGTGTGTGGCTGTGTGTGTGTGTGTAAGAGAGAGAGAGGGGGAGACAGAAAGAGACAGACATCTTACAAATCCATACAAAGCCATGATATATGCGTGGCATTGTACATATTGACCATTTTGAGTTTTCTGTTTGTATTGAATATTCAAGGTTATGAAAACAACAAAAAAAAAAGAATATTCAAGGTTAAAGGAAGCTTAGGCTTTAGTGCTTGTAGTTTCTCTTTTGTACAAGCTGTTCACAACTTCATTTTTCAGTGTCATTTAGTTATCACCTGAATTGCATATTTTGTTGTACATGTTGTTCCCAAAATTAGTTTTTTTTTTTTTCCTTTTAAAAAACAAGATGCCATATATCAATTTTTGTAATGTGTTGAGGATTGAATGAACAATTTTAGTGAGAGTTAGGGCGCATTCAGAAAGCATAGTCCACTCGTCTGGGTCCATTTGGGGACTCGGTTTGGCTGGGGGCGGGGGTGGTCTTCCAGACCGATCGAGTTCACTTTGCACCATAAGCAAACGAGCCAAACGGGCCAAACCTTTTGAATAATGTTCCCAATCTCAGGTGGTGCTGCATTCGGAATCACTGTAAGCGAGGACAAGACGTACAGCGAACAAGAAGGTTCTCACAACTTCTGTTTCCTCCATAAAACGACATTATTTTTGTGTGTACTTACGAGGAGCTGGGATATGCTTTCATTAGACCAAATGTCAATTAAAGATTTTACTTTCTTGCCACTCCACGTCTGACCACAAGCCATCTTTACAAGAAATCTTTATAAGCCTCCAGGGTAAGGGAACAGTTGCTGTGGGGACGTAACATGAAATCAACCAAAACCCACCCGATCCAGCCTGGCCAAACCTAACCCAGAACCGCAGGTGGAAACGGGGCTATATCCTTATCACCACGCAGGTGTAATGCAGTGAACCAGGATGTTTTAGGCCCAACCATGACCTTTTCCCAAACTTGTGGTCTAATATTAGTCAGCCAAAATCTGACTAATATTAGACCACAATCTAATATGAAACTTAAACTCTGGCTTCAACGGGGAAGTGAAAAAACAATGGCCTCTTCAGGACAAAAAACCCCACACTTATTTGTATGTCGACATCTTGGTGATACACCAGGCTTTGCAATATTATTTGGCAATCAGATTGAGCTTTGATCAAACATGAGATATGATTAGCATCAACAATGTAGGTTGGCACAGCTGCAGACGTGTTTAGGATGATTCAGTCTTGTGCTTTACGTGGGTTTTTGTATTTAGCTGATTTAGTTAGAGCTGTATTTTTTCTGCTGCTTCTCCGCTGCTTCAGAGAGGAAAGAAACCTACATAACTTCAAGTAATTTCCAAAGAAACAGCATTTACAAGGCCTGTGTCCAGTCCATACTCAATGCTTTTTGTATTTTTCTGAATATGTTCTGTCCAAAAAGCAGTAGTGCATGATGGGTAACCAATCAGCAGGCTCTCATAGGACTTTCCCTATATGTATTGAGGCACTCTTTGATGTGTGCTGCAGTAAACACAGCCGGTTCTCTCCCAACCACAGTCTCCTGAGGGATCCGACTGAGCACAAGAACACTAATGAGCGCATTAGAAGAAAGCCATAGAAGGAAAATGCTACAGTTGTAAATGGAATTGTCTCTTGTCTTGTGTATGACAAGAATACTCTGTCTACAATGAGAGTATGCATTTGTGCAGATGCTTTCCTATTATTAGTTTACATTATGTACATTTGTACATTGTATACACTGAAAATCTGGCCCACTTTAGTAGGATTATATAAGGTTTTTTGTCACTTTTCTCCCAAGTTTATTAAAGATTTCAAATTAGGATTTTATTATTCGAAAACTGTACTGATATCACAGTTTTCAGTCACACTATCATCAACTGTTGATGCTAATCAAGTACTGGAGCTCACAAATGAGAACGGGACTGTGAAGCTGAGGTGACGTACTGTATGTCACTGACAATAGTAGAAAAACAATAGAGGATGAAACACTCACCATTTACCTCAAATAAGAAAGCAGTCTGTCTTTAATTTTACATTGGGAGCTCACGTTTCTGTACAGTATGTCAGGATGACGATATTTGGAGAAAAAGAATCCCCATAAAACCCAACAATTATGGTTATTTTATGGAACTGTGTCCTTAAGATGCATCTGCAGTCCCAACATAATCTTTGATTTATGCCACTGTGTGCATCACATCTGATTGTAGACACTGCCCTACTTTTATGGTGGTTTGATTGACTGTACATCCATTAATTTATGCATAAGAACATGCAGTACTGTAACTTCTTCATTTTTTATTCTATAAAAGAATGATGCCTCCTACTTTTTATGATAATTATCAGTTTTCTGTAATGCATTCAACTGAATCTGAAAGTACAATTCTTTTATTTTAATCCATTGCTTGAAGTTTTAACTCAACTTCTGTGGCATAACCTCATAACTTCCGGTAATGACAATAACAGATCCCTTTTGAAATGATCATCCCCAGGATGAGGATGAAAACAAAAACAACCTTCCATTATATATCACGGATAATTGAAGTTGTAGGATTTACTGAACACGTTGATTGAAAGTGTTTCAGTATCAGTGACAGAGAAAAAGTACTTTCCTTAGTATTCTTCTCAGATAACTGATCTCTCAAGCATCATCTAAATCTATGATCCCCAGCCAGTAGATTCCTTGAAAGATACCGAGGGAATCAGCAATCTGGATTGCTTTTGTGCAACGGGAAGAGTGAAAAACGTGAGAATGATTTCAAAGAGTCCAGGATGAATCACGCTCCTGCTGCAGCTGTCATTTATTAGCACATTTTCCACCATTTTTTACAGCTACTTAACAGACTCAGTTTCATAGAATTTGCTTAAGGCTGACATTTTGAGGGCTTTATTTAGTAAAAAGCTTCATTAAAAGTGCTAAAAAAAAAAAAAGAGCTTAATGGCAACTCGTGTTTGTCATAATCTGTTATCCTGACAGAACATCTTAATAAAATCTAAACGCAATGGACATATCATTTATCAGCTGCTACTTTTGTAATAAAGATGAAGATTAATTTGTAAAGCATGATATACTTTTACCACTGGTTTGTTATAAAAAATTAGTTTAAAAAGCAAGCTTGATTGATTGGATCGGTAGCAGAGTTCCTATTACAGTAATTAATTCAGAATCAGCCAAGAACTGACACCACAGAAAAACATAATATCACAAGTCAAACCCACATATTAGCTTTCCTGCTCTGATGCAATCAAGAAATGAATTGCTGTATCAACTCGCCCATTTTCACACTTGAGAGTTTTTAAAGAATGCAGCATCTTAACATTTCTCTGTTTGACAGGTGCTCATTCAAAAGTGCCTGAGTTGTGCTTGTTATGCTGCAGATTTTTTACCATTTCTTGGCTGTCATAGTGATGAAATGGAAACCCATAACAAATTGACAGCCCATATTGCTCAAGGACAAACATATCTGAAGATGACTTGATGCAGCCAACAGTGCTAAAAGACGGAAGGTAATCCTTAAAGGCATACATGGGTTTTTGCAGATTTTTTAGAACCAATCAGTCTGGCCTGTTTGTTTGTAGACCTTTCACAGTAGAAGCTTTATCTTGGAGAATGACAGGTGTGAGATTTTTATTCTGTTTTAAGGGGGTTAACAAGGAGCAAGCTGAAATATGTGTTGGTGTGTTTGCCCCATGCAAGGCCCCAGTTTGGCTCCAGGCTGGCTGGAATTTTATTGGCGTGTTATTCAGAGTAGCCCCACTTCCCCATTCTTAGTCTCGCTGCTTTGCCGGTGCTGAATAAGGTGGCCATGAGGTAGAAAAACACAGCTTCCCCAGAACACAACCAGATTTTACAAAACAACATTCTGTTTGTTACTCTTATTCTAACAATGCCGTCATGTTTTCTCTTCTGATGTCATATTTTCTGAAATGTTGCCATGTTTATATGGTAGTGCCTCCAATATTATTGAATTTTGCACCTCAGCCCTTGTAAAGTTTTAAAAAGTCATAATTCTTTACACAACTTTTCTTGCCCTGGATTTTAAACCGGTGTGCTCTCTGTCTGAAAAGTAGACACAACACCCCCAAAATGTGCTGCTGTAATGTGTCTTTGAGTTTTTGTGAGGGCTCACTTCCTTGTGAAAAAAGAAAATATATTGAGACATCATACATCATCATCGATTCCCAAAGTGCTGTGTCACTGGTGCCTCAGTGACCTTGTCTTTCACATCCTCCTCCTCTGCTCTGTCAACAATATATGACAGATGAAATGGTGCTGCTCTTGAATCCCAGTTCATACAGGGGATGATTTAAGAAAAGTTCAATTAGGAAACCAGGCAAGGCTTTCTGCGCTGCTTCTCTGGGTCATATCATAGTGTGGCAACTATATGAAGTTTTTGAAATGTTTCTGACACAGATAAGATTTCTTCTGATGCAGAGATTAAAATGATGCCCTGCATGACTTTGCCCTCCCTTTTGTCAGTGTAGCATGGATTAGACTTACAGCATTAATCAATTCCCCCTTTTCTAGAAAAGCTCTTCCTCATGTGCTTAAACTTGAAACACTTACCTAACACACTGTAAAAGGAGTTGTCTCTGAAAATCTGCTGTGATGTTTTCCATGTGTACCTGCAGCTGCTTCTTACTGATTGAGAGATACAAGGGACTTTGAATGCCACGGCAATTATTGTGAGGGGCGTGCACACCACAAGGGACATTATGCTCTATTTTCTAATAATAAAGTTGCATCTTGGAATAGATAACCTTTTGAACATTCCACTCAGGGAATCTGTGGAATTAATAATACAACATATAATCTGGTGAGTGAGTGAAAGCCTACTTTCATACACACCACACACTAGGGGTTGATAAATAAAAACTGTGCAACAGATGCAGCACCAAAACATATTACTTCTCCATATATCAAGAATGCATTTGCCTGCATTTCAACATAACAAAGAAAAACATTTGTTTTAGCTCCTAAAGAGACTATTCAAGCCATCACACTCACTACTTGGAGCAATATCTTCCAAAGTTTTCACTCTGACACAGTGGCATGTTGTCAGGCCCCGGGAGCAACACACATATCTCCTGTTGTGTTTTCTCTGATCTCTCATCATCTCTGGGGTCTTATATCGAGAGCCCTAGATTTATCAATCAATAGCCATAAACAAAACATAGATTGAGCTAAAAAAAAAAAAAAAAAAAAGCTATTGGCCAGCGAAACTGTGCCACAGAAGTAATGACAATTCCCACAATATGGCTTGTGAATGAAAGTGCATATAGAAAGGTGTGTCTTAGAATACAATATAAATGGATGAAAGTTGAATCATATGTAATCCAATTGTATTGGGATGGTATTGGGCATAATTCCAGTCAATCCCATTTTCAATGCTTGACTACATGATGGAGTAAGAAAGCTCCTCAGGGATTATTTCTATGTAAGTATGTACACATGTATGTGTGCACATGTGTTTGCTTGTGTGTAGGTGATTGTGATCCTCACTCATTAGCGTGCAGTCACACATCCAGCAAACAGTATTTATGGCGCTGGGATAACTTGGCTGACAGCTGTGCATATTTCACTGGGTGGAGAACCCTGCATTGCAGTGCTTGTACATGGCAGCCATGCTCTTTATGTGAGAGCAGCTCAGGGTCAGACTACAAGAAGAGAATTAAAGCCACATCAGTACGCCCATCACTCTCTGTTCTGTCTCCTACCTCTGTGACGTTCCTGTGTTTTTTGGGTTTTTTTTTTTTTTTCTTAACTGGGTTTCCTGAAGCAGCATTTGTGAATTACACTGAGGAGTCATGGTTACACTGGTACCTAACGTTAACCCAAACCTTATAAAAGAAAACAAAGAAATAGAGTAGAAAGTCTAAATGATAAAGAAAAAAAGAGGCAGTTAAACACTGATTACAATAACAAAATCCCTAAGCACTTTATTGCAGTCAATAATGCCATTATTTTTGCTCATCAGGATAAAATCAGAAGCCTTCATGCTGAAAATCCTCACTCTAATTAGTCCTCAACGAATAATGTTTCCCCCAGGTTTCCTGCATTTTGCAGCTGAATTACAAAAATCAGCAATAAATGAAGTCCCTTTTTTCCTAATATGAGAAGAGCCACAAAGGCTGAACATGTATACACAGTTTCCTAACATAGAATTACATGCATATTGTAAAACCTGACTATTAAAAGTAGTAATACTGGTGTGATTTCTTTACACAAATAAAACTGATAAATTTCAGGCTCTCGAAAATAATTTAACTAGAAATATAGAAAAACAATGCTTTAATGGATAATGCTGCCAGCTTATTTTACAAAGGTAGCTCAAGCTCATATCGTAACAATTTTTTGAAGAATACCAAACTTTTCTGGCATCAAACATAACAATATACAGGAAATAATGAGCTGACACAAGCAGTCTTTCTTGCCTTATACAGTTGCTTAAAAGTTCCTTCAAATGATAATGATAGATGATATGCCACTTTAAAGCTGATGTCTTTAGTGTTGCCAAGTTTACTTTTATTTATGTTGCTATAGTTACTGGCTGTTTTAGTCACACTCACCTCTTGTTACGTCTTTCTTGTGCTGTTGGTCACACATGGGATTGCTATTTGTTGCTGTGACTGTTATATTAGGTTGAACTTGATGTTAAAAAGGTATATAGTGACGCAAAATGGAAACTAATCCACATTCCTTGCTCATAAATCTTCTTTTGAAAATGCAATGACTGAAATTTGTTAAGCTGTAGTAAAGCAACATATTGTCAGAAAGGGAGGTATTTAACTCAAGTACCTAAGAGTTTGAACTTAAGAAATGGAGAATTAGTACTTTTTCCCCCCAAATCTCTTAAGAGAAATCAATTCAGTGTGAAAAAGAGGTTACTATGAATGTGAAACTCAAGCATATGATTTGAAATGGAAAAGGGTTTGAGGTTTGATTATGTAACAGGTTCTACAATAATAAAAACTTTGTATTTGTTTCTGTCTTCAGCACTGGCCCCAACACTTCCTAGTCTCCGCTCTGAGGTTTTCAAGCCATGCGTGGAGGACAAGGATCTTGCCTTTTGCCTGAATGAAGGAGAGTGCTCCATCATCGAAACTGTGGCTGGTGTTCACAGGCACTGCAGGTGAGTGTCATGTGTTAGTAAGTGTGTCATGCACATCATTTCTCCCTCAGCATCGTCATTCCTTCTCTGGGTGAAGGTCATTCTCATTCAAAAAATTTCCCTTCCCTCCAGCCTGGCAGACTGTCTTTTCAGAGTACTGTAATATGAAAAGTAGAAAATAGCTGCATACTTTAAATGCATCTGAAATACAACGCAGGTCTATATCATCAGGACCCAAACTCCATCCAAAAAGTTTAATTCTCTGGTCTTTATATGGGAACAAATGAAAAAAGTATTTCCATGTAGATTTCACTAAAGGCAAATATGATGAAACCTCTGTCTTCCCTTTGGTCTGACAAAAGCTTTAATAATGATTGCAGTTTTAAGAAATGGCTCTTTCCTCATGTATTAACCTTGGGATAAATGTTGTCTGATATGACCCCTTCAATCTGCAGCGCATTTTAATGGAAGGTGTAAAGAGGGAGCTCTTGAAGAGCAGCCTTTGATCTTACTTAAAAGAAACTGATTTTTCCCCCTGTGGTTTGAAATTTTATTTTCTCTTTTATTCCTTTTGTTTTACCCAGAGAGTACCTCACTCTGTGATTGCCCAGGAGAATCAATAAATCCAGTAAATAGACTCTTGGTCTATTTTTATTCCTCATAAAATGTGGCAGGCATAACTTAAATGCTGTCAATTGACTAAATTAACTTTGTGGAATAAATGCAGCCTAAGACATATTTTGATATATGTAATAACCTGCTTATATCTACTTACATTTTCAAGCCTATATTACCTCTCTGGCATACTATCTAATTGCATTACTTCAGAGGAAAAGCTGAATTTCTTGACAAAGCCTTCAGAACAAAGTATAAACATATTTGATAAGGAGGTAAAGGAGGAAAGTAAAACATTATGAAGCAAAGTACATAACCATATGTTATCAGCATGGAAAAGTGTGGGCAACCCAAAAGAAAGAGCTTACATGGAGCTGGAGTTTCCAAATAGAACTGGTTAAGAAGCCCAAACCGGATAAAAATTTTCCATATGAACAACTCACTCAGAATAAACAGGCCAAAACTGAATGAAATTTCATTCAGTTTCACAGGGTGGAATATTACGTTCCCCAAACTGAATAAAAGTAAAGTTTTGTCATGTAAACAGTGAAATGGAACACTGTCAGGCTGCGTTCTACAGACAAGCTGTCACAAGTGCAGTGATGTTTTTCTGCTTTAAAACATTGTTTTAAAAAGAACACACAGGACTGGTCTGTGACGGAAAGTTTAAAAGAGCTACGGTAAATATCAGCGCACGATTAGATAGTAGAAAAACAAAAAGATGATCAACCTCCGCGATGAATCACATCATGTATAAATCTAAAGTTGTCACACATCTGTAAGACGGTGGTTGGGATTAAATGTGTTGTCACATGTAAACACTGGATTAGAATAGATCACATGTAAACAGCTGATCAGAATGTCAATCACAATGGGAAAAAGTCTGCATGTAAATGTGGCTTTTCAAGTGTCAGACCTTAAAGGAATAGTACACCCACAGAATGATGTGCATTCATTTTCTACTCACCCTCATGCTGAGCAAGACTCTGGAGCGCTTTTTTAATATCTCAAATGCAGCCGGAGATCGGACAGATTTTTTTTTTCCCCCAACTTTCATATAATGGAGTTCACTGGCGCCCGATCCAAAAAGGTCCATAAAAGTCAATGAAAACTTGGCAGTATTCCTCCATACTGCTCGTCCAATGTAATCCAAATGTCCTGAGTAGGTAGCGTCCATAATTTACTCCAAACGACATCATTTAGTAAATTTTAACAGCTCAAACAGCACTACATGTAGCTGCCATTAAGCGCGTTCATGAGAGTTCACGGCACTACGGAAGCTGCGGCAGACGAGATTGCCAGTTCTCTTTTTCTTTCTTTCTTTGTTTTAAATCAATAGCCAACCCCTCTTGTGTTTGTCCTGGTTTGTTCGCAGCTCGTTCGCTCTTAGCACAGTGTAAACAGCAAATTTCTTCTTCTATGTTTGCATTATCGGCAGAGTAGGCGCTGAATGCTGCGGCTTCCGTAGTGCCCTGAACTGTCATTGATGCGCTTTACGGCAGCTACATGTAGTACTGTTTAAGCTATTGAAATATACTAAATGATGTCGTTTGGAGTAAATTATGGACGCTACCCACTCAGGATACTTGGATTACATTGGATGAGCAGTATAGAGGAATACTGCCAAGTTTTTGTCGACGTTTATGGACCTTATTGGATCAGGCGCCAGGGGAAAACTTAAACCTGTCCGATCTACGGCTGCATTTGAGATATTAAAAAAGTACTCCACAGTCTTGCTCAGCATGAGGGTGAGTAGAAAATGAATGCACATCATTCTGTGGGTGTACTATTCCTTTAATAAGCCTGTTGGAGTCATGACATGCTCAGATTGATTTCAAGGAAAGACCTGGTGCTGCAAATGTTAAAGCTTAGGTATATCCTGATTTCACAAACCTTTTTTCTTACAATTGCTATGGCCTCTGCTCGGTAAGACTGAAATAATTGATGCCCACAAAGTCATTGGGGAGATAGCAAATCGCTTTCAGGAGGAAGTTTTCTTAGGTTTAAGTTTAATTAGGAGTGATCGAGGTCAAATTGAGGTCTACAGAGCTGTGAAAGCTTTCCAAGAGGGCTGCTTGTAGGACCCTCTGTGACCTGTGAAGCGGTGGTACGCTGCAAACAGTCATGAGGAGTACTTTTCCTGGAACTTCACCACATAATTCAATTTTAGATGTTAGAAAATAAAATGGAAACTATCCTGATGCATTTTAGATAATTAGACTTTTTTTGGCAGCAATAGAGAAAGATGCAGAAAACAGGTGCAGAATTTTGTTTTAAAGAAGGACAAAAACAACACCTCTTCACCTGGAGGTTGGCTCCATCAAACTTTGGGTTTGTGATACAGCCAGTGTTACGAATAACATTTAACTCCTTTGAAAAATAGTGACTTCACTAAATAACAGAAAACAAAATGTGAATTTGAATCAGTAATGGCTCCTATAAAAACATGAAGATTTAGATGTCCCACTGAAGTGAAACCTGAAGGTTTGATATCATTATCGCAGTCATCAACCTGTATGTAATCTGCTAGAATTTGTGGAAAGACCTCAGAATATATTAGAGGAAGTCCTAGTAAAAGAATTATAGGTTGCGATACTTGCCAAAGGGAGTGTTTCTAATTTCAGGTCATGCAGGGAAATCATGCTTAAAATATTAAAGCAATGTGTCAACTTTAATTTTATGCCTTTCAGAATTCAGGCAATTTTCTATTCACTTTGCAATTCGCAGTGACAGAAATTTTGACCAGGGGTACCCAGACCTCCTGATGTTGCTCTAATTTCCCCAGTCACTTTTTTTCTGTTTGTTTATTGCTGTTTTAGCTCCTGGATATTGATTTTTAATTTAATTTCAGTGTTTAATTGTGCTGCAAAATCCCCACATATAGTAAAGCATCCTTCTAACTCATGCAACTATGATTGTGTGTGCATTACATATAGATGGTCCCAGTTCTCCAGGTTTTCATCCTCTGCCTTTTTTGTATGTTTCGACATGCCTGCTTGCTTTCTTAGCTCAATACACAATTCATTTCAAGTTTGAAGTTTCTCTGATATATAACTTTAAAAATACATCACTTCAGAAATACATGAGAAATACATAAGGAAATTTCTCTGAGGGGAGAGATGGCTGGTGCTGAATGAAAAGAAACTGCTCATTAGCTCACTTACCTTGAATTACAGGGCTTAAATCTTCATAAAAAAACACACACACACACACACACACACACACACAAAAACCCCCAAACTGTTGCATTATAAATGACACATGAACATGAGATGAGCTTCTTGGGGAAGCGAAATATTGCACAAAAGAAACTTGCGAACTGTTAGGAAATTGAGCTCTTATTTAAAAAGTTTTAACAGCCTTACAATTCATTATTAATCAGAGACAATTAACTGAATAGTTAAAATATTCAGTCCCCCCCCCCCCCCCCCAAAAAAAAAAAAAAAAAATTCTTGATTTTGACACATACTGTAGAGAGAGAGAGAAAGATGAAAAAAAAAAAAAACTTGATTTAAACTGATTTAAAAATCTGTGTTGTCAGCAAATATTAATTTAATTAAGACAGCCAAGGGCTGATGCTTCATCACTCATCATGGAGGTAGACACAGGAATTTCAAACGCTCACCTGTATGATAGCATCAAGAAACCCCTGCAGCCTCAGAGCTATCACACTCTGGGCTATAATTAGAGACAGTTCAATGACTGAATATGGGACTCGGGAGAGACTTGAGGGCCTAACCTGGAGACACTGTCTGCCAGTTTCTCTTAAACTGAGCACCTGTTGTCAGAAAGAGTGATTACAGGTTTGTAAGTGCTTCTTCTGAGGTCTTTTGCCTGTCGCTAAGTCAGAAAAATATGATCATTATACTCAAAAATGAGTCTGACTGCCATGCGGATGTAGTTTAATTCCTTTGCTGTACTGCAAAGGGGACCTCTGTGTGTTTTCATCCTCTGTTTACTTTATCTCATAAGACTAATGTATAGAATAACAATCTAAATAAGTTCTTAAGATTTGTTTATCTTTTAAAACCTAAGGTTCCTTAATCAGATGACTTTGAAATAGATATTGCTAAACTGTGCCAAAAAGGCTATTTTGGAGACCTCACCCAGAGGAAAATACTTTTGGAAAGGAGATCTCATAAAAGTCTTATTTACTTCTCCTAGATAAATATGAGATCCACGCGAGAGCTAAATGAGACAATGGCTTATTTCTCCTGTTTCTCAAC
Source organism: Atherinomorus stipes (assembly GCA_023101725.1). NCBI lineage: Eukaryota > Metazoa > Chordata > Actinopteri > Atheriniformes > Atherinidae > Atherinomorus > Atherinomorus stipes. The sequence continues at coordinate 152,736 of JALJCO010002219.1, read as the reverse complement.
CTTGTCTCCAGATAGAAAAGTTGCACAAAATCTCAACCTAGTCTCACTTCCAGTTCCGAAGGAGATCTCAATCATTTCTGAAATAATTCTCAAGATGTCTGCATTAAGTCTCAAATAAAACTCTTTCTCCTAGTGAATTTTAGGAGAAACCAAAGATACATTCATGAGAACGATTTGAAACCTGAATGAGCCTGGGATGAGATCTTTTTTGTCTCTTGAGATGCAAAAGAGAAAGCTTTGAGCAGTAAAATCTTCCTCAGGGCAGGTAAAATAGCTCTTCTAAGACCTCTCCAATTTTGTTCTGCTTCACTTTATCAGAGTTGACCCTTGCAGAGATAACATTCACACACTGCATGATGATTTGATTGAGGTTTAGAACTACTGTACAGCTGCATCATTCACCCTGAAAGTGTTTGCCTTTTCTAGGTGGGCCTGGAACTTTTGATTTGTGCTATGTGCCATCATTCATTCTTCCCCAGTAGCATATGTACAGGTACTTAACCAATAATTAAACAAATCTCACAACTGTTCCCTTCACTATGACTACTATGAGTATTCAAATAGACCTCATGGTTTAAGATGGATACTCATCTTGTAAGGGGTATGCAATTTTTGAGTGGATGCCTAGAAAGTAGGCAATGGTACAAAAGGTAAGGCTTAAACATTCAGTTTTTTTTTTGGGGGGGGGGGGCTTTCTTTTTTGGCGCAACCATTCCTGAGGAAAAACAAATTTGTTTAGCAAATACAGTCACAGTGATAACTGTAAACAACCTACACAGCACAGAGTCGGATGTGGACCATCAGCTCATGTGAGCTTGCCCGCTGAAAATGACTGCCCATATTTTTTTCTCTTCTCCACTCAAACATATGTGCAGATAACCCAAAAGCCACAAATATTTGCGGAAATAATGCCGAACTCTTTTAATGTTCATGCTTTGTATACAGTAATTGTCCTGTGCTCTTTCATGTCAGAAACATTAAGCTTGACTGTAAATCCTGATGCTGAAGAAAATGAAACATAAGGCAGCTTTAGAGTGTGAAGGATACACTCACCCTCTCTAGCAAGACCAGATCAGGGCTGGGATTTGAAAACTGCTGACCTCCTTACTCATTTTCTAAAGTATGAAAAAAAAAAAAAGTTGCCAAACAGAGCACGCCATCTTATTCTCCAGGCCACTTCATCCTAATAGGTTAGATAGTTTCTAACATCTTCCAGCGTAAGACAAATAATCTGTCACAGCAATGTGGAAACACTTGAATCTTTGAATGAGAGCACAGTTTTGAACGAGGAAATTGTCTTACTGCTTTCCTCCCCATGCACCCCCCACTCCCACCCCCTCCTGCCCAGTTCTCATGTTTGCCAATGCTAATAAGGCTCCCAAAATAAACATGAAAATGTGAGTTTAAGACCTACTTTTTTCCATCCGTGCTATGGCATTTACAGCATAGAGCTCATCAAATGACAGCCCAGTCACATACGGGGCTGTCATTGCATGAATAACTGCGATATTTACAGCACACTGTAAATTAATGTTAAATGAAGCTATTATTTTAATTTATCAAAAGGCTGATTATCATTGGTTAGTACCAAAAAGTTGCAAGCAGATCACACTAAACAATATATTTTGTTTAGGTCTGAGGACTTTAAAGCTAATTGGTTTTAAAGAGTACTAAAAATTGGTGAATTGTAATTGTTATCTGTATTTTAGACATAAGTGTTTTAGATCTACATATGAAAATTTTAATTTTAAATAATCTGAGTCACTTTCAGACTTGCGTAGTGGAACATGAATGGCAAAGTCCATTCTCTGTTTAACCGGACTCGTCTTTTCAAACATGTTGCTTCCTCGCTGACTTATCGCGTTGATGCCCACAAAGTATCACGTTCAGACATCAGGAAATGTTCCGGATGAGTCAACATAGCCACGCTCTCCCTTCAACCCTGTCTGGAACATTTTCTTGTGCATTCAACCAAAACAACGTGCAGCAACATTTCCGTTCTTATCACATGGGAGCTGGGAGGTAAAAGAGCGGAACGCATTTCTGAATGCAAACGATATAAAGGACAAAATCAGCACTATTGCCGCTTTCCAGAGCAAGCCTAAAAGGGGCTTTAGTGAACTGTATAAAATCTCTACACATGTCCTATATAAATGCAGGCTGTGCTTCAAAAGTCTAAGGGAAATTTGGAATATTTTATTCTTGTGAAGGCTGATGTGATCACACATCGCAGATAATTAAGAACGTTAAATGTGAATATTGTACAGTTTTCATGCAGATTTGTGTCAAACCTGCCCTCAGGAAAAGGAGAAACATGATTTTTATGACAAATTTTTTCTTCGAGCCTGATATGTCATGTTCATCAAGTACAGAAAAAGTAGAAAGCATACATTCTTTAAAATAATGAAAAAATAAATAGATAAAAACATTGCTCGAGGAATGCATTTTCCAGAGGTGTGGTTGAGCTGGCCGTCAAACCCAGTCATTTCCTATTCCTATTTTCCCATTCCTATATTCAGCACCACAGCACTCAGACAGTCTGGAATAAAACTGCTACTTAACTTCGGCTAAAGTCTTTCCTTTCCCCTTCCAGACATATTGTATAGGGCAGCAGCATGCGCCTTTATTCTACGCATTATTCATAGCTGTCACCATAACAAGACTTCTTTAAAGGAAAGGCTTGTTAGCCACGTGATGAAGCCCCAACCTCTATCGTGTAGTGATCTGGTCAAGATACTGTAACTATGGCACATGAACAAGAGTCACTAAGGATGAAGGTACCACAAAGTTAAATCCATCCAGTTTGTTATGTAGATATGTAATGATATTCTTACCCGATTTATTTTCTTTTGAAATGCTCATGAGTTATGTTTTGGCAGAAACTGCAGCCGCGTGTGCATCTTTATGGGTCCATGCCATGAAGTATGGATCAGAACACTTACAGATTCCTCCACTGAACAATATGTTCCTTAGCTAAAATGTTTCATGAGTGGAATGAGACAACGTCAAGTTTTTCTGGTCCGTGAGTTCTGTGGGTTATTTAAAAAGGTTCCAATACAGGTTTCACTTTTGGATTGGGCTTTGTTTGCTGTGGATTGACAGAGTATTCCTCTGGCAAAACATCTTGTGGTTGTCAAAGACAATATGTTGGGCCTTTAAATTAGCAGTGGGAGAGACATGTTTCCATGATCCTGTGAGAATCACTGAGAACCTAGGTGTCATATTGAAGCCTGTTAGAGCATGTGGGCTATGTCAGTGCAGCATGGACCAAAAACAGTCAGCAGTCTTAATAATAGGCTATTGTTTGATAATTGTGATGTCAGAAAGATTTTTTTTCTTTAAAATGTGAAAACACAGGAACATAGAAGAGTAAAAATTGATTCATACCTCACACAATGGCTTACCCAATAAAACATTGTATGGCATTTCCAGTTCTCTCAAATAGGACTTATACAATATCAACATTTAAAAAAAAAAGAAAAAAAAAAGCTCTGGCCAGGATCTCACCATATTTTCATGACACAGCAGTAAGAATTAGTGTTTTACTCAATGCACACAATGCTATAAACCTTTTATATTCTTCGTTACTGCATGTGGACTTGCATGCTTGCCTACTTGCACCATCTTTATCATACTGCTTTTCTTTCTGCTGCATCCTCAAAATATGCTGCATTTTTTTTTTTCCTTTTGCCTAACTTAAATGACGAATTTCTTTTTAAAGAATCAAAAGGCAAAGTAGTCTTTGTTTTTCTTTTAACAGAATGACTCATAATTCACATGAGCACTGTATGAACAATCCACTTTCACAGAGACTGTATCATGTTGCATAGATGATGTAAAACTGCAGCAAATTTGATCTAAAGTTAAAACAGCCAAAGAGGAAAAGAAAATACATGAATTTGACTTTCCATTCAATATATTGTTCCATCCAGTAATCCATTACTATGAGTTTTGAATATGTTTCTGATTGATATGCAAATCCATGATGATAATATAAAAAAATGGAAAATTGCAATGCCAGACGTTGTTGAGAGGAGGGAATTAACCAGGAGGCATTTTGCATTTTAATAAGTGTTTTGAACAATGACAATTTACCTTCTTAATCTCCACCTTTGCTCCAGCGTGATGGAATTATGAGTATAAAGGATTCAGAAAGCTGAAATGGGTAAAATCTTAAAGGAAGACAGTCCTTCATAGCCATACAGAAAAGGTTGAATGCAGATGTGTTGATCCTGCATTAATGAACACTGACTTTTGATCAAATAAAAAACGTTAGCCAATCAAACTATCGTTTGTTTTAGTTAACGTCAAAGCCACTGGAATTGGTTCGACAGACAGTGAACATGCAGATGGAAGTTTTGCTTCTATTTATGATAATAATCATAGAGGAGCAAGTCAGGCTTGCCCACGTCTTTATGTAGCAACATGCCTTTGAAAATTAGTAGATATTTAATGGTTTTTCTTGTATTCTTCTCAGATTAGAAGATCATCTCGCTCTCCTTTTTGTGTGTCTCTAAGCTTATGTGTGTGCATTCAAAGCTAAGCATAAAAAAGTGGCTCGTGCCTACTATTACCATGGTAACTTCTTCCTTCATTACTCTGGAGACAGAAGCTGAAAAAAAAAAAGTTGACTCACTTATATTTAGACAGCTGTGGTGGGTAAATGCCAAATGCTTTGTCATTAGCATTATAATTTCTGCATCGATTCTGATTGATCAAACATTAAAATAACTGCCACCTAATGGAATGAATGACTTATGCTGTGAATAATTTATAGCAAGATTTGCACATTTGATTGTTTTGTCCGAAGCTGTGCTGACATAAGACATTACATCATTGATTTGCTTTATGCGTTTTGCATCAAACACCATCTGTGCAGATGAAGTTTGAACTTTTAAAACTACCATTTCACAAGAAAAATACTTGGTGTTATGTGTGAATCCAATCACCATGGTTGTGCATCCTGATGACAGAGCACAAGAATTCTTACAAAAAGGAGTGAAAAAAAAGTCTCGGCGGTGCTTTGGTCCCCATGAGGAAAACAGCTTTTTCCTATTGATAGTTTGCTGTAGGGTTAAGCTTTAGGATAAGCTACGAGTGCCTGTGTGTGTTTGTCTGTCTCCCTGAGTCTGTTTATGATATTTTCAGGACCCAGGAGACGTTGACAGCAGTATTAACAGAATCTGATATGACAAATTGCATCATATAAATGAAGACCTTAGCCTCTTAACTTTCTCTTCCTATTTTTCTTCCTCTCATCTTCCTTTTTTCTGTGGCGAGCCAGTTCAGCGATTAAATTGTCACTGCACCGTCAGACCTTGACAGGCTGCACTAATCCACGATGCTGTCGTTCCTCTGCTGATCCATCCTGCTATAGGGAGGATGGTCTCCAGGCTTAGAGCAAATGGGCCATGTCCCCCGCTTCCCCACGCAGCTGCTGCATGAAAGCCACACAATTGTAAACGTGGGAGTAGAATTACCTGTTGGTAAAATTCCCTGGCAAACCCAACACCTGGCCTCAGATCTCAGTTGAGTCGGCACATTCTGTTTATGATTCATATAAAGGTCTACCCCTAAAGTCATAGAGTCGGATCATCAGTCAGAAAAAGCTCAACTCAGATTCTTAGTCAACTCTGCCACCTTCAATATTTGCAATCATATCTTATCCAAATAAGGTGTTCTTAAGTAAGGCCTTGAGTAACAAGATTTTTGCTAGCTGGGCAAATTTTACACCACTGTCATCTGCCACTATCAATTTTGTACACACTTATTATTGTTGTGGAAATCTGCACACAAACTGTTCTTTAAACTAAATATACCTGGACCTTAATCTATATGGAAGGTACACAAACAGTCAATCAGTCAAAATGCAACCATGAACAGGAGCAGAACATCTTCCACTTAAAAAGCCCTATTTTACATTTTTATAAGACGTGGTTTGAATCCAGACTTTAACGTTTTCTTTTATTCTACTTCTCCATCAACTTTCATAAAATTCCTCTGGATTCTTTCTTACAAAGTGCTGCTGACAGATGGACATAAAATAGTTTTTCTCTCTCCCATTTGATTGCAGAGAACCATTTGGTCAGGAACTCTGCCTGTCACAGAATAACTAGCAGAGTAATCCTCGGTTTTCAGCCTGCCTGATGCTCTGATAGGGCACATCAGATGTTACAAGACAAAAGCCTTCTGTTATCTGCAGCTGATATCATTGTAACAGCAGGTGTCACTGTGTAAATGGAAAATTTGCTATTGAATATGTGATTAACAATGTTGTTAAAGTGCCTGATTTTTATTTACTATCTTTTTTGCTGTATCAACAAGCAAATGACAAATGTAAATTGCTACCCTGCCTGCCTTTATAAGAAATCAATTAAGGGGTTTTACACACATATATATATACAGTATAAATATATATATATATTTTCCTCGTTCAAGAATGGTCAGAAAATTGACCCATTTCTCAAACAGTACAGCGCCATCAGCCTTACCTTTCAGACTCAGAATACAGCAGTAAAATACAGTCTGTTATTCAGTATCTCCAAAAGGCATTCAAAACACTTCTGCGAGACAGACATTAGACCATAAATATCTTCCTACTAATACATACCAGCATGCAAATCTGTACGCATGACAGATTATTCCACCCGTGCTTCTGTCTTTCAGAATGATATCTTTTATTATGCAGACCCATCACCCAAACACTGCAGATGAAAGACTGGCATGTTCATATGCAACAAACAAAAGACTTTTTTTCAAGCCACAGCACATAATAAGTATGGGATGTTGTCAAGAAGATTCACCATGCCTCCAGACAGTTAAACCTTCACATGGTGTTACTGCTGTTTTACATTTCCAGCTTAGTTTGGGGAAAAAAAGAGACTCTTTTTAATAACCTTTTTGGTATCTCTGGCAAGCATTACTTTTTTTTTCCTTTTTTTCTTTTTTTTGGGGCGGTGTTAATACAAGGGTACCGTTATGTAAATCCCCCATAATTTATGAAAAAAAATAAAAAAAATACTTTGACTGACACTGGATTAATTTTTCTACTTGATAAAGTGCATTCCCCCAGTATATAAAAAGTTAGTCTGGTTTTATTTAAATTGCTATAATAATTGTTTTCATGCTTCTTCTGTGCCCTCAGAAAACATTCAGTACAGTACTTAATTCTTCCATTGCACATGCATGATGTCTGTGTTATATAAAAAAACAAAACCCGAACTAAGAAATCACTAGGAACCTACAGAAATATACAACTGGAAATGCAAAACTATCAGCTTTAAGGGACAGCAAAAAGGTGAAGTTCACAAGCAGGACAAAGCGGGATTATTAGGAGGAGGCAGAGGAGCAATCTGCCTGACACTAGTACATAAAATCTCTTCATATTATTTAGCATACAGATTGCAGCTCAGCCATGACACGAAATGAGAATGCACAGAAGTGGTCTTGATAGTTCTGTGCTTTTGAACAATGTAATCAGCAGTTATCACCTTCACTGCTCAAAGAGAAATGTTCATAACTGTCAAGTGAAATTATAAGATAATGAAAGTATAATGTATAATGTCTCTTTGATAGTAGTGGTCTTTGGGAAAAGTTGTGAATATTTTTTGATAACCTGAAAAACGACCCTAAAATAGTAAAATTATGACAGTAATGTCCAGAATGCAAGCTTCAGTTCACCTGTTACAATAAATACTATACAAAACCACATGAATTTTGTGGCTAGCATGTTGCTTTTTGTGTTGCACAAACACAAAACACTGTAAATACTTCATTCAATTTACTTTAGCACATTATGATAAATGGATAACCCTTGATTTTCTTTCTTTAATGTTATATACACCATTGGCGTATACAACATTTTATTACATTTCATTTTCAAAATCAAATTTCTGAAGAAGATATTCACACAATCATGTTTGCAAAGCCTAAGAGACTCACAAACAAGATGACAACCAGTATAAACATCAACACAACATCTCCCTCCACTCTCCCTTTGCCACATCAAAGCACCCAAAGTAAATACACAGCATTTGATTGTAACCACTAAGAAGAGACTGTATTGGATTTGAAGGCAGCAACAGCGGCACAACCCCAGTTTGTTGCCTGCAGCACTTTACTTGTTATTTCATTGTGAGCTCAGCTGGTGAAGGATAACAGCTGCTTCTCATTACTGATGTTGAAACTAAATGATTTTCAGCAGTGGACACAGCAGAGTCCATATAGCCACATCATCATGTTTAAGCACAGAAGCAATGTTTGATGTCTGCAGCCACAACATGCAGATGGGGCTCTACTGGTTTTATCATGGAGTGCCTGTGGCGTGTGTGCTGCCCTCTTATTAGAATTGCAGACCCATGTGCTTATTTGGTGCATGATACTTACATGAACTACTTCTGTTTTCTGTGAATGTGTTTAGCCAGGCAGAATCTGTCTTCCTCCCATCTCAAGAATGGATAACGGTTGATTGTTGCAGATTAAGATTCAGAAGCGGCACTGATCATGAGATTCTGTCTTCAGCTTTGGAGAGGGCTGTCTTCTGTGCTCCACCAGAGGGAGCTACACTGATTTTATCATTACAGGTAGACATGTCAAGAGGAAAGATGCATTTTTATGAATAACCCCACGGTAAAGTGGCTTTTGAGCTACAGGTATTGGTTTCGTGATGTCAGATTAGTAAGATATCCACATAATTCATATTAAAATGTCATGTTTTGGCACTGAATGATCTTTTGAAGGATGAATGGAAAAATAATTATAATGTTGTCAGAAGAATCCTCACTGTTTTTTCTTTCTTTCTCTACATCATAAGTGATTCCCTTGACCATCTGTATGAGCTTTAACTGGCCTGCAGCTTGGATATTTTATCCTCAGAGGTGCTTCAAATGCAATTAACAGATCAGCTGGTAATGCAACACAAGAAGGTAGAAAATAATAAAAAAACAACAAAAGAAATCACTTAAAAACATGAGGAAAGATGTGAGTCTGTGAGAAAAAAAAAATTAAGAAAAGCAAACCGAGGTGATAATTCATTGTCAAGTGATCCAGTGTGATTCTCTTTTTTCGCTCCTCACAGGAGGATTTTCTTTTGTATTGCACAGGGAAAACTGTCCATCCTCATTGATAGAGCACTCCTGAATTGAATTTGAATTTAATTAAGTGAAGTAACAAATGAAAGTGAGTGAAAGAGAAAGAAATCCCATTGTTCCACCTCAACCTGTCTCAAGCTGAGACAAATGATCAGGCAGCAGAGAGTTAAATGCGTGTTGTTTAAAAAGCAACAAGCAATCCGGGAATAACATCTATCTGTCAATACTAATGTTTGTGGCATTTAGAAGGAATAGAGGATCATCTCCCAGCTGCAAGATAAGTTGCAAAAATACAAGCTAATTTAAATAGTTTAAAAAAGAAACAATTGTTTTTTTAGCTCTTAGAACAATCATAGTTTTCATTGGCTATCACAAACTAACCTAATTTAATCAGTTAAGGGAAATTGTTAACTATTGATATGGATTCTTTGGAATTAAACCATTTAACTTGTTTCATACAATTATAATGGCTTTAACTAAGTTATTGTGTAATTATTAATATATAATGACACCTTTTTAATCTCATGAACCATGTATCACAGTGATTACATGGGCCTCAGTAGCAGGAGCCAAAAGTGCTGACTCACGCACATCTGATGCAGACTCTGTGAATTAGAATAAAACATTTCAGTCTGTCATGCGGCCAGTTTGAAACCCAGCCATCATATCTATATGCAAATCTTAATTGTTGCTGATGTTCTCCCCGATGTAATAAATGCATTTTTTCTGTGTCATGGCAGATAGTGCTCAACAGAGGTGGGAGTGTGTAGCGAGGCATGTCATTTCAAGTGTGTTGTTTCATGCTGCATGGGTGCACGAGGGGAAAGTTGTCAAGTCCAGTGACTGCAGGGTTGATGTGGGCCAGCAACGGACTGATGTCAACATTAAGCAAGGATCCTTTGGCAAATTATCACGGAGAAGGAGTTCGCCAGCTGTTCTTTGTTAACTCGAAGCTGGTCTAACATTATGTACTCAGTGGAGGTGAAATATTCGCAGTCCCTCTTTCATCCTCAGCTCCTATGTTGTTGCCTTTTGAAAATAAAAAGCCATATCACCATTTCAATCACATTTTTCCAATGCCAAAGCCTTCCAAGTGTCAGTTTTGGCTTGGTGAACAGTTTGGGCTCACGAGGAAGTAAAAACTTGAGTCAAAGAATGTACTGCACAATGCAGCTTTTCAATAAAAAAGGATAAATATGACACAGATATTCTTAGCTTCTGCCCATGTGTTGCTGTTGTCAAGCTTCCCTCCCTCACACAGTGTATGAGCAGTTCATTTGGACTTACATTTAAGATAACTTGACCTTATTTTACACAGAAACAAAGGCATGCTTTTATTTTCCGTCGGATTTTACCAGCTGTCACTAGCAGATTTTATTAGGCAAATATGATTAAGGTGCCATTAGCTGTGTGCATTAGCTGAAAGTGCTGCTGCAAACAGACTCATTTAAAAATGAGAGTTTTTTTTTCTTTTTTAAAAAGGGTGTTAATATATACTTTACACAGGTGACATTGTGTTGAAAGACATTTATCAAAGCCATTTTTTAGGGAAAGAGACAGTGTCTTGGAACGATTTGTAAAAGACATGATGCAAAATATTTTATTGTAGGGCTGCCACGATTAGTCGATTAATCAACTAATCGACTAATTTCATAATCGACTAACCGTTTATTGTCTTTAAGTTTTGTTTTTCCTCTCAAAATTGCCACTGTACCTTCCGCTGCCTTGTCTGTCTTTCTGTCTGGTCATCTTTTCTTGAATTTTAGATTTACATAAATTTACACACACACATTTAAAAGTTTGAACATTTTTTTCTATTAGATTAATTGAAAAAGTGTCCAAAATTTTGACCGGTACATTAAATATGCTACAATTTTTGTATGATCTGATTAATCGACTCATCACCAAAATAATCAGTGACTGGTTGATAATCAAAATAATCGTTTGTTGCATCCCTGCTTTATTGTTATTGCATAGTAGTGATTTGGGCATGTCATATATGAGCCATCATTGGTAACATTAAGAATTAAGAAATGGACAAGAAATATTTAGGATGGACTTCAAGCAATGTTATTCTTTGATAATTCCTATTGAGAATAAGAAACACCTACCTGTCTTCAGAACATAAAGAGACTCAGAAATACCTATAATTCAGTCTACTGTTATGAATGATGTATTGACATTGATATTAATGATATGTGCTCTTCTTGACCTCTTCACACAGTAAATAATGAAGTAAGACGATGCATCTCTTGGCTGGTTACCTGTCAGTATGTTTTTGGTTTTTTATTGGTGATGCTGTTATTTCAGCTTTATTTAGTATGTGTGGTGAGCCGCAGGGTTGCTTTCACTTCTCAGAAAAATACTGCAGGATCTGTCACTGAATCTTGGCCAAATTTCCTTGAGCTAGATGCAAAGACTCTCAGCTCCTCAGTGCTTGCTTTAATGTCATCTCATCTCATCTCAGCACTAGTTAAAATATCACTGATGATTAACTCTATGGAAAGCAAATGAATTAGGTCTGTTAGAGTTATTTTTACACAGTTGAAGAAAAGAAAATGATAGAAGGGTGCATTATAGACGACATATTTTAATAAACAAACAGCAATACAAAGCAAAAGAAATAATAAAAGAAACTCTAGAGACTCAAGAAAATATGTCAAAATAACTGTTTACTGAAAGCAAACTGCATTCACAATTAATAGAATATACTGTAGAGAACTGATGTGTGTCCTTTTTTTAGATAATGCTGCAGAAAGTCTTATTTTATGTGTGGCAGGGTAGTGTTGTCAGTTGAGGAAGCTGTCTAAATTTGTGACAAGACATGAAGTTTTGTCAACATATGGATTGTTCATACGATTCAGTGGAAATACAAAGCTACTGGAAAGCATGATAGTGACAGCATGTTCTGAAATACCTTTGAGTTTGGGGAAAAGCTGAAGTTTTGATGATATTTTGCAACTGTGCCAGTCTGCTGCTCGTCACTTGTTTTGTCTATGAGGGGCTAAGGCGACTCCCATTCCCTTTAGGTTTCATCCACGACCTTCTTGTCTACCCTGGATAGGAAACTAAGTGACTGTTTTACTCACCGATAGTATTTGTTGGCAGACAAATACTATTAGGTTGGGAATAAAGTCGGAAAAGCAACTTTATTCTTTTGATATACAGTATATTCCACAGACTAGCCATGTTCTGTAATCAAAATTAAATCCATATCCATGTAAGCATAGTTTTGCATTTACACAGCCAACTGTACCTTTACAGCATTCAGTATTAGCTGGATCACGACAAATGCAGAGCAATGCCTGGCTTGTATAACAAAGAAGACACAGAAACAAAGGATGAGAATGACTGACATCCAGCAGTTTGTACAGTATTATTTATTCTTAGCATGTGGCTTTTTTTTTTTTTTTTTTTTTTTTTTTACCTGTGGGATGTGGCTTTAAACAACAAAAATATTAAATCTTATATTTAAACATGGTGCTTTACCCACTTTGTTTTTAGTGCCTATTCACACAGGAGTGGTGACTCTTCAATGACCCCGTTTACATAAAAGTTTTAATTCCTCTTTAAGTCTGAATAAAAGTTAATTCCACTTTAAGAAGGCCATGCAAACCTGTAATTCCCAGTGAAAACAATAATTCTGAATAAAACTTAATTCCGAACTAAGTGGTTGGTCTATTCCTCTTTCTTCCGAATAAAATAATCCCACTATAATGTAACAACCTGCGCTTGTCGAAGCGCACGTGAAATAAGCGCTGGACTCGTGCCAGCCGGCGGAAATTAAGTAGTATGTTAGTGTTGAGCTGCTGCTAGAAAACTACAATCAAAATAGAGTGAAAATCTGTGTTATTATGTGGTTTTCATGTCATAGTCGAAGCGAAAACTAGCAGCAACTGGCTTTTGTGTACTCCGGGGTAGACGTAAACGGACGTAAATACCTCACGCCCGCCCCCTGTCCAATCAGAACCCTTCCCAAACCCCCAATTTAAAGTGGGATTATATAAACGTTTTTCCTATGTAGACCTTAATTCAGATTATCATTTCCATGTAAACACGAAGGAGAATAATTTAATTCCAAATTATTTAATTCGGAATAATTCATTTCAAATTTGAAAAAAAAATCATGTAACCGGGGCCAATCAGGGATGTAGCAAGTCACACTCCACCTATTTGGGTTGGGGTTAGTTAGATCAGACATTCTGGTCTTCCTGGACTTCCAGGTTTGTCAGATGGAAGCAAAAAAATTCATACGAACTCGTCCCATACAGAACCCATTAGTGGAAACAGAGCTTAAAGTCTCAGGGTGCATTCACACCAGCACAGTCCAGGGACTCGGCCTGATTGGGCAGGGATTACAGGAAAATTTTGCACCTTTCTTTGCTTCGGTTCGAGTTCAAACTACATAAAATGCTGATGTGGACCAAACCGCCTGGTTAAACCACCGTAGTTACAACAACTGCTCGCTAGGGTGCAACGCTCCCCATTCAACCACTGAACAATGATGAAAAAGCAGGAAGAAGAAGAAAACCGGACACTGTGACTAAAGTGGAGATCCAGATTTGATTCAGATAATTTTCTTTTCAAGAGACAAATGATTGTTGGTCTTACCTAGCTGACAGTTTCGGCTGTCAGCTAGGTAAGACCTTGCTGAAAAGAAAAGAAAATGATCTGAATCTTTAGTGAAGATCTTTCTGCTTCTTATTATTAGACTACTATATCTCTGTCTACACATTTTCATTGTTGTTTTGACCTCAGCTTCTTTAAACATGTGCTGTTTGCTTTGTTTTCCCTTTGAGCCAAACAATAATCTCAACCACTTCCCTCTACTTCTTCTTCTTCTGCTTTATTACAGTCAAGAAACGTCACTTCCATTAGGTGCGCTGGGTATTTATGTGCTAGATAATAGTCCATTTGCAAGTGACCAAGACCCCCAGCTTTAAGGTGGACCAGAGTCCACTTCTTTGGTGTGCGCCAGAGTGTGGTTGGTGTTCAGACTGCGGCAAACGAAGCGGACTATCTGTGGAATCGGACCACGGTCTGTTTAAAACGGACCGAACAGCCAGAGTGTGAACGCATCCTCAGTCTCTCTGACACTCCCCTTGCATTTCTAATCATCTTATCGGTGTGTTTCCAATTAACCCAATGAACAGTGAGACTTCATACCGTGTGTTTTCTGTTGTGTTTGTTTTAGTGTTCCAAAACCTTTTCAGTCATATGTTGCCTCTGTCCCAACTTGGCTTCATTAAATGACTATTGCATTAACACTGTGGAAGGAAAAAAAAAAAAAAAAAAAAAAAAAAAAAAAAAAAAAACACTGTGGAAGGAGTTAATCAGGGTTGTGTTTGCCTCCTGGATCCAACTAATTAATTATAATTAGGCCACCTTGAATGCCTGATAGTGATGTTATAGTTTCTTTCACACACAAACACACACATACATCCATAAACACTATGAGAAAGAGATAATTTGGCAGCCATCTAAACAAAGTAATTCAAAAATCCAATCGTTTTGCATCATGGAATGTGAACACTTAAAAAGAACAAAATAAGACCCAAAACTTTGAAAAACACACACACACACACACACACACGCACACCCCCCCACACACAGGCACTGCTGCTGTCTGCAAGGAATAGTTTGGCTTTTCTTTTAGAAATTTCTCAGCTTTGTTTTTGTCCACTTAATACCACTAGATAATAATTAGATAGTATAGCATAAGAAATTAAATATGCACTCTCTAGTAACACCACAAGTTTTAGTCTTTTTGCTTTTTATCTAGTTATTTTTTGGATCAGTCACAGTTTTGTCTGGTACATGGTATAAACTGAAACAGAAAGGAACACAACGCAAGCACATTATCAGTGTCAATACCCCAGAAACTTATAACTCTGTACGGAGGGTTAAACTTTCTAATTGATGTCCTGAGCTTCTTAATCACTGCTTTTGTGAGAGAGACCTGCATGGGAGAAAACATAACGGAGAGGAAGAGAGAGAAACTGAGAGAGAGGAAGATTAGAGTGTCTTCACAAGGAAAGCCTTTCAAGTTTGTAGGTTTGAAGTGCTAATGGCATGCAAATGTGTGCAAATGAGTGTGCACCCACCCCCTAAAAACTCTCGCTGAATTCATGACGCTGGGTGAAATTCTGGGCTGGTGTTTGTCTATTAATAGTGAGAGTTTAAGCAACTTTTGGTATATGAATGAAGTCCTTATCAGAGGAAACCCAGGAAGACTATACTGTGGCTGTACTTAAAAACTATGAGTTTTCATGGTTTACCTACAACTGGGTCTCACTACTGGGATTATGAATCAAATTAATATAAGACAACATAAGTGGAGCACAAAACGGTTCAGAGATCTGACTACAGGATGGTGGCTGAGGGCCTGAGCTTGCACTCAATATGGCTGAATTTAACTGCACAGAACACAGACTGTATGATGCAGCAAACTCCACAGCAATCAGTTTTACTACACTTGGCAAGACAAATAAAGGAATGAATGAACAAATCAATGATCCCATTACCCTAGCTGACATACAAATCCATACACAGTGAGGAGAAAGATGGCAAACTAATCCATTTTGAAGCTGTTAAAAGCTCTAATAAAATTTTGCTTGTAAAACAAAACAATTAGGGACCGTGTGACAAAATAAGTAATAAGATTAATAACTATGCCACATAAGGAGAGGAACTGGTGAAATTCCACGGTAGATTGAGAAAAACAGGTGTTTAACAAATGTGGTCAAACTTTAAATTCCCCCCCCCCTCCCCTCTCCATCTCTTTTGCATGATATCCAAGTAGGGAAAGTAGCATTATACAAACAGGAGATAATCCCCTGACTTCTGATCTGTCACAGACTCGGTGACGTCAAGCTGTCTAATCTCACACCATCCCGGGTGATCACATAGGCATTAGCATACACATTACTATGTCATAAATTAATATGCAGTGGTAAATGGAAAAAACCAACACAACAGATTTTGCGGTGGCAGGTGAAAAACATTGATCCTCTTTAAAGAACTCTCTCATGCATTGAGAGCCAACTGTTCTCATATTATCAGGATGGCTCAGAACTATCCACAGGTCAATTAAAGTGATTAAGATGGATGGATAAATCTGTAATGCTTTCATTCTACCAGATAATCTGTCCTAACCGTCACTCCCAACCAAAGCTCTAATGGGGATTTCACATTTGATTGTTTGGATGAATGAATCTGATAGAGGTTGGCACAATGAGGCTCCGGTAGTTGCCCAGCTGTAGTTACCAATTAAATGTCAGCGTAGCATCAATTCTATGGCTGAAATGTCATCTTAGGAATAGGGAGACTAAAACAATCTTTTCAGCCGGCTGTCAGTTAGCAGGACCAAGAACTCTCTGCCTACTTAGAAGAACAGTTTACTGTCTTGGAGCTAAGCTGGTTGCAATTTAACAAGCTTTTCTGTAAAATCAATTTAAAATCTCTAAAAAGTTCAACTGTTACGCAATACATACTGGTGAAAATGAAGATCTTTTCCATAACACTTTAATGTTTATAAAAATTTAGTCAAGAATTGGGAACATCTTATTTGAAAAGAAAAATTGTAGTCACTAGCTGCATATCCATTGCATTTATTCCAAAAATAAAAGCAATATTTCTTCAATTAAAAAAAAGAGTACAATTAAAATAAGCTGGTGTTTCCATTGAAAGGTGATCAGTAGCTGTAATTCTAGTAAAATCCTATCCCGCGCAAGTCAGGAGGATGAAGAGACAAAGCATACAAAGCGGATGAGAATTCATCCGCTGCTTTCTGATAACATTGGCTGGGAGAAAAAAAAAAAGAAAACTTCTGGTGATGCGTACTGGCACGGGCATAAGATGTTATCCTGTGGCCATTAAATCGTGACAGCAAATAATTAACATGTGAAAACAAGTCGTGGCCATGTATTACAAAGGTTATGGCATTGCCATTCACTAGTAGTACATTAGGAACTGCAACTATATCTGCATAGTGTTCAAAAATGAACTCTGTTTGCTTAATTACGCAGATTTACGGATTTTTTATGTTGGCCTATATGCGACTGGTAAAACTTTTCCCATCACTCCAATTTCAAAGTTAATGCTTTTAAGTTATCATGGATTATCGCCAACGGCATAAGTAAGAAGGAATAACTGGTTTTTGCCCCCCTGCGAAAAAAAAGTGTTTCCATTGTTTGTGAAAAACAGCTATATCAAAACGTCCTCATGAGAGCATAAAAATATTTTTGCAATGTTTGAAATTTTTCTAATTCAGGTGTTTCCATCACCAGTTTTTAATTCCAGTATTTAACCTTTAAGCAGTCGTTCATGAAGCCACTGATCAGTTCCCACAAAGTAGTTGTAGATAACCCTGCCACATGAGCAAGTGGATGTGTTCTTTCACTTGTTTGCCTCCCTCAGATGAAACATGTCACCAGTTTCTAGGGTTTAATCTCAAATACCCGTGATGTTTATAACAACTGTTAATTCTCATTTAAGAGGACATACAGTATACAGATAAGGACCCATCAACTCCTTTATTTCAAATGAGTAGATGGGTCCAAACTTTTTTTAATGGTACTATATGTGCAGAATAATTACAACTTACGAAACATGCTGCGCATACAAGCCACACACCCTATTCAATACACTCTAGTGAATGTCATGTTGGATGGCATGACGGGCTTTATTTTCGTTGGTACAATTACAGTTTAAGAATGACTATATCAACATTTTCTGAAAACTACAGAGTGAAAACGAAGACAATATGATACTTTGTGCCAACTCATTTCATTACCACAGGTCCAACAAAAGCTTCCCCAAAGTGTTAATTGCTCCAAAGTTACATAAACTCTGATACAATGAGCAGTTGTCTGGAACGTCTGAGCTGTCAGTGAGCACCTGTTATCTTTGTCTCATCAATGTATAAAACGCCACCCGCATGTTGAATTGGCTTTAGTCATTTTAAAGAAATGGAAAACCATGATTCAGGACAATCCAGTTCTGTATACAAAGCAACAATAACAAAAAAAAAAAAAAAAAAACATAGCAAACATTAGTCTTTTGGATTTCTACTGCCCCCCTCTGAGCTGGAAGGTTGCATCCTTTTGTGCAGAAATAGATTGTATATTGTACATGGCAGCTGGGTGGGCCATCATTAGAGTCCAGATGAAGAAGCACAGCAAGGGGCCTTTTGTTGTTGCCTGTTCTTGATGTCAGTTTTGTGAAAGAGAGACTAAAAGCTAAATGAATGGAATGGGTGGATGGACAGTCATTGACACCAAGTCCTTAAAAGTCAGACTAATTTCTTTCTTTTTTAAAAAAAAATCGACCCCAACTAAATCTAGAAACAGTAATTTGCTTTTTTAACAGAAGAGATTGCTAAATATAAATATCATTGACAACAGTTGCTGTTTTCATCTACACAGAGAAATGAGATGAAAGTAAGCCAAGTAACAAAAGAAACTGACTGGGGAATTTTGATCTTGGTTTCCTCTTTTGTTTCACCTCTTTACATTCTTCATTTAGAATTCATTTTTATTTGTATCTTAAAAAAAACGTGGTATAGGTATAAAAATGAACAAAAGGCTGACTTCATTTAAAGATGATAGAAGCAAAGCCCATGGTAACAGATCAATGTTTCATAGATAAGATTAAACAAAAAGGGAGAATGGTTCAAGGTAACAACTGAAAAGAAAGAAACACTAAAGTACACATGGAAGTATAAAGAGGGAATAAAGACTTACGTAATATGGAAAGGACAGAGAGGTAAAAGCAGTATAGATGGGGAATCACACAAGCAATAAATTACACAAGGTGAGGAAACAATGTTCATACTGCAAAAATAAATAAATAAACAGACGGAACACTTATGCAACACCATGGGCCGGATCTACCAAGTCAAAAAAAAATTGCGTGCGGTAATATGCACATGTAATCTAGAATTTTGCGCGAGGGGCTGAACCACGGTTTGCAGGTGATTTAAAAAGAATGATCGTGCAAACGACAACGGGTGCAAACGTGTTGGAAACGCCTGTATATAAATTTGGTTTTGCGTGTTTGGAGGTTTACAGTGTGGTGAATTGTGAGAGAAGACAGCGCAAAAGGAAATAAGACCCACAGAGAGAGATAGTAGTGGAGGAGGGAGATGAAAATATAATTCAAAATAAGCATGATAAATATAAAAATTGAAATAATTCAACGTGTACCCGTGCAGAGTCTCAGAAGTGGGCAACTTATTATTATTATTATTACTATATTATTATTGTTTCTATTACGCACAAGGTGCGCACTTTTTGGCACAATGCTAGCGGCTTCAGAGGCTCGCGCTGCCAGATGACTATGATCCTGTCCACCCGCTAAAATCCAAGTTAAAATGTGACGTTGGCAAAAAGGGAGAACAACAAGGTACAATTAATGCAGCTTTATTTATGTTCCACAGTGGCTGCAAACTCTGTTTTATTTGTCCAGAATATTTTACACCCGTATTAAATAGCGGTGTTTGCTGTGGTGATTTTTATTGCATTCAACAATGAGAACTAAATATGTTGCCGTCATTGCTCATGAAAAATTGTTTTTAACCAGATTTGTGCGTGTCCAGGATTGCCCCTCTCAGAAGCTGAAGCCATTGGAGCTGCCAGTTTGCACCTGTTTTCTGACCTACTAAAATATACGCAAAAAAAACAGCAAGTCGATGCGTCTCACAGTTGATAAATTGTTTTGCCAGTGTGGAATTAGTATATTTACATTTTCTCCTCCCATCACACACGTAATTGCGTGTAAATGCCCCATATTGCATATTCAATGGAGTAGAAGTGCAAAATAGATACAGTAAGAGGCACTATTTAGCAGGTTTTAAAGACCAAACCCTTTTAGCACGCTGTTTGTAGATCAGTTTGTACATTTTTTTGCGTGTGCAGTGAGCTAGCTCATGTTTTTATACATGCGAACCTTTGATAAATCCGACCCTGTGTAACTCAAAGTGTTCCCTTTATTTTCTGAGCAGTATACCAGGTAGTTCATTTGAAAAGTTGGATTTGCACATTTTCCAGTCGTTTCCAGAGCCCAAGATATTCCACTTCCTCTCATCCAGGAAAAGCACTTAATAACTGATGGGTATATTTTCTTCTCTCTGCAGTTTGTGCTTTAATTATACACGTATCAGTTTTCAGGCTGCTGTTAAAGAAGCTCATCAGCAACACAAAAGTCTGAAAAATGACAGACTCTCAAGCCCACTTCCTCTCCCAGTATCCATGGCTGCGATGAATGCACCTTAGACTGCAGCGTTCATAAGTGCCAGACAGCCATAATGAAAGTTACAAATGACTTGCTTTTTTGACTAGGGCTCTGCATTAGCCCTTATTTTCTTTGACTCCAGAGCAGCCTTTGATACTGTGCTTCTTAGCAACTTTCACTGTGTGATGGCATCTATACTACTTCCTGAGCTGGCTCATAAATCACTTCTACTGTATATATACATGGTCCAGATTAGAATTTTGATTACTTTCAACAACTTACAGTCATAAGTTTATTCTTGTTCTATAATGGAAGATTTTCCCCTTCAGTTGGATTTCATGCAATACATGATTTGAATACAATTTCTCAGTCTAATGATGGCAAACAAGATCACATTTCTAGTGGTGGAAGCAGAGAAAGGGAAAGGTGACTTAATATCAGATGTACAGAAGGAATTATCTAAGAAAGGTCTCTTTACATTGTCAGTAATCTCCCTAGCTTTTAGAAGCTTAAATACAGAACATTTACTGTACAGTTAACTCAAAAATTAGAAATCAGTTAATATGTTGTGCAATATCTTCACTGACGAGGAAACACATAATCTAGTCACAGTTAGACCCTTTTGATAGACTGTGCAAATACACATATTGATTATGGCCTTGCAGGATTACACAATTTAGAAACAAAAATCTTTGAAAAAAAAAAAAGAACTCTATGTGAACAAGCTTTCCACAGTGTTAGGGAAGCAGACGATGCCTCAGTATTTAAGTCCAGACTCCATTTATTCAGCACAGCATACAGCCCACTTCAACTCCCACTTTGTCAAGCAGTCTCTTTATCTACTGCCATGCAGTGTATCTTTTAGTTGCCTCTACAGATGGTATTTCACAGTGCAGTGCACACATACAGTTCTCATTGATATATGCACACTCGCATTTGGTTCTGGCCCAACTTCCTGGCACTTATATATTTGTCACATCTTCTGTTTTATACTCATGTGACAACTGTGATTTTGCAAGACAGCATTTTAGAGTTTAAGAAGTGAAGCATAAATACCCGTCTGTTCTCTGACATCTGATTTGTCAAGTGCAGTTTAGTCTCCAATATATGTGCAAATGAAGTGACAAAATAAATGAGAAAAGCATCATTATCATGTAGTGGTGAGAATGAGATTGAGATGAGAAAAAAAAATAGCAGACTTTAAATAGTCAAAAACAAATGTATAAGGCGATAAAATGAACAAATTGTAATAATGTTGATTAAAAAATGTTAATGGAAAATATAATATTTGCATTTAAGGTACATAAAGCTGGCAAATTAGTGCTAATTAACACATATGAGTCAATGTGTAGGGTGCATGCGGTATGTAACAGCTGTAGCTGAAGATATCAGATTACAATATTGCTTTGTAATTTTTTTATCCTTTTATCATAATGCTGAATGCAGTCTGGAGTAACAGAAGCGTTGATTCACGACTAACAAGTTACTTCTGGTGTTAACTGCTAGAGTTGGTTGGTTATGGTTGGTCCGTAGTTACCGTAGGCTACTGACATTCCCAGTAGACTTCTGCTTGGATGGGTGTATGATTTGCTTACTGTGTCTTACATAAGCAAGGCTTCATTTTCTCTCTGAGGCATTTCACTACGAAGGTCAGTTGTTTATGTTTGAGAAGGCCTGATGGGAGCAGTACACCTCAGTTCACCTTCTGTGAATGAGTAGGTTTCATAATGCTCCAAACATTTTATTTCCTTTTAAAATGCAAGAATCACATTTGTTAGCACACTTGATTTAAATGAATGATATTCACAAGAGGGAGGCCATTAACCTGAAATGGCTAAAGGGTCCAGGAGAAGAACATGGACATCTAAAACAAAGCATGTAATGCTGTCTAATTTAACACCAATGATGTACAATAGATACCAATTTAAAATCCAATGAAAAGGCCAGAGCACTTTACTGTGAGTGAAAAGCTTTATCAGCTCACCATTCTGTATCAGATGTGTTCTTGAAAATGGAAAAAAAGATAAAAAATTAAAATAATAATGTGATCTAAACCCCCATTTCTCATGTAGCATATATGCATGCAGTCAATAGATATGTTCAAAATAATTATGCTTCTTCATGGGCTCATGTAAGTGACAGTACATTCATGATGGTTGTGTTGTAATATACAGTATACTTATATATATATATATATATATATATAGACTCTTGGAACCACCAGAAGACCTGCAGTCTGAGAGAGACGTGCTCTGCTTGGAATATATGGAACTATGAGATCTCTAATATATAGCTTGGTCATGGAGAGCTTTATATGTGAGAAGAAGAATTTTAAGTTCTATCCTGGATTTGACAGGGAGCCAATGAAGAGAAGCTAGAATTGGAAAAATATCTCCCCTGCTGGTTCGAGTCAGAACGCTCGCTGCAGCATTTTGGATCAGCTGGAGACTTTTCAAGGCATATTTGGGGCAGCCCAGTGATAAGGAATTACAGTAGTCCAATCTGAAAGTAACAAAAGCATGGACTAGTTTTTCTGCATTGTTCTGAGAGAGGATGTTCCTAATTTTAGCAATATGACGTAGAAGGCGGTCCTAGAAACCTGTTTCATATGTGAGCCGAAAGAATAATCCTGGTCAAAAATGACTCCAAGATTCTTCACTGTAGTGCTGGAAGCCAAATTAATGCCATCCAGATCAATAAAGCTAGACAATTTAGTCCTGAGTTTTTCAGGTCCAGAGACAACAACCTCGGTCTTGTCTGAATTTAGAAGCAGAATATTCAGGTCTTTATGTCACTAAGACATCTTTGTAATCCAACAAACTGATTGGTTTCATCAGGCTTCATAGATTGGTTGGACATTTGAAGTGAGCGGGGTTCACGTGGAGATGCTTGAGGCAGAGAGCTGTCACTTCCACATCTCCACAGGTGCGAGTGCGAGGTTTACATAATAAACAGCTGGTTGAGGTGATGAGAAAATACGAAAATGAATCATGAGGCATTTAAAACAGAACCCAGTAACTTGGGCTAATGGCTCCCCCTAGTGGCATCCTTTCACTGTCGTAAAGTTCGTACTTCCCCTACACCCCCACAGCATACAGACGTCTTCTATACCTGTTTTTCTTATATTTTAATCCCTTGTTATATTTCTAAGCTTTCACTAGCTTGTTGATGCTACTTTGCTAGTTGGTAGCAGCTCATCTCCCTCTGCTCATAGCAGGGTCTTGTGCCTCCTGCAGCGGGACGTTTTACCCGTGTTTTGCGGGTAAATATGCAGCGGATTATATTTTTCTCTGGTGTTGGCGAGTAGCAGCTAAGAATACAAACTTTTAGTTACTTTTTGCAGACATGACAAGTGATTATTGAGCCTGATGGCTTAACTTTAATCTCTCTGTTGAATTATTCCTGATAAAAGTGAATATCAGATCTCACTAATGAATGAAATGGAATAATAACTAACAGAATCTTGGCCAGTCGGACTGATGGATGTCTGAGAGGAGCCTACCGGCTTCCAGCCGACATGTAGAAACACGTAGTTTTAATGAACATTTCACGTTGTTCGTGTCTTTTATCTCTGAGAGAAAACTCACGTTTGTGATTCCAGTTTATAATTCTTCCTGTTTTCTCTGGAGTCATTGTTGCTGTCTCTAGTGTGTGGGTGTGTGTGGGTGTGTGTGTGTGGGGGTATGTGTGTGTGTGTGTGCACCACACACAAAGATGCGCGGTGTGTGTGATGACTCCTGTTTGCTGACAGTTCATCAGTCATCGTCATCACTTGTTTGTCGCTGTTTTATAAACTGGATTTATAGTCTGGATTTATATTTTGAGGACCCCAGGAAGACTAGCGACCACTTTGTGGAAGCTAATGGGGATCCTAATAAAAAATAAAGAATAAAGAATAGTCATGCGCTTCTGTCAGGTTTGTGACGACGTAGCTCCCCTGCAGAGGCTCCACACGAACATTTTCCAATCTGCCGTGCAGCTCGTCTGAACAGTTATCACATGCAGACCAACAAGACGAGTGTCCAGGTGTAACCGTATAACTCCGCCTCCCCTAGTGCCGTTTCTTTTAACGTCATTATTCCATCACTGTTGCCAGCTGCTCCTCTCTCGTCACCAAAGAAGTTCCTTCAGTCGTTTTTAAGTAGATAATCAGTCACCATGAAAACATTTCACTCACAGCGCAACGCGAGGTACACGTGCAGTGTTTGTTGTTAAGGCTGACTGCAGCCGGTGTATCACCATTTCTGATTGGCCAGCAAGCCAGAAACGCAGGGCGCGACTATTTTGATTGGCGAATAGGTTTGTCACTCAAATGTCAGAGAGAGAGAAGAGAGAGAGAGAGAGAGAGAGAGAAAAAAAAAAAACCTCAGGCACTTGAGGTTAGGTTATCGCAGTAGTTTAAACCTTAATATCGATGCGGTTAAGGTTAATCGTGCAGCCCTATCTCGCAGCCTAGAGGGCAAGAACAAAGTTCTCACAGAGTATGCAACAAGCTAGCATAGACAGGCAAATTACCGCTCATGCTCTCACTCACCCCTATAGGGAAAATTTAGAGAGGCCAACAAACAAAATATGCTCATCTTTGGTCTGTGGGTAGACGCTGGAGTACCCCGATACTATTTTGAATATACAGTCATTGTAATCCTTGGTGTTATGTATAGCAACAAGGAGTACAGAAATGAAAAAAAAAAACTTTAAATTTGATTTCACTTTAATGAAGTCTATAATAGTGAACGTGATTCTTTTTTAACTGTATTGAGCTCTGAACCTGTACAGAGACCTCTAGCTACAGAAAACAGGGATGATGTTTGTGCTGCTTACAGTATTTATCTTACATGTCAACTTTATGTATGATTGTACTTCGGCTGCCAAAATAATGATAAAGACTTTACCTGCTAAAAAACATGGATTACTGATATCTTTAGCACTGTCCAAAGGGACTTCAATCACATTAGTTTAAACAGTTAGACAACAATCCACTGTAACAGAAGATGTTTCAAGTGAAAGTTAAAATGAGGCACAACTGAAAAAATTAAACTCCTAAAAATATAAATAAATGAATGGATAAAGAGATTTTGCCTTGAAACTTCTCCTTGTAGAATCTAAATAAGTACAATTATCATACAATTAAAGTTTGCATAAACTCTCCCCCATAGTAAACGCTTACATGACCAACATTATTAATAATATAAAAACAGAATGCTAAATTAATCATCAGTGTTGCTAAGTAATGAAGCTTGTTGTCCTGCATCTTTTTATTACCTAATTTAAATTTAAAGGCATTGTTGAGGAATATCGCTCTAATTCAGACTAAATGTTTAGATGGTTATAAACTGTGTAAATGAGATACAGACAATAATTATCATCCCATTTCACTCTTAAGGTTGTCAAAAGTAATGATTTGGCACAACAAATGCTATTACAGTATACAGTAGATATATTATTGATATTGATTAACTTTCTTGAAGCTTGTAAAGTTCCATTACTGTGAATCAGTCCCATTGCGCTTCACCCAACTCCAAGGCAGATTGTAATCAGTCCACCATCAGATAGCAATCAGGAAAAGTGGCAAGACGGTAGATCAGTTTCCGGACCTCATCTGTGGAGAAAGGAGCAACATAATTTAAACGAAAGTCAGTGAGGTCAGCAGAGGAAGCAGAGAGGGAATTGAGAACAAGGCCAGTGGGTACTTAGGAAAAAGAGCCTTAAAAAATGGTCAAAATTCTTGTGAAGGGAGATGACAGAACCATCAGGATTAAGAGAAGTCAGAGACATGAGAAGGTGGGGATGAAGAGGGATATACAGAGAATTATTACCTGAGGTTAGAAGCACAAGATCGGAATTAGACGAGGAGGGCAGAGGTAGCAGCTGAATTAAATGCCGATAAGATGGCGAGGAGCAACTGCAACTGAGACAGGTTATCAGACGAGCCAGGTTTGAGCCACTTTCTTCCACCCAGCTGAATTTGTGTTCACTCAATTTGCAAGGCTTCAGACGGGAACGAGGCCGGCGGATTGACAGGGAAGTCTAGAAGAAAGTGAACAGAGAAGGTCAAAAGAAGTGAAGGGGTAGATATAGATTTAGTGTTGTCAGTTCACAAAAGAGTATCAAGTGGAGGAAGAGAAAGGAAGATGGACAGGGGATAAGAAGTATGGAAAGATACATCTGACAATTTTGCCAGGTAGTGATCGTGTGAAGCATGATGTAGATATTGAGCCTGAGTATCTTAGAAGTTAAATGGAGGGGGGAAAAAAGACACTGTATTGAACGTGCTGTGAAAGAGAGAAGTTTAGAGCTGAAGTAAAATTTGCTGCACAATCTTAATAGAAATCTATAGCAGCCATCGGTTTAACACTGCAGAAGGTCCAAAAAATAACTACCAGTGGCACTTTTGAAAATGGGCCAGTTAATTTAAGGATTTATGTGTTATTTTCTGCTCTCGAGTAAATCGCAATCAATGTTTGAGCTTCAAGAGCTTTTTCAGTCAGAATCAACTGCATTGTTGCCATGTGCTGAAAATGAGAAAACTGAGATATTTGTTAAGAAATGAAGCAGAAGTGGGACGAAGCTATCAGTCAGCATTTGCCCAGAGGAGCTACATATAAGGGAAAATACAGTACAGCTTTCTTCTGGACAGTTGACTACACAGTAGAAAATAGAATTAGAGTCTGGTTAGCTAAAAATCTGGCTAATCAGTTTGGGGTTAAATAAAAGTCAGATTAATGGCACAGCTTCACTTCTCTCCATACTTTGCATATAAATTGACTTAAAAATTTTCATGAACCAAATTTGTCTTTCTCACTCCAACGCTTCATTGACAGGCTAATTGTACACAGCCATAGGGTATTTATTTATAACATGTGTATTATGCATACTGAACATATGTTTCTATCAGATGTTGTTTTTGCACTGCGAGCTATTGCAGATGTGCGAGACTTGTAACAAAGCTCTCCACAATCCACTCCACCCAACCGATGACAGCCCCAGTTCTAACTCAGCTGCCACTCAACATGATGAAATGCTTGTTATTACACGGGACCCTTCCCGTTAAGAGCAACATTTCAAGGACACCATTCATTACTGTTGCATAAATACAGTCCGAATAGCTGTAACCTTTGAATAATTGGAGGTAACCCCAAACAAATTAAAGCTCATTTAAGAGGAAATTGTGCCTATACCATATGGTTAAAAAGCAGCTTCTAAATAAACAGTATTGTTTGTTTGCTTTTCTCAATATCTTTTTTTCTTTTGTTGCAGCATGTGATCTTAATTAATATCCAGTTTGAAATAATTGCTTGATTAAGCACCGCTCCATCTTCAAACACGTGTTATATGCAGTGTACTTCACTTCTCTCTGCAATCCCCTAGAAAATCCCTTTCACAGGAATAAATAAACAAAAAAAGGAGTCTGTAGCTATTGATGAAACTTTAAGTAATGAACACATATGCGTGCCAGCTGATGTGTAATTATCCTTGAGTAATGACCTCATCACAGTGTCTCATTGTTTCTGTGCTTATAATAGCTTTTCAAAGGGGGTTGTAGGATACATAATGTTCGATTATTCGTCATGCAAAGTCATTTAAAGCATTTGAAAGCAGTTGAAAACATCTTTGGCAGAGCATATTTTCTAGAACTTTTTCAAAATAATCATGAAGGGAATTTGATTTAAAAGCAAACTTTAAAATCTTCAATAAAGGCCTTTTTTTGCAAGCTGAAGGTGCTGAGTTTGGTTGCATTGTTGTGCCCATTTGATCAAATATTAGTGGAGTTTGATTCTTATTCAAAATCACCTTTTTTCTTCCTTTAATATTACTGTCAGGTCTCAAGCTATATTAGAACGCCATACAACTGCAGATGGGTGATAATTAAATATAAAAATTCAGCACTAAGTATCGGTTGACAGGAGCTAAGTTAAACTAGCAAAACAGCAGTGTCCAAACTTTTGACTTCTCTTAGCTCTGGTCAAAGAACTGATGTGTCCTTGACTTTAATCTCTGCAGCAAAAAAATAAATTCAAAGTTTGATTTCCTCTGTGGGGAACAGTCAATAGTAATTATACTACTATGCTGCAAGTGGCATGTTTGATAGGTGATGGTAAGTCAACCCTTGAAGCTATAACATCTTGTAAAAACAGAAATTTCTCAAAATAGTGTTGTTTAATAGTAATATACTGCTGGGCATATACACCACACATAAAAACAGGCTTATTCCAAAGGGAGCAGATTACTGAAATCTAAAGGGAAACTCACATATCCTTTGGCACAGTGTAATTGCAGCAAGTTACATGCATCCAAATGTGAAAGGTTAGTTGTAACAAAAAAAGCAATTAGCTCTCTTCAGCCATTTTACAAAAATTCCCCTGAGACATGGTAAACAAACAAAAAGGCCAACTATTTTTTCCCACCGAGCTCTCAGCACATGCATATTTAAGGCTCAAGTGGAAAGTTACCTCTACATTAAGCATGCAGTCTCAGAAGATCAGAAAAGACTCCCAAATAGCACAATTTACATTGTTTCACTGTGGTAAGATTATTTTTTGTTGCCATCCTTTCCATGAAACTATAAATGGTCTCTGTGTGATGTGTAAAAAAAAAAAAAAGTAGATATCCCATTTGTTCGTCTTCTTGTCCATTTCGCTCTGCTTTGCTGATATAAGTCTTTTCAGCGATGCACTGGCAAGTTGCAGCAGGTTTACGGTTACTTTATCACCCACCATTAGCAGCAGCATACTGCATTACAGCCATGTCAGTGACAGATCAATAGGATGCTGGGGAGTTTGAATTGGCCACAGAGAGCTCCTTGATTCCTGCTATAAAATTTGTGTGATGCAAAGAGGTTCATACTGTTCCCCATGACAGGAAAAAAAGAACAGTCAAATGGAAACTAAGGTTTCAACCTGCTGACCCTTTGAGCTCGCAATAAAAGTAAACAATTGTGTGCTACTGTTAGTTATAAGTGATACTGGACAGCTCATTCTTCACATTGAACAAACTGGCTGTGTGCCTTGGGTTTTTATTACTTTTTCCTGTTCCAACTTGTATCTCACTATCGTATATAATATCAGTGTATACATTTTGCAACTGGAATAGAGTAAATAGACCTACAGTAGAGTCTAATCAGACGGCTTGTAGCTTTCAATCATTTCTGATACTGCCAGTGCAGGCAAAACCTTATTTCTCCTCCTTTGTTAATTAATGTCCTTGCATAACCATGTGAGAGATATTCTGTTGATAAGAACTTACAAGGCAACTGCAGCCTTGCTAAAACACTTCCAATCATCCAAATTGTCCCCATCTGTGCTTTAAAATCTAAGATTTAAGGTTGCGCTAAGTAAAGTCTAACTGAGGTCAAATTTATTCCAAAATCAGTGCGGTGTGCTTGAAACATATCACAGCCATGCTTCTCGTTCCTGACAGAAACAGGGGCACAGTTGGGGTTGTCACTTCATTGAATTTAGGACACGAATGAGGATGCTTATCCTAATCTTCTCTGAGGAAGTATTAAAGTAGAGCAGAGTTTCCGACTGCACTGAAAATTGACCCAAAAATCTATAGCTCCAAAGTCACATTTGTGACAGGATCCCTTTGTTGTACAGCTGAGCAGAATTAGTCGCTCAAGAATTAGTCCCTGCAGTGATGATGCAGCTTGTTTCCCTCAACTGGTAAGGATGCGATCTTAAAGGCTTGTAAGTTATGCTTGATGCTAAGAAAAACTCTCAAGTGCAAGAAAAAAAATATCTATTGTGCATCTCATCACATAATGTCCTTGCCTCAAGTCATCCTCTATTGTTATGTAATCTGGCAGGAGCCTACCTCCTGCAGCCCACTTATTCTTGTCCTGCAGTCTGCCTGTTTCAGCCTCTGACCAGGAGTGGGACTGACAAGACACTGACTCTGCTGTTAATGTAACATGGAGTGCTGACTGCAGCTCCAAGTGCTATATTAAGGTTAAAGAGTCCCCTGAATGTCTTACATGGAAGATATAAGTTTCAGTTAGGTGTCCAGTGAAAACCAAATAGTACAGGATGGTCAGGTAATCCTTTCACAGTGCAATGTACCACAATTCAAAGTTTGTTACTGTTTTCTTTGCTTAATTAATCACATAAAAATATGATAAATGTAGATCTTTATTTTAAGGGATTATCTTATGATTGAACTTACTGTAAATTGTGCAATTATAAGTCAGCAGACACTTAATGGGACTCAGGGGTGGAGCTAAAGGGTTGGTCAAGGTGGCTCTGGCCACCTCAGGTGATTGACACTTCACCTCAAAACAACCAAATTACCTTTCTACGGACTTTTTTGAATTTGTCACTAATATTTGGTGATCCAGATTATTATTGTAAACGTGTTATTTTTCATGTCTCTCTTCACTGAAAAAGAATATCCGGCCCAACAACGTATTTCAGATATATAATAAATTTCCATCCAATTGAATTTTTTTTGTCTGTAACCTTAACCAGAAAATGAATAGATGTAATTCAATCAAATAAAGCTGAGAAGAATGGACGAGATGGAATTAAAGTAACAACAACTAATAGAACTTACCCAATGTACTGTATATAATAAAGTTAATAGGATTCTGTTAATAAGGTTTTTTTAATACTGTCAATAAGTTTATAAACTTTAACAATTTATAAATAAAGTTTATAGATAAAGTTATAAATGTATAAACTTTATTAATAATTTGACATGAACCTTATTAACAGCATCATATTAATAAATTGGATAAATTCTGTTGGCTGTTTTTATTTTAATTCCACGTCGTCCATTCTTCTCAGTTTTATTTGATGGAATTTCATCCATTTCATTTTCTGGTTAACAACAGTACCAACTTGCTGAATTTTTTTCTATTCCATTAATCTTTCTACCATTTGCCGAACTTTTTCGGTTGCTATATTTACTACTGTATTTTCCACGGGTCTTTTACAGGTTACAGACACATAATTCAGTTGGATGGAAATCTGTGAAACTGAGAGACGTATTCAGGCCAAATATTTTTTTCAGTGTAAAATGGCCACAGATATTCCAGAAGTGTATGTGGAGGACTGCAATCATTTCCTTTCTTAGTATATCAAGCCAGTCTTTGACCGCCTCATGAATAAAATTCCATCTCCACCACTGTTGGGATTATATAATACATTTAATCTTTTAAACTACCCCTCCATGATTTAGTGACCCACTTCCCATAGAAATTAGACTTGGATTGTCAAAATGTAATGCTAAGAATGTTTATTTCTATCAGTTGACAGCCTATACCTATCCTTTTTTTTTTTTAGTTATCTCAACATTTTAGCTATTCTTTCTTTTTTTTTCGTAGTTAGCATGATGTGGTTTTGGAGAAACTCTGCTCCCTCCATCATTTACATCCTACAATGCAATTGCAAAGTCACCTCTACAGTCTGCAAAAATGTCAATCGCTTCACCCATGTGTTTGTTGAGCACAGGACAGGTACATACTCATCAAAAACCCTCATGCTGTGCATCAAGCTTTGAAAAATTGCAGAATTCCCTGCAGCTATGTCTTGTAAACTGCTGAATCTGTTAAAAATTCATAGCAAGTTCAGTTTGATGAAAACAAAAACAAGAGGCAAAAATCCGGAAGTTGTTTTCAAAGTAATATTTTGTGGACAGTATACATTTACCCTTTTCCTCCTAAATTAAGCTTAAGGAATTAATGCAAACATTTCTGGCTGCTATCTTGGAGAATAAAAGCAGAACTTCATATGAAGTAAAATATATTAAAAAAAGAGCATTTCCAAATAGTGAGCATATTGCTCATTCTTTTGGCTTGTGCTGTAGCCGATGGCACAGGGCACATTTTCCTGTTGCAGGGGAAGAATTTATTTCAATCTAACACTGGCAAATTGTGGAAGTAAACATCACACCATGTGTAAAACAGTTGAATGTGAAAGTGAATTGCTTCTGAGAGTAATAATCCTACACACATTTTAAAATCCTCAGTGGAATACCTCAAGAGGTGCTTGCTAGGTTTTGTCATGACACTCTCAGTTTCCCAGTATGAATCCCATTAAAAATCTGCAGATAGACCTGAAGAGAGCAGAATATAATAAAACTCTTTTTGGAAAGCTTTTAGTAGTGAGTTAATGAATGAGTGAGGTAAGCTAACCAGAGTTATTGGTGATACTTCTACAAGTTCCTTTACTTTTGTTATTTTAAAATAGTAAAAGATGGAAATAAAGAAAAAAGTCATTGTACTTTAAATGTTGCAGAATTTTGGTGTCTCTACCTTTATAAATTTAGAGATCAGGTTATGTTTCACCTCCTTCATTATTTACTGTGACAGAAACTTTAACCTAGAATGGCACAATTTCTATTCATATTATAATAAACAACTATGTACCTTGAAGAGATAATTAGATTATCACCAAAGTTATTTATTAACTCTTGCTTCGAGTAAAAGTGTGTTTCAAAAAACCAGATAGAGAAAAGATTAGTTTTCAGAAAGTAATTGTAGTCAGTTAAATTGACTTTCAATTATTTTCTAGAATGTACAGCGAACACAGTAAACAGCCTTACAGGCAAAAATATGTCTTTTTTCCAAAGATGCAAAATATCATTGTAAAATTCTTAATCTTTGGAATAATATATGAATTCAAGTGACCATGATCTGTATTCATAGCACATAACTAACATTAGTCACATTTGCTGGGATATGATAGTCAGTCACGTTTATGTGTTGCATCATCTCATATTCCTCTGACCCACACAGTTATTTTCAGCTGAGGGTTTTTTTGGCATGGTGTGAAAACAGAAGCACAAAAATAAACTAACTGTAATCCTGCCCTGTAGTTATGCCAGTAATCATATTTCTAAAATTATTCACCTCAGAGTTTCAGCAAGTGCTCAGTCAAGGAAAAAAAGAGGACAGGTGTGGATGAGACAGGCAAAAAGTATATGTGGGCAACTGCTTCCTGCAGTCCTTTATATTTAGTCAGCAACAACTGAGCTGCTGGGTCGAGAGTGTTTCAGTGTCAAGAGCATTTCTATGAACGGTTTTACGCTGGGTTAGGGTTACTATTGGTAAATGAGAGGTTTTAAGTGAATGCTCTCAAGCAGGGTTTGGGTTACGGAACAGAAGAGTAGCTGCTCAGTAGCTCAGAAAGGAAAGGATATGCAACAATAGCACCATTTTGGAGATTTATATTTGATATAAAGATGAAGAACATTTAATTAAATCCTTCACAAAATGTATAACAATTCTACCCAAACATTATCCCTAGTTCTATTAAAGTGCTCTGCAGGCATTATCATCCTGACTAAGGGTGTAAAGATTAACTCATATGAATCACAAGCGGATTTTTATATTAAAGTATAATCACAATGGTATGTGGGACCCCTGGATCGAATAAAATTTACAAGTTGAAGGCTGAATTCTTCATTTGAAATCCAGTATTCTAACATTGTTCTGCAGATCCGGCATAAAGCGAATGCGAAAAATCCACATCGTGATTGAACATCCAATTGCCTGCACCATTGCCACACTTGCTATGCATTGAGAGAGATGAGTCTGCTTTTATTCAGTTCGTCCACTTGCCATTTGCAAGAGAGAAAGTAGTGCATATTCACATAGTTTAAATGCAAATATTACATCCCAGAAGTCAACAGGGATACAGTTTATAGTGCATTTTTAAAGTTAAAGGGATGCGGTGTAACTTTTGGCCACTATGGGCACTAAACCTGTAACTTCCCACAGGCTGCACAACTGTCGCAAAATTTCAACAGTCTCTTTCCATGTTTTGGATTCGTGTTTGCAGACTACCTTGATCAGCTGATAGTGAATATATTGAGCCATAAAGTGCAAAGCGCTCCAGGTCACATGATCTAGTGATAGACGGATCCACTTCTGCAAAGTTGCAATGTTTGGTTTTTGAGGAGGGTAGCTCCCTTGGAAGCAAGATGTGTCAAGTGCTGTATATTGACCCCAGAAGTAATTTATTATTACTCACATTAGGCTAATATTTGGGTCAAAAGCTACACAATATCCCTGTAAGATCTGTTAATCGTTTGGCTTAGACATGAACACTGGACAACAGTCTGTAGAACAGATTAAATACAACTAGCACGTACAAAACATAAAGAAGCAGAATGTGTGATACAGATAAATAAATTGAAGACTATTTTTGACTAAGCCACATCTCAAAGTTTCCAAAGCAATTTAAGCATTTGTTAACCAAACTAATGAAGATTTCCAATCTGAGAATGTTGACTTACTGTAGTTACAATGACAAGGAATCAAGAAAAACCTGGTAACCTTTTAAACCTTTTAATGATTAAGTGATACCTGATTGAAGAGCAGGTGGAGTCATGGAATGACAGAGTACCACAAAATATCTCAAAATAAAATAGAAGGCAATTAAGTAGAAACCATAACAGCAACCCAAATAAGGTCAAATATTCAGATAAATAACCTTCAAAAGCAAACTACTTGTAAATGAGAGCTAAATGTATGGATTAAGTAAACAACTTAAAATGATTCTCATGGGTCGTTTTTCCTGTCACAAGACAGTGTGGGTCACAATATTTAAAGAGCTCACTAATTCTTGTTCACACATTTATGCTGAATCTCTGCAGAGAGGTATTTCCCTTCCAAATGAAACATCTGATTTTTATCCATTTTGGGGGGTTCTGAAATGTGGCCTACACTACCAGATGATTTCAAAATGTTTTCAGTCATTATCAAGACACAGAATGCATAATGTCAGGATATGAAGGATGAGAACATTCCGAGAAACATTCATATCCTCATTTCATTTCTCATTTCATTTGATGTTAACATTAATACCCTGCACAGCACTGGGGCAGTGGGGGGGAAAAGTTTGTGTTTTTATGGACATGCACAGTGAATCCTTGTATGCAGAGCTTACAGGGAATATTGCCAGAACATGCAGATGCACTGCCAACAATGCTAAGAGGTGGCTTAAAACTCACCCGCTTACCCATCCCCTCCCTCTAAAGATGACAGAAGCCTAGTATTTTGTGCTGCAGTGCAAAGCTTTTCAGTCTTTTTCATCAGTCTGGAAAGGTATCAACACAGAAACAAATGGTTCCTCACGCCGAATAAAATGTTTTTGTTCTCTTTTTTTTTTTTTTTCCTGCTAAATTTGCATAGAGCCTCATCCTGTTGCTTTCAGCCCTCAGATAGCTGTTTGGGCACAAATTAATGACACCAGTGAGGCCCCTCAAGACACCACAGAGGTTTGGTGACTCGTCTTTAAACATTCATGTGTTCACGAAACAATTTTCTCTGTCTAATCTGAGGACGTTAGCAGCAGTGTAAATTATTCATTAGAGGGTTGTCATCCTGTGAAAGGGAGGTATAAGAAAAGGAAGAGATCAGTCATGATGGGAATGGGCACATCAGCACAGAGTCATACTCAAGCACAAAGTCATTTCATTGCATACAATTTAATCCAAGCTTAACCACACCCACAGCTTGAATAACAGGTTGCAAACAAAAAGTCTGGTGTTATTATCTGGAAAACAATCTTGGTGTCTGATCTAATATATGTGTTGACTGAAGTTTGGTTTTCACCACCCTAATTGTTTCTCGTTTGACTGCTTGTGCAATTACAGTAATAATCATTTTTAAATGTATTGATTTCCATATACTGTAATAAGATTCTGTCTTAAAACAGAATCCCTATTCATGATTCAGTCAAACAATGATGAGAACTGCCCACTGAGCTTCAGTTCAGCTCTTCAGAAACCTACAGGTAGCGTTTGCTCAGAATCTTGCGCAGTCTAATCACACATGAACTGTGAACTTCTTAAACTTTTGTGAAAGTGCTGTGAATTAAACCGTCACCCTTCCAGCATCCTGAGGTTTATAAAACGGTAAGATAAAAAACCACCCTGCCATCTCATGATTTCATGATAACAACACCATTTTAAATAACATTGACTCAAAATTAACAATAGCTCTGTTTAACCTGTAGCCTAAGAATTGCTTGCACATTTGTCAGTAGGATCGATTTACTGTTAAAATATCCAAGGTATAATTTCTTTTTATCCTTTTTTTTTTCAGAATTACAAAAGAACTACCATGTTGAATTTCATCAAACCAGTGGGAGAGTTGGAAGATGAGCAAAACAGAATATTTTTTTGCACAACTTTCTTGAATACTTCATAGGATTTTCCACCTTTGGCTCAGCTGTATGCATACAGTAGATGCTTCCCCCACTCCATCCCTGTTGTTATTGTTAAGCCCCTTTAAGCTCCGGCAAACTATTGTTAGTTGATCGCTTTAAATGTGTTTGCAGAATAAGGAGAGATTCATATTGTGCTGATGAGCTCAATCAGCAATATGTGAACTTGTTTTGAAAAGGTGTAGATGTACGTAAGAGAAATTTGGCCGTGAAAGTCTTGCACTGCAGTTTTAAACATCCTCCTATCTTTTTCTATCCATTTATGCAGAAGACAAAATTTTCCTGGTTCGGCTTTATCGTTCAATCTCTGTGCTGAGTGCTCCTCGGGTCATTCAGGCACACTTTGGGCAGCATGCATGAGGTGACTGAAGGGTGTGAATCCAGAATTCAGCTTTCTAAGAGGATTTGTTAGGGTGCTGATAACCTGGGGCACCCTTTACAGACTGAGTTGTCAGAGGGGAATTTGCGTTGCCTGTTGACAGCAAGGAGCTATCTTGGGTCTAAGTTTGTGTTCTTGCAGAAAGACAAAATGAATGAAATATAATCAGTGCTTTAAAGCACAGATCGCATCAGTGCTGTCACTTTATCAGGATAAAAACTAAACACGCACTAGCTTTGACCTGAAGATACAGAGCCAGTATTTTTGCTGAGGTGCTACACAATCCTTCCGACACTCTCCACTGGCTTTGTTCCGAATAAGGTTTCCTCTTATCTCATTAATTTGCCTTCACATCCTCCATCTTACATCAAGGGTGCCCTGATTGTGGTTAGGGGCTTTCATTTTTTTTTCAGTTTTCTTAATACTGACTGACTCTTGTCATCCACTGTTTTTGTCACTCTCTTTTTTTCCCCTACTAAAGCCGTTTAGCTTGCTGTGCTTATTTTCTGTTTCCATGTCATTTTCAAACAATTTCCTCTGCACCTGTCCTGAAAAATGACTCTCTATGTGATATTTTTCTTCTCCACTGGTCTGCCAAGGCCAGAATAGAGTCCGCTTAGCTTAGTCAGGTGCATAGGCAAGCAGTGTAGTGAGTGTTAAATATGCAGAACAGAATTTGCATAATTATTTCATTGGCTATCACCTTTGCTGTGCCCCTGAATAGAGATACCTAAAGGGGTTGTATAGTTGCCATGGTAATTCAATTCTAATTATCAGGTCACAGATATTTCTTTTAACACCGGAAATTGCTAGTTGTGTTTGTCATCATCACAGAGATGGCATGTCAAAGGCAAGAAAATCTCCTTTGTGATTTTCCACTTTAAAAGTAAGGAATTTTTAAACAGCAGGACAGACTGGTGTGTTTTAGGGACTATGACCAACATGATGAAAGACATTAGGAATCAAAGCTGAATTAAGCTTTAAAGCTGCATTAATCTTTGTGCGTGTGTGTGTGTGTGTGTTTGTCTCATCTGTTGTTCTGTCTAATATGTTTGTACACTGTTGCATATTTATACATCTGGCACACATGAAGCTTTAACATTTATTTGTGACAGTACTTCTTGTCACCCAGCTCATGCATAGTAAGTTCTCTTTGTTCAGTTCAGTTTATTAATGTGGCACAATTTACAGCAAATATACTTTAAAAAATTAGTTGAATTGAATTAAATTAAGTTTCAGTTTAATTCAATCAAATTTGTTACATCTCAATTGTAATAGTTAATTCAAATTTAATGTTATCACATTTATTGTAATTGTATTAATATTATAACAATTTATAAGAATATATCTGGTTAAGGAACTAATAGATTGCATCAAATCTTCACCACCCTTCATTTCCTGATTCTTTGCAAGCAACGGGGCAGCAGGTGTCAATGGAGGAGAAAAACTGCCTTTTAATAGGAACAGACCTTCAAGAGAACCAGATTAAGGAAGGGCAGCCTTTTCTCTCAGTCCACCATGGTTGGGAAGACAGGACAGGGTCAGACACAACACAGCAACATCCGACCACAGGTACCTCCTTTTAAAGAGAACAAGGAGAAAAACATGAAGTTAATGGCAATGACAATGCATACAAGCAAAGGTAAAGAACAAGAACAGGAGGAGGAAAAGGTCTTTGTGTATCACAGGAAGTTTCCCAGAAAGTTTAAAACTTCTCAAAAGTCAAATATGTAAGTTTACATTCTTTAAACAGCAGTCTTAACCCACTGAATATCATTTTAGCACAGATTGCACAATTAGAGATCTTACAAACTTTACTTCTCAGTGTTAGTCATGCAGCATGTGCTGGTTTTAACAACTGAGACAACCGCTTACTGCTGCAGCTGAAATTAGATTTTATAAGATCTTCAAGAATGCAGTACACTGTAAATTGTATTTAGGCATTTTTGTTGCCCTAAAGTATTATTTTATGTCAAATTAACAACCTTCTTTGTTTTTATAAATTAAAATACTTAATCAAACACATCTTAAGCACTCAAAAATTGTTCCATTTAACTAAGAATTGCAGCCCTTTAACACAATAATGTTAGCAGGCAAATAATACTCGTAAAAGTACACAGATGTATACAACAAGAAGACCTGAAACCCTATCTTCTGATTTTATATTTGTGGAACAATTAAATTCACAAAGACTTTGAGGGAACTATCACATTTAATGCCATAAATGTGCAGATCTAGATGCCTTGCATCTGTCAGGCTGCAAAAAGTACCAAGGCACAAAAGCAAAGCTTCTCTTATGGCTTTTGTCAAAAATCTTGATACACACAATCAAAGGCTGTTACGGAAGGTGTTATCTCACTTTGATTTTCCTTGTGATGCACTAACAAGGTTTGTTTGAACTGTGCAGCTATCTGTACTGGAGAATATTTCGGGTCACATGAATTAGCTGAAAGTATAAGGATTATTTGTTTGCATGAATAATCTCTTCCCTGCTTAGAGGAGGTTTAATCTACTTTCATGCCACCAATCCCGAGCTTTCAGTCCATGCCATAGAGATTCCCAGTTTGCATCCAATAATGTGATCATTAGCAGTTTAGAAAACTCTCTGCTAATTTGAGGCAAGCATGTTTTCACCCGCTGATGTGTAATGTTGAAGATGCACTTTCCCCTCACTCGCCAGCTTCTAATCTCTGATGTCCTTTAGATTCAAGTTGACTTTTAGATGTTGATAAATGTTCTTGACATGCTGCAATTTCAACTCAATATTTTGCAGCAAATTTTGGGGATGCAGGCTTTTGAATGGCTTAAGCTACCACAAGTGGCTGACAAGACATTAAATTAAATAAGACCACGATCAATGTGATTTATCTTATCAGTAAATCTAGCGTATCGATTAATAAACAGGTCATTAAAAAAATTCTGAAATGTAATAACAGTCTGATTTTATCAGTTATCATTAGGTAACCATGACCCATTAATTCACCATGCTTTATTTCATCTTTAGATTATTACTGCATTTTCTTTGGTCTCTATGATGTATAGAAATAAAACTGCATTAATGAGCGAGTGTTTGCATTTTAGTGGGACAGTAAAATGAACAGTACCTGCTGTTATTACTTTACGCAGGTTTATTTTTGTTCACTCACCAATTAGGCTTTGAAACAGTCCGTCTTGCACAGTGGATGCGGCTTTGGGTGCCTCTGGGATTTTAGTATTAGCTGTGTAAACAGTGTTGTAGGCTATCTGTTAACAGCTCAGCAGTGTTAATGATGTGTATGGCATCATTAGACATAGCCATGTTATTTTGAATAAGTTATTTATGCAGAGAGGCTTATACAGTATACAGTACATCATAATTATCTATCAGTGTTGTTCTTGTTTTATAACTTGACTGTCACCGCTATCATCAAGTGGAGCAAAGACAGCAAACACCATGTTGCCTGCTAATGTTTAAATCCTAACCTCTTGCCTGGAAACGCAGCAACAAGAAAAAAGATGTTCACACAATGAACCTGCTTGCTCCAGCTCCACAGCTTGGTAATGCGTAGTAGATGGATTAATTGTATGCCTTCTTATGTGCCCCCAAAAAGAACTGTATCCCCTGTTTCCCATACACTCTGACTACTGTAAGCTGGTGTCAGTTTAAGTCTGTGGTTAGGCTGCTTGAATGTAAATTAAAATCAGAATGGTAACAATAGTACCCTACATCCCATTCATATTTCTTCTGAATTATTCAAGGGACTAGCATCAGTTCATTTAAGTACACTGCTTCATATTTTGCACTTCCCTCAAGGTGTTCTACTTTGTTTAAAAAAAAAAAAAAAAAAAAAACCCCACACAAATAACATGGATAAAGCAGGCTAACGACTTCATGACGACCAAAAGGCTCATTTTAGAAACAGCAAAAGGTTGACTCATTTGGCAGATCTGACGAAGAAATGAATGAATCACTGAAAAAGCCACCAGGCTCTGTGATGGCTTAGTTTTCTCTACAGACGAGTGACATACTGCTAATAAGTGTTGCACTGCTTATTACAGTACTTTTCATAAATCTAGTCAAAGTTTACCTACTGAGCTGCTGGTGCACACCAGTATTCAAACATTTGTAGCTTCTACATGCTGTAGTTTTTAAGGACAAGCATTATCAGCAGAGCCAAGCAACTCACTTTCCACCATTAAGACTGAATTTGTTCCAAGAAACGTCCCTTTTCCTGCCATTTTTCCATCAGACCTGGCTGAGGACACGCTTCCTCAGTGTTTCTGTTTTGAGTAATACCACCATGTGAAATAAAGTGGGACAGGGGATGCCAAAAAAAACCTTTTTGGTTAATCCTTTAAAAAACATCTGTTGTTTTTTCTAGTTTGTTTGCCCCCCCCCCCCCCCCCCCCCCAACTGGACATAAAACAGATAAAAGATTATTCTCTGTTTCTCTCTGTGTGCACATTGATTTTGATTCCTCTGTATATTGTCTCAGTAGATCATGAAATTCCTTTTGTTTACACTCTGACAGGCTGAGAATTGGATTTATTAGAGTCTCTTTGGTTGGTTTTGCCCAGAACCTAGTTAAAAAAAAAAAAGAAAGAAAAAGTAGAAGCATTTTGTGGTGTAGAACACAAAGCTGTTCAAGTGAGAAAAATATTCCTCATAACAATCCACATACAGTAACCCCACTGAGCTTTATATTTTTAAGGTTATCGCAAAGAAAAACAAGAGACAAAGATCATAAAGTCAAAAGTCGTACTGGAAAAAAAAATGGCATTGAAGCTGAATTTATATCACAGCCTGAGTTTGGACTTTTCTGAGTACCCAGGCTACATAGACCACCAAGACGTTGGGAAAATTACTTTTTAGTTTGAAGTTATAGCCATGCTGTAGACATGACGATGTTAGACTCATAGACTGTACAGTATTGCTGGACAGAGCTTCTATGACATCACCTGTAGGTTTCGGAGGATTTTAATTGAAGCTTGGTGGGTGGTTTTCACTCCTGGAAAATACAAAAATGGGCAAAGAAGTGGAGTTTAGAGGGGGCTGCGAGTGTGGGGGCGAATGATTGACACCCATCAAACTGAGATACCTGTAACGAAGAGCTAAAAGAGCTTACCTGGAGCTAACAGAAGCTAACGGAAGCTAACAAGAGCTAATGGAGGTATGCAGGCTGAAGCTAAGGTGCACTGTCAGCTGGCGGAAAACCGTGATTGTGCTACTCTGCTACTTGCTGAGGCTTCTTGGGAGTAAGCAGGAAACAAGACCCTCACCCCCAGCACCACCACTGACAGCCCATCTGTCACTTGTCAATTAAAGAACAGGCTACTTATTACTGTATGTGTGATTTCAAGATTAAATAACATCTAAATGAATAAGTTATCAGATCAGACCTAATTTCATATCCAATCACGAGGGTTTAAAATTTCCATGATCTGATCAACAGGAAAAAATAAGTATGTTTACACCTATTGTGATGGTTTCTGTAATGAATGTAATTTCTGTTCATGCTTGAACCATGTGTGGGGGTTCGGTCACCTGATGAGTTTCGGGAAAGATTTGAAAGATGGTGCCAGGAACATACAGTAGAACTGAACTGTGGAGGATGCAATGTTTAGTTGGAAACTCAGAAAGAGTTACAGATTATTCAGCATCTTGACAGTTGAAAGACTAGAAACAGACACAAGAGTTGTTGTTTTCTTCTTCCAAATCAGTCCATATTGCAAGTGTTGAAATCTTTCCACTATGTAAACACACAACTGATCAATCACTATCCATCATCCATGTAACATGTCGGCTGGAATCTCTGACCAGATTGACTTCAATTGGTTAGAAGAAATATTTGTGTAACTCCTCCTATAGTCCCCATGGAATAGAATGATAATGAAAAAAACCCCAAAAAACTTTTAAGCAACTTACTTTATCGTGATCCTTCTAAGAAAACAAAGACAATATTTATACTAGTATTTAAAAAATAAAATAAAATTCCTCGAAATAAGTTCAGAAAAAGAGCTTAAAGTCCGGGAACGACACAGAGACTGAAGATGACAGTTACGGAGCTGAGCAACAAAACATCTCACAAACATCTAAATCTAGAACTTCTACAATACAGAGGATAACTAGATTGCTAAGAAGATCATATTTGTGTTTTGATACAGTATATCTACAAATATATAGTGAGAATTGGGATAATCTGTTTGTGTCACATGTCACAAAGCTACATAAGTAGGGTTTCATATGTGTGACCTGATACTTACCTGAATGCTGCAAGAAAGGTTAAAGCACGGGGGCAGCTGCTTAATCATCAAATCAGTTAATTCTGTTAGAACTGACATCTATGTTGGCCTACTGTATTTTACAATCACTACTAATTAAATGCTTGTAGCATGTTAAATGAAAAGGTATAGCATGCTCTTTCGAGCATTTAGCTCGAAGTCCTTATGTGTGAGACTACTGTTATAGCATCATGCAGCTTATGGCTCCGATTAAAAGGTGCCATATGTAGTCATGCATTATTTGTAAATGTTAGAAACACATTTATGTTTAATGAGTTAGTCTCACAGATCTCCCATTAGTCTGTCATGATGTCTACATTCTCACAACTCTTACATAATAATTCTTAGAACAGATTAATATTTGGGAAGCTATTTCATGGAGCAAACACAGCACCATTAAAAGAGAAGAGGCCTCAACCTCAGCACTGTCACCTCTGTTATATTAACTCTCGTTTCGGTATCTGCACAAGTGGCGCTTAACAACAGCTGCGGTGCACTGATTTCATTCAGAAAGTACCCAATTTCTAAATCTAACCCATTGAAGGTAAAAAGAAATTAGACAAGCAGGACTACAAAAAGACCTATTAACTACTTTTTTACCACAAATTGACCTTCAGAAAGCAGTGACTACAAATCACCATTTGGAGCCATATCACTAATTGGTGTAGGTAATCATTTATTAATATGCATCAGTTACACAACTAATTAGCTTGTCATATCCAAGGCTACCTTTTTTCTCCCTTCTGAGGCCTTGACCTTTCTGTAATGGTAATCTGACAGTGTGAAGCAAAGATATTGTAATGAGAGCACAAATGGAATCAAGTTACCAGGGTCTTGACATACACAGGGCTCCAATAAATCCTGGACTTAATGTTTTTGTCTTTAATTCAACATTTCCTGATACTATTACAATTGGTTTATTATTCTAATAAATGAATCATTGGATTGACTCTTTTATAGTGCTTCTAATGAAATTATGCCTTACTGAAGGATGCCATTAGTTTCATCCACTCTTGTATTAAGTTAGACAAAAATATGTTGTATTCAAAAGTGTAATTATGGGGATACCTATGAATGAGGACATCGGGTAAAACTGGTAGGTCATTTAGAAATTACTGCCAGAGCCATGATTTGTGGATTTTTTTCTGTGAAGTGACATTAATGGACAGTTGACAGGCACCACCAAGTCCTTTCTGAGCAATTTTATACCAGGTAGTTTTACGTACATTCATTGAAGACAACATATAAACAGATAAATTGCTGTTACTACAGATAAACATGGCCCTTGCAACCTTTCATCCTCCAACAGCTTTATCACTTAGCAGAACATGAAATTGCCACATAGGTCAATGTCAGCGTTATTTGTCAGTACTTGATGTCTTATGTCTCCGTATGTGTTCCTACATGAGGATATCTCCTTTCATGTTTTGTTAGTGTTAAGGGCACT
The DNA here is from genome assembly GCA_023101725.1 of Atherinomorus stipes. Taxonomy (NCBI): domain Eukaryota; kingdom Metazoa; phylum Chordata; class Actinopteri; order Atheriniformes; family Atherinidae; genus Atherinomorus; species Atherinomorus stipes. The sequence continues at coordinate 108,159 of JALJCO010002219.1, read as the reverse complement.
GGTGCAAGAACCTCTGTGACACTCAAGGGATTACAAGTATGAGACTTGCCCTCTAAAACTTTGTTGGAGTTGTGGCACTTTTCTGCTTTCCTCTCACTCGCAACTCCTTACTCTCTCTATTGCACTCATCCATGAATGATAAAGATTATAGATTAAAAAGGCATGCGTAGGGTGCAATTAATGTGCAAAGTTACGTCCACACATTGCAAAATACATGATTGAACAAATAAAAACAAAGCCTATACAGTACGGTTGGGGCTCATACATCTTTATATTTATGTATAGAAATTTTCATATGCCATGTTAATGTTGCTTATAGTAAATACTGTAGCATCATAACTGAATGGATTGGGAAATTATGAGGTGGAAAAAAGTACCTATTACACATAAGACTGGGCTTCCCACTTAAATATTGTATTGTTAGTGGTGTACTTGTTGACCTCTTAGGTAAAAAGGTGGGTGATTATGCTACAGGTGAGCATTTATGTTATGGGCTTGTGTGAAAGCTGTGAAACCATGTCCCAGCATGCATGCTATCAATATTTCAGAGCACAGAATTTTGTCTTGTTTCCCCCCAGTAATTATAAAATCTAGTTTATACACATAGACAGTATATTTTTCTCAAACTCCAAGCATATGAGTTTATGTATGAGTATATGTCTGAATGCTCTTCACAGATGCTGTTGCTATGTAGCATGACTAAAGTTCCGCGTTGCGTTAAATAATTTGCTGTTCATGACAAAGCATTGTGTCCGAAGGGAATAAATTTAACTTTTAGAACATTTTCACTACCCGATGATGTTAGGGAAGGAGTCAGGCAGTCTGAACTCCTGTTGATGAAAATGGAAGCTGTTGACTGTTGGAGAAAAAGTTTCATAATTCACACTGTGACAGCAGAATCTAATCCTAGTTTCTGTTGTAATTCTTGGGCAACATGTTTTTATACATGTGTTTGTATCATGCCTTTAGTTTTTTTAGTTACTTTTATGTTGCAGCAGATGGGGTGAGAATTAATGGAGCATTAATTCTGCAAGTAGCCTAAAATCCAGTGAGTTCTCATGAAATACAGTATAGTATTGTGTTTTAGATAGCTTTCTTTTTTAAAAAAAATCATTTTTCTTAAATGCAGATTACCATGATTACCAAATCAGATGAATAGGTTTACATTTTTTAACAGCTACACATGCACATTTTTGCATGGGTGGGGGGGTGTTAAAGGGTAAGAGCTGAAAAAGATACACATTAAAGTGGAAAATTATTTGATCTGAATCAGATAATTTCCAAACTGTACCACAAGGAAACATTAAGATGGTTAAAAGAAATAACTGTGAGAGTTGCTGCCTATGCAAAAGCATATGTGTGATTTTTGACATTTAACAAGTTATTACACTTTTAAAACACATTAACTCAAATATAATTTACATAATGAGTTAATTTTGGCTTGTGGTTGTTGAGCAGAAGAACCATGGGCCAAATATATTAATGCCTGCAACAAAAAGCCTGCAGCTCAATTTTTCATGTCTTACTCAATGTATGCATTTGCTCTTTTCCCCCCGAATTGATGAGAACTGCTTTCATGATATTGCAGCACTGAATGTCAAACGAGTGGGGAAAACCGTGTTCTTTAGCTGCTGAGCAGGGGGCACTGTCAGAGTACAGATCAGGCACGTGACAAGGTGCTGTGACTCATTTCCAGCTCACTGGCATTAACGAGCAGTGCCCTTTCTGCTGGCAACCCCAGTGTGGGAGCAGGCGAGCTGGCTTGACAGTGTGATAAGAGGGAAGGAGTGAGAAGGCTCCTGCTGCTTTCATCAAAGAGAAGTCAAGAGTGGAATGCATTCACCATCTCTTCACTGCTCAGATAATTGCCTGAAAAAATCGTGCTTTGTTATGTAGCGTTAACATATTTTATAAACTAAATAAAATTCAGGGCATTCTCTCTTGAAGAAATAATTATATAGCTTATATCATTAATAAATCAGTCTCATTTGAATTTATTGAAGGACCACACAAGGAAACTATAAGACCAGTTGAAATTTGATTTATCTATTCTATGAACTACTCAAGATAAAATATGAACTTTTAAAGATACACAATGAAACTTCTAGCAGTTCCATTGCTACGGCGGCTAAACTAGCATCCATCTTGTGTCATACCTGTACTGTGAGCTCACTCCAGCCAGTAAAAGACAGTTTTAGCTTGACTCTTGTTTTGTCCCTTCCTTGCTTTCTTTTCCTCTCTTCATCTGGTAATTTTTCCTTGCGTTTCTTTACCGAATGCGACATGATGCGTGTTCAAAAACACCCGTGTGTTGATACCTGGTTTACATCCATTTGCTGGTAAGTGACGCAGTGCTGCAACCTATAGTTGCAGCACTGCGTCACTTACGCAGTTTCCACTTACGAAAATGTGCATAATGAATGTTGGTGTGCCATCAAAACGAGTCAGAAACGGGTATTTTTAAGGTCTAAAAGTTACGTTTTGTGTCTTTAACACATAAGCAAAAATATGTAAATATGATGTTCAACCAAAGTTTGTATTCATAAACAGTTTAGAAATGCAGGAAATGAAGCACAAATTAATTAAACTGCTTGTTAATTACTTAATGTTCAAGAGAATGAGGAAGGGATTTCTGAATCCAACTAATCTAATTAATTAATTTGATTGGCTGTTATAGAGATAAGTAGATTAATGACTAATATAGGAAAATTAATGTACCATCAGCAATCTTTTGTGACATCAACCATGTTCATAGTAGGGATGGGTCTATCAGTGAAGTCGATACTTTGATATCAGGCAGTCAACATATTGGATGTGATACTTTCTTGAATATCGACATACCACTTGGCTGATACAAAACTTGCCGTTTGTTTTAACTTTTGGGAGTTTTAGGCAATAAAATTGCATGCAGTGTATGTCTTCTTTGTCATGATTATGGTAGCCTATCAGATGTCATGATGCCACGATGATGCTGCCTCTGATAATAAGGTTTTGTTTTTTATGTTATGTTTTATTGTATTTTTCATATTGCTACTAAAGTGTAGTTTCATTATTTCATTGCTCTAAAAAGATTTATTTTTACCATTTTTTTTCATTTAATCAATTTTATCAGTGTCATTTATTACTGCTTTAAAAGGATTTCTTTTTGTTCTTGAGTTTTGTTTATGTGACATATTACCATAGCAATAAAGATGTTATTGCACACTGTGCAATCATGATTTTCCTTAATTGGGGAAAAAGTATCGACATTGATATTGGTATTGATAAAACAGTACTATACACTAATGGTATGGCATTGACAGGGAAAATTTTGGTATCGCCCATCCCTAGTTGATAGCAAATTAGAGATGATCTGTCCTCGTTAATAAAGCATGGACAGGAATGAAAAGGGGTGCTCTGGCAAACATCACTGTCAACCCACATGGGGGGAGAACCTGAAATGAGGATTATTTTGAGAAGAGGTCTGAAAATCTACTTATTGGTACAGTATGCAACCCCCATCATATGTTAGGGGTTTGTTGATTCTGTTAGGTGATAAGATGCAGTTTGGTTTGTGTTGATTGGCTAGTGAGTGGCTCTACAAGCAGATTTGTGGGAAAGGAGTGTTTTCTCAGAGCCATTGACAACGTGTGACAAAGATTGTTCTATCAGTAGGAGCTAATCCTCTGGTCATCTATTTAAAATTCAACTCTGACATTCGTTGATCAATAAAATTCCAAGGCATGGCTGTTTAGGTGTGTATCTGTCTTTTTGCTGGGCCCTTTTCACACCAAGATTCACTCCAGTTCTTTGAAGCTGTGTCAGTGAGCCTTGTATGTTTTAAATGTTTTTATAAACATTTGAAAATTGCACAAGTAAAATTTGTTTTGTTTTAATGTGGAATGTTTCTCTAGTCTAAATCTGACCTTCTCTACAAAACCCTCTAAATCCAAACCTCACCTAAACAGATAAAAAAAAAAAAACATTAAAAAACCAAATCAGTATTATTCTGTATTGTCTCAATAATTTGAAAGTGTTGCTACAAATGATATTTTCAAGAATTGACACCTCCTTTAAAGAAAACAGCTAGTAGGCTACAATGCAAAATGTTTGTAGCAATGGCTGTAGCCAACCCCAACATGTTAATTCCAACCCTACAGCAAGCCTGCAAACGGCTCCCAATCAATCATGCTCCAGGTACACTGGAATAAGGCAGATTTTCTGAGGCCACTATTCTGCAAATCACAAGACCCACAGCAAACAGTTCAAGTCAGAACCCCTAAGGCTAAAAAAAATTAAGCCAAGGTAGTGGCTGGCTGTAAAGCCAAAGTAATCCCACTAGACTACGAAGACAGAATGTCCAACTGTAAAACAACACAGTGCAAAAACTATTTTAGTAACTGTAACTTACAGTATATGGAAAAGGTAAACCAGGTATGAATGCATTTTAATGCATTTACTTTGAATGTTTGTGGAAAGCCAAGCCACAAATACTGTACTGTATATCTAAAGGACAGATTTGTTTTGGGTTTTTTTTTAAAAGCACAATTATCAGTGATGAATGCAGAAAATAGAGTGTTGTAAGACATCCAACAAACACATCTGTTACCTTAACCACGATCAAAAATCAAGTTTCCTTTTCTGAGATTTCAACTCATTTAAATTCTCCAATAAATGATTTTATTTGACCTCTAAGGTAAACTTAGTCCACAGAGAAGGTCTTTTCAACTCTCCACTCAAATACAATCCTCACAACAGGAAATATGTAATATGTTGGAATTCATTACAGCAGGAGCTCAAACTCTTTAGTTTGATCACACTGGGAGATTTTAAACTCATTTCAAGCACACTGGAAAAAAAAAAAACATTTAGGTCTTGTTTTTAGTGTTTTTAATTCTTTCTATTTGCACTTTTGTTGGGATGTTATATGTCAGTGCTGTATTGCATGTTTGTAACTTTGTAACCCTGCGTCTTAACATGTTAAACCTGCAGGAATACAGGTCAAATTTTTTAAAAAAAGAAAAGCTGCAAAGCAGAGAAATCATTTTACTCATTGTAGAAAGATAAATGCTTAAAAGAAAAGAGATGCAAGAAAAAAAGAAAGAAAAACAGACAACAGAAAGGACTTGGAAATGTTTTGGGTGCTAATAAGCTCAGGGACCTTGCAGTGCTCTGTTCCAGGTAGGGGAGTTACTGGCAGAGATGCAGACAGGCAGGTGGATCTGCAGAGATAAAACAGTAAAGGTTATCCTTGATCATTCCACGTTGTAATCTCATCGCTGCCACTTCACAGTAAAAGGACAGAGTGAGGGATTGTGAATCTATTCTAGCTAATTCAGCAGGCACGAGTAGTTCCCCCCAAATCACAGCTGGTCACCTTGCATACAGATTGCTGGCTTAACAGCTAAAAACAAGCCTCAATTTTTCTTCACCTTCATGAAAAATTATTATTTACTGACTGCAATCAAATGGCTATAGCCGACATGCTGACTTTTTACCAGAAACAGAAGTGATTAGTACCCTTGCATATGTAGACAGAAAGTCATAAACACACGGATGCACACCTGGAGCTCTGGGCTCAAGGCAAAGCTAATCAGCAGGGTGTTTGAAAATAATTAGTGAAAGCTGCACCTCACATACAAGATGAGGCTGTTGGAGGAGAAAATAAGTGCATTAACAGGCAAAAATGAACAATTTGGATACTTTTCTGACAACTGTCAACACTGCAAATATTCACAGCTATGAAAAAGAATCCTCAGATAATATTCTTCTACAATTTACTGTCATGGTTTCACTTTTTCTCACTTTTACTTGTCCTCATTAATATAACTAGGAAAATGAAGCCAAGTATCTGCTGTGCATTGCTGCGTCTCCTTGGAATCCAAGTGAAAACTTGATTTATGCCAAGAGGGCTGCAAGTAAAGATTTTTGCCACTCTTCAGTGCACTGCTACTGATTGGTTGGAAGACTACAAGAGAGGCTGTGTGCAACAGCACGTAGTTCACCAAACATGACAGATTATTTAAGGCTTTAGATCTCATGTTTAACTAAATTCCTTTAAAACATAAAAAAAAGAAACATCTGCAACATCAAGGTCACGCAAGGATATGATTAGTGAGGAGATGAGTAATTTAGAGTAAACAGCATCCGTGCAGCAGATTGTACAGATGGATAGACACACAGACCAATGACTGCATGGATGTAGATATAAAAAATAGATTAAGGAATAGCTATAGATAAGAAAATAAAGCCATTTTTAAAATTTGTGTTTACATGTACTCTTTTAAGGCCTGCATTACATTTAGTTATTAACATATATTGTTCTGATCGTTAGCATTTATCATGGAAATGGATGTGATGATAGCTATGAAAAAGCTGAATTCTAGTTGGTTTTGTGCCAAGGATGTGGTTTTTAATCAGTCCACAAAATCTTAATTTCCTTAATTAACCTTAATTAATAAGGTTGATCAGCCTGGCTCACTAACTTGTCTGTTGTGAAGGAGTCCTGCTGTATTTCTTCAGATTGATACATCTTACCAGTTCCACTGACAGTAACAACCATAGAGCATTGCTCCCACTATGATTAATGCCTCACCTTTACCCCTTCACCCACATGCCATTAAAGCCTTTACAATAATAACAGATATTTCAACCATTTTTTTTCTTGCTTCCTTCATATTTTGGAAAAATTGTTTACCACCAGGATCAATTGTTAAAATTCTCCCAAATCAAGATTATTAGCGAAATAACACGTCAAATCCAGGGTTTCCTCTAGGATTTTTTCAAACCGCGGGGGAGGTCAGCCCGATTGGAGGAGGGGTAACGTGGTGGTGTGTAAATTCTCATTTTATCTTGAAGGCTCCAACTAGCAGATGCTGCTTATAGGATCTCCACTCTTGCAGCAGTGCTGGATTGTCTGGATGCTGCTGTGTCTGCTCTGCAGCCTCTACTGTGTGCTATGAGAAGGGGTAGGGGCCGCAGCAGCGCACACTAAACTAAACGTTCTTTCATATTGGTCTTAAAAGTTTCCAATAAGACCAGAAAGTGTCACTAGACTTTGTCCTAGCAGTTTTATTAAAAGAAAGTTATCAGAGGGTCTGAAAACTCGCTAAGCATTAGCAATAATGACACAGAGTTATGTGGTGTGCATCAGCGTAATCCGGTGTACCAGAACTGGGTACTAACAAACGTCCCACTTCCGGCGTATTCTACTGTGTTTTCGCCGGGCTGGGCATCAAAAATAGGAATCGGAATTTAGAAATTTGAACGATTCCAGGAGAATCCGAGAGTTAGTCCCTGTTACAGTTCTCCAGATTTTGAGTTTATGCTTTAATTCACCTCCTGAACAATAATAAAACATCTTTACTCCACCTGAAACCAGTCTTTTGTTTGCGTCCCCAAGGTCCCTAGCAGAGCTGGGACCTAACAGTCCTGGTTCCCATCGATACCCGCCCAACCCTTTTTGGGTCTTTGAAGGCAGCATAGCGTCACATTTCATGAAAAACACCATGTTTTGTGCCAAAATCACATTTCATTTAATAATTTACATTAATATAAACATAAAACAACATAAAACAAGGTTTAAAAAATCAACATCATTCTGAAGGTGTGGCTGCTTCTATTTTGCCGCGTCGGTGCGCCTCGATCAATTGCATGAAGAGGAAACCCTGAAATCCCTGCAGAGTTAAAGAGAAAGAGAAGAGGATCCAAGGCAGATAGAAAAACGGTGAAGATTTAAAACCGTTTCTTCCAACTGTTCTGATGGGTAACGTGACATTACTAGCAGAGGTTGCGCTAGACTTTTTCGTTGTCCGTCATTTTGACTGAGAGGGTCATAAAAATCCAGTCATAATCTATTTTTTAACCTGTCCCTTTAATTAAAATATATACATATAAAAATGACATATTCAGTAGCATTTTTCCATTAAATGCTTGGTTGCTCAGTTGGTGCCGAAGACTGATTACTTTTTTGTCCCTCATCTTCCACGGCATCAGTCTTCCTTTTTTCACCTCTTTTGTCAACACTATCTTCATTATTGGGCTTTTTGAAGAAGCTTCGGACACTCAGCTGCTGTGACATTTTACCGAGTGAACCCAACAGGCCATGCATCAAGAGGGACAATATGCTAACTCGCCATCTAGTGGTCAGGAGTGTAAATTGCAATCTGTCAAAATGACTAACGGCCTTCAGATTTTTCTGTCACCGTTTAAAAACAATGGTCAATGACAGAAAATATTCGGTTAACGCGACCCCTGATTGCTAGCTAACAAGATGGACGAGCTTGAAATGCTAACAAGGTCTCAGAAAGTGTGCAGAGCTATGTGCTTCACCGAGACATGGCTGCATGAACACATCCCGGACTGTAATGTGTCTGTACACGGCTTCAGGACGGTCCATGCAGACTGAAATAAACAGCTCTGCACGAAGCTAAAGGGAGGTGGAATTGCAGTGCTGGTCAATCAGCGTTGGTGCCATCCAGGACACATCACCGTCAAGGAGAAGATCTGCACAAGAGATATCGAACCGTTAGCTGCGAGTTTCCATTCATATTATTTGCCCAGAGAGTTTACCTGTGTTATTCTGGTAGCGGTTTATATAATACCAGGTACCGCTCCAGACACAGCCTATGATCAGCTCCGTCGTGGCTAAACTACAACACAGCATCCAAACTCATTCATGGAGATTTCTGGAGACGTCTCCCTCTTTGCTACATTACCAACTTTCCAGCAGTTTGTCAGCTGCTCCATCAGAGAAAATAAGATGTTGGACTTATTTTATGCAAACATTAAGAATGCATACAGCTCCTGTAAGTGAGGTTTTTTTTTTTTTTCATTATTTTTTTCTATTGAAGATGTATAACATTCTCCCACAGAAAAAGAACATAAAAATCCCCAAAAGCCCAATACTGCCATGACATTCATGTCATCGATGGGTGCTTATAAATTTTGGCCCACGAGGGTATGATTTTATTCCCTTCGTTGAACCTGTCATTGCATGTAAACTGAACACAAATCTGTAATATCATCCATAATCCTCCTTTCAAACCACATTATCCAACAGTGCAGCTGACTGTTGACAATGCTATCACTACATGTCAGCTGACTATTGAGTTGCAAAGTGTTACTTCCTATCAGCATGATTTGTTGAGCATAGGGAAATCTAATTAGCCACAATCATTGGGGATGGAGCTTGAGTGACATTGATGCACTCCACATTGATGGTTTTTTTTCTTCTAATCCCCAAAGTCACTCACACTCTATTATAATTTTACCCATCACTTCTACGTTTATTCTTTTAGTCATGAACATTGGAGCGTATCCCATGACAACTTTATTGTTGGAGCTCTGCTTACCTCAGATGGATGCTGGGGAAACTGAAAGAAAGAGAGTCAAATCTCACTGTAATAATGTACCTCAAATGAACTAAAACGTCTACAGTGCTGTTTTTTCCCGTTGAATGACCAGTTATCTATCCTTGTACAGTGTATTAATGTCTGTTAATCATTTACTCCAACAAGCCAAAAAGATCACACCGACCACACAGCATGGGATCAAGGGTAACTAAAACTACAGAGGTCATCTATTTCTGTACGAGAGCAACTCTGGCTACACAGCTGCTACATCTCTGCTGGCAACAGTGAAACGAGAGGAATTGAATTAGAATTTAATCAATACCAATTCATAGCTGTCCACAAGTTTAGAAAATAGCCTTTACTCACACAAAAAACCTCACCAATAAGTAAATCATAAAATATTGTTGTATTTAGAGTGTATTGTAAATATAGATCACTGTCTGCACAAAAAAATCTATAGGCTTGACATCAGCAGCAAAATTGTGAGGTTATTTCTCCAACTCAGTTCCTTTCCAATTAACATTGCAGCTATAACTTTGCTCTCTTGCCTCATTTTTTATTTCTGAATCAATTTCTTAAATCTTTTATAGGGATTTTGTTATCTCACTGCCTAAGGACTGTATTTGTTATGTGTTCCAGTTGGATCCAGGGGCTCAGATTTGTGCTGTTCCAAAGCATTGACCTCCTTATTGTGTGCTTAAATTTTAACTGCACAAGGATATTGTTGCTATAAACTAATATATCTGTCTGGGATCTGCCATTTCAAATAGGAAATCTAGATGCTAAATGAACTGTCAGTATGTTTAAAAGCACAAGTGGACCTGGTTGATGAACAGAGCCACAGCCTTTGCCAGCTATTTCACCAAGTAAACAGATTCATATTGATATAATCAGGTTCAGACTGTATCTGCAACATGGAAAACATATTCAGATTGCTGAAGCATTCCTTTGTTTTTCTCCTCTGGTGGTCCCATTGAGCTGACTTAACAGCAGATTCATACTGGCATGAAATAGAATAAATGGTGGCTTTATAGAAATCAGTGTGTCTGCTGAGGTGCAGTGTGATCTGAAAACGTAACCATAAGGTTACCCGGAGATGAGGGTATATTGCAACACAAAGCTTATGATGTATCTCACATTCTCATTGCTGAAGTAAAATGTCCCAGCAGCTCTCGGTGATGGATGAGAAGGTTTCCATATTTGTATTCTGGCTTTCTGAAAGAGAAAAGACAACGAGGAAATCCCACATCAGAAAAGATGCCACTTTAAGCGCTTACTTTGTTTTAAGTGACATTTTGGAAGCTTGTTTAAAGTAGTTTTATCTTAGTCTCGCACTCATCCCCACTTCAACATTCTTATAGTCTTTTTTTTTTTATCTTCCTCGTCCACAAACTTGAAATGGCTCAGATGTGCAGAGCTCTTACTGATTCTTTTGATCCCCTCATATGTGCATCATGAACTGATTATCTGGTTGCTAGGGCTCGTACAGTTGCTTTGACACCCCTAAAAGGTCATTTCTTTATAATAGCTATTATTTTACTGCATGATTGCTGTGAGATTTGCAAGAGTCGTTGGAGTCTGGGAGTGTTTTCCATTTCCACTAATGACTATGAGGCCGATATTCAATGTAACTACAGGTGTGCTAAACCAACCAGCAGAATCCAAGTCTTACACACAAGCAGTATATGATTTGTAAATGTTTAAGATACATTCAGCTAGTATATATATATAATAAAAAAATATATATATATATATATATATATATATATATATATATATATATATATATATATATATACTGTACTAATCATAAATGCACCAGGCAGAATAAGACCTTAGTTATCATAATCAAAGCTGTACAAAGATCACCTTTTGTGTATAACATGCTTCACATAGAGGAATCTGCCTGCCGGCTGCAGAAATGTGACTATCTATTCATGGCTGGTTGGCTAAGGCAGTTGGATTGATCACAATGGGAGCAATTTCTTTTCCCCCCAGACACTCGCTTGGGTTCTGCAAGAAAGCAATGTAAGCTTTTCCAGTTGTCTCTATCGAAGCACACTCTTCTAAGTCTGTCACACTTATGGGCAACTTTCAGAAGGAAACATACCACATTTGGTGCACAGGAGGCACAGTAACAGTAGTGTGCAGTTAGTTTAAGATGTGCCCTCTCCTGTCTAGCACACCTACACACATCCACCTTATTACATTGTGCCTTAGCCTCAGAGTAGTTATAGAGGACCCTAATCCATCTTTTACAGCTGATATTGAGGCTCAGCCAGAGGGTTTGGCTTCAGTACTACACAGAGAGCTCTCCCTTCATGTGTTGTACACTCTGTAGGTGGTTGGGTATTTTGGAAACGAATAAGTATTTGTATAAGAACATGCCCTTTAGAGTCCATTAGCATTTGCAGTCATTTGAACTGAATCATACTAAATATGACGGACAGATTACAGTTGTGGAGGCAGAGGGTGGCAACATCTAAAACATTAAGGACAAAGGGCAGCAGTGTCCTCTTAACCAAAAATAATTTTCAAAAAGGCAAACAAACATGACAAAACCAGCTATTCCTGCACAGTAAATCTGCATTCAGGATAAAGGAGACGGAGCTCCTCTTTTGGGAGACTAAAAGTTAACGCAACTCGACCTCTGATAAGCTCCTGATATGAATACTGATCAGTGTTAACACCTGGAGCTATGTGGCGTCATGGCTTTTGCACTCTGTCATGCATCAAAGAGCAGAATGATCCCCTAGATGCTTAAAAAAACACAGCCAGATTTGCACAATGTAGGGCAAGATGAGAAAGTGGAAAATAGGCGTGACTAATTTCATTGATGTTTATGGAGAAAACCACAGCATAATCTGGTGTGCATGATAGTAGTATTCACTTGCAGCTCTTGAGGGCATTCCCACTGTCAGAGATTACCACTCACTATTGGTTTTTGAAAAAAAAAAAGCATTGCCTTGTATGGAAGATAATACTGACAGCATTCACGCCAACTGATTAGAAGTGTCACTATTTGTGTGAACTTGAGTTCATCACAGTGATTTACTTGAAGCAAGAATGTGACACATTGATCATGCACTGTTACTTTGATTAAATTTACATATTCAAATCAATGCAGTTCACTTAAAAGCATGTAAGGTACAATTACACTCACCTGTGTATGTGGGTCTTCACTGTTGCTTAGAGCTGCATATTTAATTTCCACAGCATTAAAATTCAAAATGATAAATCAATTTGCATTTGATTTTATTCTAAATAGATGTAGCCATATGAACAACGCAGATGTTATATTGTGATAATTTTAGCTAGAGCTGCATCGAGGTTAAGAATGAATATTTTCTTTCCAGTATTTTTAGTATAACTGTGGCAACTATAATCAACCAAGCCATAATAACATGTACTATACTATATTATACAGTACTATACTATACTATACTATACTATACTATACTCAAACATAGAAGCAGGGACCAAAACCCTAGAAAAGAAGTAAAAATTGCCCCCAAATAATTCTTAATATCTGTTGTTTGTGTATATGAATATGATTCATAACTGCGTCCTTAGAAGTGAAGCCTCTACAAGCAGGTGACAAAAATGCTTTTCAAATTAGATTTGATATATCAGAGCACATGCAGTTGTCAGTTTCTTTTGTCTGATCATTAAAGAGGAAATAGCAGTGATTAGATGACAAGTTAGGTCTATGTACTTCTATATACTACCCTATTCCCCCATGTAGGGAATAGGATATATTTGGACACAGCCTCCGTTAAGGATAGAAAATGACCATAAGGGTGGGAATATTTTCTTTAACCCGGCGGAGTTTTGAAAGTTTTGATGTTGAGAATTCAAAAGGTTGTAAGCGACAAAAAAGCTCAAATAAACCTGATTTTGTCATGGGAGGAAATTCACTGAAATGTTTTTGCATATTAAACTAGATTTGACAAAAGGTGAGAAAGTACTTAATAAGCAATAATGAAGTGTTTATACATGTTGTGTGTTTTCTCTAACGCTCTGTTTCACCAAGTGCTTCCCCATCAACTGAAAAGGCTGCTTTTCAAACTAGACTTTCCTCATAAACTTTGAAGACATTCATTTAATTTATATTCACAATTTGATCCGTTTTGTCTCTTGTCTTCTCAGCATTTTTTCAGGTAAAAGTCAGTCAAACCTTAATTCTTATCTTTTTCCTTTCCTTGCTTCTTCAAATTGTGCCTTCTTATGTTTCTTTCCTGAATGAGCCATAGTTTGCACCCAAAATGGCCAGTGTGTATACTTTACACGCAGTTGCTGATGTGTGGTGCAGTGCTGTAAACCAAAACGTAGCCGTCATGTGATGTCCTGGGCTGGAAAGAAAAGTTGTGGGGTTTTCTTTGTCAGCCTAGTAATGCTGCATGGCAGTGACGGCTCGAGTATTGTGCATAATAAATGCCAGAGTGCCATTAAAACACCCCAGTTTCAAAGTTGTAAACATGCTGTATGTAGTGTTGCTTTAACATAAATTCTACAATTATTTGCCCATCACTTTTACCAAACTGCCATTTAATAAAGGCTGATAAATTTGGAGACATTTTGCAAAACAATTATCACTATTTGCATGCAGGTTATTTCATCTCTATGTAAATTATAAAGTAAAATGATGACAAAAAAAAAAAAAAGTTGTTATACAAAGTGACCATTCAGAGAGATTGTTTTTGTTACATGTTGATGTCTTAAGGCATGTTAAGCAAATGCCTGTAAGGTGCACACAAGTCCTCTTTTAGCTCTGTAAAACATCACACATTTTTCCCTGCATTCAACATTTATGTGCACTCTTCTAAATAACATGCAGGGCTCTGCATTACCTCAAGAGGATCACCTACTCATAGACAAAAGCTCCATTTTCTGTGATGTGTCCAGACAAGACTATGATGTTACATACATCTTCACCTCCCCATTACCAGAGAGAGGTGAATTATTTAGGCAGCGCTCACTCCTCTGCATTGATGCTACTGCAGTTCATGGCACTTTTCATAAAGTTGTGTCAAACAGGCTGCTCACGAATAAAAAATGTACTTAAATATTCCGAAAGAATGAAGCTTTTTTTTTTCCTTTTTAAATCTGTTAATAGGATTTAAAATAAACACAGTTGAGCATAATTACTTTTTCATCTGCATCAGTCTTTACGGACCATGTAAATAATATCAAGGTGGATGAGTTTTTATACACCTCGCTGACAGTTAGGGGCCTTAGTGGGTTTACTCCTCTCTCTTGTCATCTGTCATAATCACATTATGTCCTCTCAAGGTACAGTTCAAACACCCCTGCTAAATTTGTAATGCACTGCATCATAGTGGAGGCAGAAAGTAGAATGTGTTGTGGCTGTCTGCCACTGGCACTCGCTTTCAGGGAGAAATCTACTGAATAATAGAAGTCACAGAAATGTCTCAGGTGGTTCAGGAAGATATTGTTTTGATGGCTCTCATAAGCTCTTTGGTGTCTTTAAAATAGCAAGGAGGCAGTCCATTGAGAATATTCCCTGAGTAATCTCTCTTAATGTATCAGCTTAGAGGAACATTTTGCTACGGTTACAACTAAAGTTTAATCATTTGTGATGCTATGTGTGTCACCTCAAACCAGGACAAAAATCATTAAACTGATATAAAAGTTGTATACTTTGTTTCTATCATGCCAACTTCCTCCCATTTACAACTACAGTCAAGTGTTATTTACCTTTTAATCATTCGCTTTATTTTACTGCTATATTGAATAATAGACATCTACACTGATGCCGCCATCAGAATTACGTTTGTATCCACATCAGTGGAGAATCATATTATATCTGTCTTGAAGACGTGTTAAAGAATTTAATCAGTGGGCTTCCAAGATTAGTGTGGCCAGCTCATTATCCAGACAAATATGAAATACACATCAGCCACGACACTAAAAACCATTCAAAGATACAGTGAATACACATTCTGTTGGGAAAGTCTGCAACCTGACATTCATTTGACACTGGCCTTACACTTAAATATTTGCAAACCACACTTCTCACACAGTATAGCAACAGCTCTCCTCTACAGTAGCATCCTTCTTCTGTGTGCACTGGGAAAAAAAAGAAAAACTATTTAGGAAGGGCTCAAAGAGCATGAATAAGATTGTGAGGTGTTTACTTGGCTTCCAACTCCCCAGACATCAATCTGATAGGACCTGATAGCATCCGTAGGAAGCCAGCCAGATCCACAAAGACCCCACCCCACATCCCACAGGGCCCAGAGGATCTATAGCTTGCCTCCTGGTATCAGACGCTTCAGGGCACTCAAAGCTCTTCTGGCAGCAGGACGGGGCCTACTCAGATTTAGGCAGGTGTTCATGATGTCCAATCAATATATGATGACATAAGTGAAACAGGATCACGACACAATGATTTGTTTGTGAGTTACACTGTTAAATAATGGATAGAAAAACAGTGTTTTGGAGAGTATTTAAGATTTTATAATGATGCAGACCTTGAACCTCTTGTGTACGTCTTTTCCAATATACTTTGACACCAAAATAGTCATACTCTATATCTTGTGTAGTAGATGTAGAGATTCTAAACTATGAATCACAAGATAGATAATGGCCGTCTAATGACTTGAGCCTGCAGAGAGTATATGGAGTTGTCTATTATTACCAGAGTAGCAGTGCATATATATTTTCAACTTTAATGAAATACTGCTTAAATAAAAATGACAAATCTCCATTTGCTAAAAGTGTAAAGTATTATTCTCTTAAAAACAGCAAATAATTTCCCATTTTCGTGATGTTTTCTATTGCAAGTTTATGCACACAACCAGGGAGAGAAAGCAAAAAGAAATCTCTGAAGATAAAGAGGAATATATCCGCTTCAGAGGCGTCCCACCTCTTTCACTCTGTCCGTCTCCCCCCAGCCCTTTCTTCCTCTCTGTTATCTCTGGTCCTTTGAAACAGCACCTGTTACAGACTTACATCTTGGGAGCTCCATCATGATGTAGTGCTCACCCCTGCATGATGCAGAGCCAACTTCCACTTTACGTTTGAACCTGCTGATGTGCAAGACAAATAAGTCGAGACATCTTCATCCTCTGAGAACTTAATGACTTCTTGGAACATTGTGGATAGGGCACAGCAGACCAGAACACTGCATGCTGTATTTTCTCTTTGTACCATGCCCCCACCAAGATATTTTATTTAGTTAGTTCAGACGACATTTGATAGTGGGGGTGTGCATGTGTGTGTGTGTGTGTTTTTAATTGATGAATGAGATGACTGCAGCAGGGTTGTTTACTGTCTTAGTTTATGAAAATCTAATGATCCCTGCAGCAAAATGGGGACATCGCAGCAGAAATTATACCGGGGCATCGCCCAGAGAAATGCAATAAACTGTAAACACAATTTAGCACGGACCAAAAATGTATTCAAGATAAGATCCAAGATGGGGTTAAAAGAAATGAGGACACTACAACCTTAACTTTATTCCCCATGTCCTTACAGTTAAGAGGCTCATTAGTGAGAACCCTAATGAAGCTCTAATTAACAGTGGTAGTGTTTGCATATGCAACATCTGACACTGATTCTTTGACAGTCTATATTTTCATCACCCCATTTTAGTGTAATATATCACACATCATCGTGTTCACGCCCTCAGCAAATGAGACAGGTCATTAGTGGTATGTTTTGTCACCGTAATAATTAAAGTCAACTAAATTTATTGTTTCTGTTTACTGCTTGGGTCACATTATGTGTGCATCAACTTATTTACTTCAAATAATAAGAATGGCTACCTCTATTTAGTCTCTTCTTGTCTCATTCAAGTTTTAAATGTAGACACATCCTGGTATATGCATATGATTTGTGCTTGTAAACAGCTCACAGGCATCCATCAAACTGGCTCAAGGTCTAAATCATGTCCGCACCAGCTTTTCCTCTGTGCTGCTGCAAAAGACAGATATAATTTAGCATGATTCAGACATTAAATAAAAAGCATTTCCTTAGATGCATTGGGCCTCGGATTAAGCCTTCTTTTTTTAATCAACTTCATAACAAATCTGGAAAATTGTAGCCTACTCTTACCATCCTTTCTTCATCAATAAGTTTGAGGAGGAAGCGGGCATGGCTGTGCAAATGTATGTTCTTGGTGTTATAGTTGTGGTCTATTCATGTTTTCTTTTTCTATAATAAAAAACTTAGATCACTTGAGATTTACTTTTTCACTGCAGGTTGATTAAAAAAAACGATTTTACCCGTCATTAAAATTTTCTCTCTGGTAAAAACTAGACTGCAGTTGAAAGCAAATGCAGTTAAAATCAGCCATGTACCATCCTCCCCCCTCAAATGCTGTGTTCATACAAAAGGAGTGCAGTGGGTGCTGTATTTCAAAAGTGAGCAAATTATTATCCAGCATTCAGCAACCCCACAGTGAATGGAATGAAATAATTTATTACAATATTTAGCAATTAGCATAATGCCATATTGCATCCTGTGCTTCACTACATATGCAAATCTTGATTTTATTATGCATGACTTGTAGGTCAAGCTAAGGAAATGAAGGGTAACGCCCAGATCAATGATACTGAACGACTTGAACTGCGCCAGTTGGCGTGGCATATGAAACGTGGCATTGAGTCAAAAGACTTGGTGCAGTGTAAAAAATGTGTCTATTGAGTGTGGAGAGGACCCCTGCTGCCAAATAATGATTGCCTTTGATAGTGAGACTGAAGAAAGTTATTTCCAAGAATTCAGGTAATTAGGGAAAATGTGGTTCAAACCAACATTATCCATGTTTCCAGTTATTTGTAGATACTTTCAGTCAGATTCTCAATCTGACTGAACAGATTTGATCAAATGCCAAATTTTAGTAAGATGCAGTGTTTCCCCTTCATGTGTTTACTTCACAAGTTTGTTTTTGACCTTTAAGATCTTCTGAGCCCAGGTTCCTTTATATTTTTGAGCTCCTTCATATCATAGATACAAACTAAAAGTATTCCATTTTCCTTACAACACCCCTGCCCCCTAGACCGCTATGATGCCTGGAGCCTTAAGCCATGTTGCTTGTCTTCCAAAAGACCTCTCCCCTTTCTGGAAAGCCACTTTAAAAAACATTTTTACTTTGTATTCTTCAGTTGATTCAGACTACATTGAAATTGCTACTGGTTTTAAGCCCACAATTATTTTCTGTTACTATATTGATGTTGAAATTCACTGTTTCACTTTTTAGTAAGTTATTCCTTAGTGTCTTCTAAGGCACCTTTAAATAAGATGCACTTTTACTATTATTATTATTGTTGTTATCATCATTATTATCGTTATTCCTGTGCCTTGCAAGAAACTTGTTGATAAGATACATTGTTGTTATTGTTGTTGTGAGGAAAAGTAATAGTAGTTGTTAGAGTTCAGGGACTTTGGGTGTGGATTATTTGGCTCATGGAATTCACAGACTGTATGAATGATATTAACATAACCTCTGTGACAGCACCCCGGTTAAATCGTGACAACTCACACCACTGGAGGCATTTTATTCAGACAGCTAAACATCTGTGCCAGCAATTTACTGACTTCATATTTTGTGAGCAAAATTTGTGGTATATGAATGGGACTCAAAAGCCATAAACACAGAGGCAAATTTAGGTGTATTTGTTGAAGGTTTTTTTTTTTAATTATTTGGATATTGTGTCTCCATGAAACCAGCACTTTGGGACCCCCAAAATACAGATTTTTTAAAACTGGGTTTAACAGTCAATAATTGTGAAAACACCACCATTTTATTTCCATATTTACAACATATGAACATTTTCCCTGACCCTGTAGCACCATAGCCCCACCTTTCCCTGAACCCACATGGGCAAACTTTGCTAACAGTCACAGCAATGGCAGATTATAGCGTTGTGTTTTAGCTGCAGACGTTCCTGAGCCTGATTTTTTTTTTTTCCTACAAAATCCACTCCTCATCATTAATACTCACAAATGTTTCCCTTTTAGCTTGACTTTTTACCAACTTCATCTTTGTATGTTTGTTTGTTCATGTTGCAAGAGATTATGCGCATGCTCCATGTCTTATCTGTTTTATGGTGTTTTTCTCCAGCAACACCACAGAGCCATTAACAGCCCTGGCTTATGTTAACACTGTTTTTAGAAATTTTACAGTTTTTCAGTGTAACGGACACATGGCCATAACAAATTTTTCAAAGTATTTTCAAATTAGCTTGGCTGCAAATGTAAGGGTCCTGCAGTAAAATTTGGTATGACAATTTCATTTTCTTTTATTATTCACAATTTCTATGAATAAGAATAAATTCAATCTTAGAAACTGAGAAAAGGGAGAAAGGAACCTTTTTTAACAGCTATAACTTCTTGCTAAACATTACATGAGAAGTTAGCCACCACCTTTGCGTCTAAGTAACAATCAAGTTCTAGTCAGGAGCTGTTTAGCTTAGCTGAGCTTAGCTAGTAAAGCTCAGCTAAGCTTAGCTTGGGATATAGGCTGGAACAGTAGGGGACGGCTGGCATGGCCCTTTGAAGTGTTTGGAAAGACTTGAAACTGGAACAGCTGCTTTAAAGGTCACAAATTCACCTCCAGTTTCCCTTTAAGTTTAGTTAAAGGCCACTGTAAGATGCTGACTTGCCCATAGTATTACCATTTTAATAGATAGGAGCCTATAAATGAGAAACTTATGGTTTTCAAACTCAGTTTTCTAAATGTACCTTAATAAAATTATTACTGACACTCTAAATCCAAAAATAGTTCAAAAGCCTTGAGCTAATCAAGTTAAGTTCTCAGCACTTCTACTAAGCTTTAGCAGCTTCCTTCCGCCTTACCAGCCATGGGATATGGATTTATTTTACACTGTAACACATGTTGAAGCTAATATGCCTGTGTGTAAGATAGTAAATGAAACTTTGGTTGACACGTTCACACTACCTTCCCGTGTCTCCTCCTTGAACCTCTTTTCCCTCCCCTTGCACTCAAACTATCCTCCATTTTTCTTCATGCTAATTAACAGGCAGGATAGTGATTAGTTATGAGGCAAAGCTTCCCACCCCTCCATCAAACTCCAAACCCAGAGGTGTGTTTTCTCTGTGACTGGAACATGTGTTTAAAACAGCTGGGTGGTCACAGGCAGCTCTGAAACAGTAGGGGGAAAACAGTCCTCAAGCTATACAGTAAACCTCTCACAGAGGAGAAAGCTGTCATATATGTGCCCCTGTTCACAAACATGTCTGGGTTCACCTCAATATATTCCCCATTTGAAACACACCACTGCACATTTTCATGAATATGAGCTCTGGTTCTCCCATTACCCTCTTTGGTGAGACAAACCAAACACACAATCCAAGCATGTCATTATCTCACATTGTTTATCACTCATTCAGGCATTCAACGCCATGTTCATGCAAACACATTTACACGGCATTGTTTGCATCTCATTGAGTGACAGCTGAGCTTATTTCACAGTGGCACAAAGATGGTGAAGTGGGAAGGGACGGGGTGGGTATGCAAACAAAAAGCAAGCTCAGACGTAAACAGATTGCCAGACAGGCATTCTGCCGTTTGGTTTGTGATTCAGAATACTAACAAGGTATCTCAGCTCACACCAAGGGATAAAAGGTGTAATGTAGGGCACAGTTAAACAATGACAAGGGAAAGGCAACATATTCTTAAAATGTGACTCAAGTGCCTCCTTGAATTTAATGTTGAATTATTGGCTGTTCTGGGACTTATGCTGAGAAAAGAAAAATACATTGTGCATGTTTAATTCTATACAGTAGGTTACTAAAAGTATTAAATGCTGATGGTACATAATTTCCTACAACATGCATCAAAAATCTTTTGAAACAATTACATTGAGCCCATAAAAATTCAAGTGTAGAATGTTAAATTAAAGGTTGAATACGAAACATTTTTATTAAAAGCTATATTTTAAAAAAATAATACCTCCACAGGTCGTTTGGGAGGATACAGAATGAAAGTACAACATTTCATAGAAAAATTATATTATTAGGCTAAATTATATTTAGCCTAAAAATAATTAGGCTAAATATAATTTAGGCTAAAAATAATTAGGCTTAATATATATTTATTATATTTACGTCTATAAGCCAATACACGCCGCCATTGCGGGTTGCCAAATACGATCTCTGTGTCACTGGCAGCAATATTTTGGGCACAGTTAGGCTGGTACAAGGGGAAACAGTGAAGATGACGAGTGAAACAGCTGCTTCAGAGTCCTGGAGATATTGTTATCTGTTTCTGAGGAGGAGGATGACCTGAGAAGAGCAAAACCTGGAGTAAATTTAGGTGACAACTACACTAAATGGACCCACATAAACGTTTTCCACAGCGTCAAAACACAGAAATAGCAGCTTTCCTCCTGGATCGGTAAGCTAACTTGTTTGCTAACGTGGCTAACGTTAGCTGTCAGTTATAAACTCCTCTGCGTTACTTGTTGGACATGCTGCAGACTGTTGGTCACTTGCGTATCAGCAGTGAGCCTGGCATCCCAGCGGCTGGAGTTGTTTTTCGGGTGTTCCAACTACAACCTAGACACACGTGATGTCGCTGTTCTGTCCGTATTCCATATTTAACCTTTAAGTATGTCTACCTAAAATACAGCCCAGAGTAGTTAACTGGTGGTGCTGTCTGCAGTTTTGCAGGATTTACTGCAGAATAACATCATCTTCTGCAAGTATGAAAGAAAGATTAGCTAAACAGGTTAGAATCTTTTCAATCTATTCTGCATTAGTCATTGCATTTGTTCATTATTCTCGCAGAAACAATGACAGGAGTAAAATCAGGTTCTCTCTACAAAGATTTGAGGTTTTTTGCTTGTTACTTTGGAAATGACAGAGTTTGAGCATTTAAAGGTTTAATTCAAGGGTAGTTTTCACTCATAATTTGAGCCATAATGAGCCCCAGTTTTTAAAGCTGTGAGCAGAAATTTTAACTGCCACATTTCACAAAATGGTTGTTTCAGCAATAACACCCTGCGCCCTTACAGGTGTGCTGTTCACTGTGTATTGGGCACAGATTTGAAAAGTTTTGCTGGCCATCTTTTTTTGTTCAAATGACACCTGCCATTTAAAGGTAGATTCAGAAAATCTCAAAAGATGTCTTAACTTGTTGTTGTACTTATTTGTTCATATACATAACCACTCATTTTTTATTAGTTAGATGCAAAATTTTAAACTATTGCTCCAGTTTTAATCCTGGGCCTTTGTGAGATTTTCGAGCAAGATACTGTACATACAATCAGTCCATAACACAACTAAAACTCTTTTCTCCCTTTGTTGGGTTGACACAAAGAGATTTCTTCTATATAATTAGAAAATGATCATGATTGAAACTAAAATGCATTCTCTTTACAACATACAGTAACCATCACTGTTATGAATGCCATGGTTACATACATGATGACACTGTCTTATTTTTTTTCCTGGTTATTTTTAGGCTGTAACGTCACTGGGTAAAGGTTAGAAATACATGTAGATGATTGTTCCGGTTGAATACACTATCTGTGATCATCAACCTGGATGCCTTTTTTTTTAACCCTCAAGTGTCTTTTTGCTCAGGACCACTAAAGGTTATATGCCCTTCCACCTAGTCTGTGACAGCCAGCTTGGCTCACTTTGACTGGCAGAGGGGAAACAGCAGCTATCATCCCAACCTTCACAGCAATAGAAGGTACTAATATATATATGTATACATATATATATATATATATATATATTTATATATATATATATATATACAGCTGTGTGAAAAAGTTTTTGCCCCCTCCCTAATTTCTTACTTTTTTGCATGTTTGTCAAATTTTAATGTGAGTCAAAGATAACAAGATAACACAAGTAAACAGAAAATGCAGATTTTGAATGCAGATTTTTATTAGTGAGGGGGGGGGGGGGGGATCCAAACCTCCATGGTCCTGTGTGAAAAAGTAATTGGGTTTAGGGGGCAATCACTTTTACACGCATGGCCATTTAAGTTTGGATTTTTTTACCCCCTTAAAAATAAAAATCTTCATTTAAAAACAGCATTTTATGTTTACTTGTGTTATCTTTGTCTCACATTTAAATTTGTTTGATAATCTGAAACATTCAAGTGTGACTAACATGCCAACAAGTAAGAAATTAGGAAGGGGGCAAAAACTTTTTCACACAGCTGTATATATATATATAAAATAAACTGTTCATAACAGATATGATTTAATTGTTTAAAAAAAAAGAGGGAGCCTTTTTTTTACAATTTATTTGTGGCTGAAATAAACTCTTCATAACAAATGATTTCATTGTAAAAAGAGGTATAGCCTTAAAGAGCCTTTTGTTCATCAAACCATACAGTTTCCAAAGCTTCACAAAGTGTCCTTGAGAAAAATGTTTTGTTTCTGGCTTGAAATCAGTAGTCTTACGCTGCAACAGACAGATCTGAAAGGTGACCGTGTGCAATGCCAGTTCCTAAACATGGACTGACTCTGCTTAAACACCCTCAAACAAAAAGAAAGGTGACAAATTTACAGTAGTTTGTCAACATTAAACTTTTATATTTTCCATTAATCAAATATCCACCAACATAGAGAAAGAAATAACATTTCTAGTATATTTACAGTACAGAACAATCTTTCACTAGTTTAAATTCAGAGGACCATACAGTAGATTAATTCAATCTGTTGTGGACTTTTGCTTTTTACAGAAGACAAATAAACGGGAACTACATGTTATTTTTAAACACACAACAGATGAGTTTAAAACTGCAGCTTGAGATATAAAAATAACAGCTGTATCACATAAGAAGCTGCTTGTGACCTCAACTGCTGCTCACTTTGTTTATATAGAATGTTGGTGTCTTAATTATCTTTAAGGTATCAGTTACGTTAGACCAGTGTTTCTTATGACACACTAACTGTGTCTCATGCTGCAGTCTGCACACTGCGAAGTGCGCAGACTACGTAGGCCACTGAGTGTGCTACGGAGTTCACGTACTCTGGAGCAGCCTCCTGAAACAGTAGGCTGATAACATGGGACATCAGAGCCAATGAGGATTTCCCATCGTGCTCCAGCCCCATTGCGTAGCAACTGCAGACTCCACAGCTGTCTAGTGACATCTTTCTTCCCACTTATTCCTTCAGATACGTCGTGCAAACTAATTGGAACCGAACATTTTATTTCTTTTCATTTATCTGTCGTTACCTGAACATTAACTGCTCATTAACACCACAATAATGTCAAACAAATGCATTTTCTGAGGCAAAAACTCTTTTTTAAGCTTGTCTACGTAGTTTAAAATTTTCCACAGAGACTTTGTTGTTTCTAATGGGTAAACACTCCATTTAATAGTGAAAAATCCATGTATATATCCAAATATTACACTCGTAGCTCTGCTGAATATTCTCTCCCATCTTGTGTGCAATGAATTCTGGGATAGGAGAGGCCATGAAGGATACTTTGCATGTATCCTTCGTTCCAGGCCAAACGCAGTGCGGGTTTGTGGGGTGGATTCTGAGGTTCCTTCAGACCTTTTTGAACTGGGACAGTACTTGACGTGCCGCTGTGACATATGCAGCCAACGAATACGCACTTCGCAGTCTGCAGACTGCAGCATGAGACACAGCTACTGTCCTGCTTGTCTTGGAGGCAACACTACTGTCACACACCTGAATCAAATGAAGGGCTCGTTAAAAGGTCTGCAAAGAACTTGATGAGGAAGTTCAGTAATCTGAATCAGGAATGCTGGAATAGGAACACTTAAAAGGGTTCCTGAAGAGCCGCAGTTGAGAAACACTGAGACAACATTCAATGGTCCACTAGTACGTGTCACTCGTTCCATTTCTTACTCTGAATGTTGGACTTTTTAGAGTGGTGGAAAGGTATTGGTCGTGTATTGATTTATAATGTGTAAAATAAAAGTCGATGCAGTCTACCAACAACATAACACAGACTGAGGAAAGTAAGAAAATACAGACATATTCTGACAAACTGCTCACTCGTACAAGTTCATGTTGATAGAAACTTCAAAGCAGATTGTCCAATTGTTTCTGCTAAGCTATGAGAGTGCAGAGGGAGGGATCAGCCCACTGGTGGTGCCAAAATTATTGGAACTGTTGAACAAAACATTAAGAGTTCAAAAGTCTCTAAAATGACAATTTTCTGAAACACAGAGTAGGGGCTTCAAACTTTATATTTTTCTTTGTTTTTGTCCGCCATGTTTATTATTAAATCCTTATATTATTTCATCTGTACATTCGAGTTCTATGACTTGATGAGGAGGGAAAAATAAATGATAAACATTATGATCCTGCAACATAAATAACAGTATTCCAGTCAAATAGAAAGCTGAAACTTTACTTACACAGCGAGACACGAATGTTATAATTTCATTGGATGTGTCCATGATGGTAGCAGAGGGGATCTGCAGTAATCAGCAGTGCATGCATATTTATGGCAATAAAGGGAAATATTTAGATTGTGCCAGGACTCTGTTTACATAAGCCATCCAGCTATGGCAGCTTCCATTCCACTGTCGCTCATGCGTCATCTCCATCACGCCAAGAACTCTCCATCTCCATTTCTTCCACTGGGACCTGGCATTCCTGTCAGTCATGTGCTATCAGTGAGGCTGCAGGCACTGCTGGGGCTTGCCCAGCTCTCTTCCTCTTCCTCCCTTTCTTCTCCCCCCACCCCTCTCAACGGTGTCTTTGTATCTCCTTCCACTATCCCAGTACACAGCAGGCACTCCACTTTGAAGCGTTCATCCATTCCTCTGTCTAGATTTTTGTACTCAACTTTCCTTATCTTAAAGGAAAGTCTCTTCAGTTGAAGGTTCATGCTGGACTTGGTACTTTTTGCTTAGGTTTTCTCCTTTCTGGTGTTTAATCTGCTTCTTTGTCTACTTTTCCTCCCTCTCTGTCTCTTACAGGTGTAAGGAGGGCTACCATGGTCTACGCTGTGACCAGTTTGTGCCCAAGACAGATGCTATCTTGTCCGACCCAAGTACGCCCTTTGTTCTATTTTTTTTTCTTCTACAGTCTTGCTGTATTGATTTGCAATAGGAAAACAAACTCAGCTCAGGCACAAACTACATGCCCTTGAGCAAATCTCTGACCGTGCTATATTTGTCAAGAAGATTAATATTAGAGCTAAATATTTACAGTATATATTCCAATAGGTTGTGTCATGATCACACAAAAGCACAGGTGCTGCGTTATTTCTTCAGGCTTAATATTTCCACATTTATTAATCAAATATTATGAAGGTTTTTATTTGAATGGATGCAGGCAATTATTAAAGCTATAAAACACTATTATTTCATTTTTGGACAAATGCACAACATGACGAAAGTATTTTTTTTTTTTTTGTTGTACTCTTTCAAACTGATAAACCCTGTGTTTAAAGTCTGCAGCATTTTCGGTATTTTTAATTATAATCCTCATTCTTTTTTTAGGCTAGCTAAGGAAGGAGAAGTTTTCAATTTCCTCTTGCATTAAAAACAATTCCCTTGGAGTCCTTTTGCAGCCCCATGACAGTTCTGTAGTGTGGTTAAAAAAAAGAAGGGGGGAGGCAAAAGCCAGAGGTTCAGGGAAGAGAAATTGAGGGCCCCAAGCCTTTCCCATGAGGTTGTGACTTTACCAATTCACACTGTTTCCAGAAGTGACTTGCCTTCTCTCCTCCAAGAGTGAGAGAGAAAACTTAACTCCTATTGCCTTGTGATTCCACCAGGCCCTCCGAGAGTCCATTAATGGGGTCACAAGCCAGTGCCACGAAGCATGTTTTATGCTCTCACATGGCACACAGTTTTCACTGTGGGATTTATTTCATCTTCTATAGGCAGACATCAATTTTCCTGTGTGTCCTGGTCAGGACACCTTTATGTTGTTCTTTGAAATAAGCCAATTCTTATTGTGTTTTGCACAAAAAGGGACGTAAATGAAATTTTACACACCGATGACATGTGTTGAATTATTAAAAATATATGACAGTAAAGCTTAGAGGGCAAAATATAACATACAAGAGTAGAATGATCAGATTACCATGTGGCAGATTAAAAACCTTTCAGGGCCACCATTATTTAGCTATAGAAAGCCTTCTTAAATAAATCAGTTTGATCATCATGTGGGAAGCGGAAGACGTTAGAGTCAGAATCTCCAAGACAACAGCAGTAACCCTCAAGCTACAAAGCTATATTTGCACAATTACGGCACATACTGTAATAATAGTGGTGTGTTGCAGCAAGATTAGCTTGACTGCCTGCCTTTTCAATCTGAGGCCTCTTAAGACAAAAGCAAGAGCATTTACAGACTTCCCTCCATGTTTAGGAGGCGTGAGCAATTAGAAAAACACTAGATTTTCTTCACAGTGGGGTCTTTAATTTATTTAAAGCATAATATTGTTTATTGACAGCCACAAAGAAAATATCAAATGAAAAGATTTTTCTTATTAGTTGTGTAAATATTAGGATATCTCACAGGAATTAATGTTAAAATTATTTGGTCTTTGAATATATGCCACCCTATAATTTAAAACAAAGAAATGTGGGTGGAAATTAAATAGTAGGAGTTATTACAGATTGTGAATATAAGCAGATTGCAAAAGTATTTTGAAAAAGGAAAAAGTTTGGGGTAAATAACTTTTTTTTTTCTGTCAAAGCTATTAAATAAGATTAGACAGTAATTCCTGATCAACTCCACAGTGATTTTAACAGTCTAATCTTTTACTCAAGGTTTAGCTTTCTCGCTTTCTTTTGCTTTCATCTAATTCAGGATTGGGAGCTTCAAGGCCAAACATAAAATTTCACATCCAGTTTTTGCTTTTGTGTAAATATATGCTTTCAAAGTTAACTTTCTTCATATTTTCTGCATTTGCTTTTGATCAAATTTCATTTTTAGCTTGCAGGACACTGAACAACCGCAGTCCTCTGCAGTCCTGCTAAGGCCGAAGCACAGCTTTCCGTTTGCAGAGAAAGTTCCAGATCATTATCAGAATGTTTATTTTCTGCCAATGTTTTACCTTGCCACAACAGTTTAGACAATTTGACTTTGTAGTTTTTGTTTCATTTAGATCAGGGGTCTTAAACCCATTCCAGAAAGGGGCTGTGTGGCTGCAGGCTTTCATTCCAACCAAGCAGTAGCACATCGGACTCCACTCATTTCATCAAGTGAGTCCAGTCTTAACCTGAGCACGTGAAGACTCTGATGTCCCACTGCTTGGAATAAAAACCTGCAGCCACACGGCCATTCCTGAAACAACTTTGAGACCACTGGGTGGGTGTTGGATCTCTGGCAGAGGTTGATTGTTTCTCGCCGCAGCTCCCTGCCAAGGCTTCTCCCGAAGACCTCCCTCATGCACACCGAGTAATGAGACACACAGGACACGTTTCTCTGAACTTCATGCTGGCTCTCTCTTGGTCAGCTCGCTCTGCTGCACTGACGAGGGGCCGCTCTTTATTTAAATATTTAACAAAGAACATTACACAAACGTCTTCTACAGTGCATGTATGCTATGCTATGTTTTATGTTTTCTGTGGGACGCTGGTTATATGACAATAAAAGCAATTCAATTCAATTCACTTCAATGTACGTGCATACTGTAGATTGTCTGTTAGTGACAGACATCACACTCTAACAGGTGGTGACGCCACCAGCTCAATACAGAGTTTTGCCGTCTCTTTCTATTTGCATCACAGTGTGATGGGACAGTTTCGTGCTCAAAATGTTTCCAAAAACAACCATGAGACTGCGCAGAGTTGTTGGACCCCTGCTGTGAGAATCCAGGTCGTTCAAATCTAGTTTGTTTGAGGAAACCCATGAGACCATGCCCTCAGTAAAATGTACTGTACTTTACTATATTTCACTTCAGATTGGGGATGCATGTGATTTAAGAAAATAAAATGTGTCACTTTCTTTGCATTGACAGAAAAACAGGCATCTCTGAATGATCATTTCAGGTGCCTTTGCTTCCGCTCTAGCGAATTAAAAGCAAGTTGACATTTCAATTTAAAAAGTTCCTCATATGCCTATGAGGAACTGCTCAAAGTAGTAAAAAAAAAAAAAAAGATAATAAAAAAAAAAAATAATAAAATAAAGCCCCCCTGGAAAATATCTCAGTGCCCTAGTAAGTGTGAAACCATGAAAGTGCCACCAACCTTACAAAGAAAATGCTGTCATGAACAATTGCATTGAAATGATTTTTTGCTCTATGCTGCACTTGTTCACCGCATACAGTAGAGCAGCTGTGACCACAACCCTTCAGAAAACCCAGAGAGACTTTAGCAGGAAATCAGTGCTATTCAGATCTCTGTTGGCGGAGATTGATCTAAAATTTACCCAGATTACCAGTGGTTCTGAGGATTATCCAGCTTTCGAAAGGCAAATCATGTAATAACATACACACATACATGTACACACTAACAACTAATACATGTTTGGAAAAGCTCCAATTAAATCCAGTTCACTGAAGTTCTGTTTGTGTGTACTTAAGCAACTTTAAAGTTTTTTTGTTTTTTTTAAACTCATAAACATGGCTGCATTAGACAGAAACCACACTATGGGGTTAGAAAAATCTGCTATGCATGTCATTTTTCTTTTTAGCTTTTTTCATCTGAAATCAATCTGTGTGCACTTCACAGACACAGATCTTTCTCTTCTTTCCATCTTTTGTCTTGGTATTGACTGGCAAAACAGTCAAAGGAGCTCTTTGGACGAGCTTGCACTCCATCATTCTCACATCTTTAGAGAGAGGTAAAGAGAAAAGGAACTGTCATGCACATCACATAAGCATGGGGACAAAAGGAAAAAGAAACTCCCCACCAAGCACTCTGGCTATGCTGCTTTGAACTCAGCCTTTGAAACAGGTTGGGGAGAGGGTGCTCAGGTCTCAGACATTTGTGCACAGAGAGGAAGTGGTAGAGTCTTTAATTGGAGGCAAGGCAGTATACTGTAGATTAATGGCAATTTAGTTTGCTCTTGGTAAACAACCTGAACCAGTTTCTTTTTTAACGATGAGAGGGTTTAGGGCATGCCTCTGGTGCTGTTTATTTGGCCAAGTGGCACCTTTGAGACTGTAGAGTGGAGATGGAAAAGGGAGGTAAGACAGTCTGTGGCTGATTCAAAAAGATGAAGAAAGCACTTCTCTAATTTGAAACATTTATCTCCTGTAGATATTAGGCCTGGGGTAGGTATCCGCACAGGATATTGAGCTCAATAACACACACGCACACACGCATGGACACACTCATTGGCTTCTCACTTTCTTGCTCACCCAAGTGAAGGAGGGGATTAAGGATTTGATTCACTCCTGCCATTGTCTCACCCACCCGGCACATTGCTGCCTCTTAATCGGGCCAAAAGCGTCTGACATGCCCAGGTATTCTCCAGCCTTACTCAAGGCTCCCACAAGACGCCACAAATGATTCCCTGGGGTGCTTTGAGTTGCCAGTGCAATGGATTTGAAAGCCCCCACATATTATGATTGGTGAATGTCTCCAGACAAGGTGATGCCAGAGGATGGGGATGTGTATCAGCATTGTAATGACATCATCTGCACAGGCTGTGACAGTCAGGGCATTTCAGAGTGGAAAAATGTTGGTTGTTGCCAGCAGCAATCACAAGGTAAGGGTTGAATGGATAATACAGATCAAGGACCATGAATGAGATACTGCATTCACATCTTTGGTCCTGCCAAGTGCACCACAGTAGCATGAACTGCCTCATGGAGAAAAAACTAAAACCATGACATGTGGATGGTTGGATTATTCCTCAAGACTACACGGTGGTGCAATGGTTAGCACTGCAGCCTCACAGCAAGAAAGTTGCTGTTTTGAGCCTTGGCTGGGGAGGGAGGTTCAAACAGTGGTCTTTCTGTGTGAAGTTTGCATGTTCTCCCCATTTATGCATGGGTTCTCTCTGGGTCCTCCCACCATTTAAAGACACGTTAGGTAAACAGGTCTCCGTTGAAAAAGAGGCTGCGTGTCTCAATGGAATTTACCTGTATGACTAGGTTAAATATATAAAATAAAGGCAGCAAGGCTCAAATATGATCCCTACACCTTTTTAGAAAAATAACTGAATTATATATATATCATTTTTTGAAAAATATAGTGTACAGTTATTTCCTAATCAAGTAATTTAAAAAGCCTAATAATAATAATAATAATGATAATAATAATAATAATAATAATAGGGAAATTAGGCTCTGTGTTCTACCTACAGTATCTCTAGATTCAGTAGGGTGCCATGGGCTTCCACGTTTCAGCATTCAGGGAGCAGTTGGGGGGGATAAGCGCCTCTCTCAGGGTTTAAAAAAAAAAGAAAAGAAAAGAAAAGAAAAGAAACAACAAAAAAGTGAACTCACTCTCAGATGCGAAAGCTAGGAAAGTTTTAAAGGTCTTTGTTCTTTTAAATGTTTTTTTTCTCTCTCTCTCTGACTTGGATGAGTAGCTTAGCTCCTCTCTTAGATTTCCTCCCTGATTCTCCAAACTTATAGTTCTCTGTCCACTGCCTAATAAGAAAATGGCTAACAAAGCAGTTCACCTCAACATCATTTGTCCATATTCTGCTCTTGCATATATTTTTATTAATCCAGATGCCAATTTTTAGAACCATCCACCCTTAAAATGTCTCTGCTCAGAAACCATGAAGGATTCCGTTTCTGCTTTTACTTCTGTTTGGTGCACAGTACAACTTGAAAAGCAAGATGCAAACAATAATGCTACGTATCTCCATTCCTGACCTGTAACCAAAGCCATACTTACTTATCGAGATGTGGATGCAGTGATAAAGCTGTTTAAGCCCGGGCTGCTGCCCACGACTGCTACACCAACCCCTATCTGGAGTGAATAGAAATTGGTGTTTTTTGTCCTACTTCCTGTCTTTGTCACCTCATAATGTCATCTGTGGAGGACTTAAACATCTCAGGGGATGCACTGACTCTGTCAGTGCTCCAGTTTGGATAACCAATCACAGCGACTTCCCTGTCAGGAGTAGTTGTCCACAACTACTGTTTTTATTGTTGTGACATCTATACATTTGCATTACATTTGCATAACATGCAGTATTTTGTTTATGCATAATAAAAACAATAGATCATTTCATTTATATTCAATGGCACTAAACTATATTAGGACACAGACATTGTTTACATCAAATCACACTGTCTCAAGCGCAAGCCTAACATCTTAAATATTTAGAAGTTTCACTGCAGGTGAGAAGAAGTGTACATGCTTGATTTGCAGGGAAATGTTCACCTTGATGACATTTAAGAAAGTTGCCTCATAGAGTTTCTTATGCAAGCAACCAAATTAAAAGAGGTCTTCCGAAAATAAAACTTTAAAATAGAGATTAATGTAAAGTTTCCGTAATCCATGCGCCCAAATGCTCCGTTGTCTTTTGCTATCTGGATCTCATTCCTGTTTCTTGGGATATTTACTCTTAAAATAGAATGTACAGTATTGCCCTGACAGATTGTTCCATGCTGCATTTAAAATGTTTTATTTTACACTTTTTAAGTCTTTTTTTTTTTCTTTTTTCAAGATTGTCCACCATAATCTGCCAGGCCTTGGCAAACCATGTTCTATTTAAAACTTAGACCACCTCTGTCAGAAAAGCAATTACTTGTGAGGGTTTCATTTTAATTTAAATAAGATTACATTACAGTGACACGAAAAGGGGGCACTGTCAGGATGGAAAGAACACGACTGCTCCTTTTTATCTGTTTCCCCAGCACTGGGATTGTGGGACAAGACTTAACTGCATGAAGAAAGGCTGTGTGTATGTGTGTGTAAAAGAGAGAGAGGAAGAGAAGGAGAGGGTGTCTGTCAAAGAGTATATCCGTGAGAGACAATGAATAATAGGCAAGGGTGTACTGTGCTTTATGGGTGCACATGCATGTAAACGTGTGTGTTAGTGTGACACATCTTGAGATTGTGAGGAGCAAAACAATTACTGCAATGCCTCAGGCTTAAATCAATGGCAAGTGTAAAGTAGCATCAGTAAGATGAAGCTACATGAGATGTGTTTCAACTTTTCACACTTCCTCCTCAGAAACCTTACTCTGTTTCTGTCCACGTGCAAAGCCACTGCAAGAAGAGTGAATTCCATATATAACAGTAAAGTGTTCCTACATCCGGGGCCTAGCTGGCTCATTGCAGGGTGCAACAGAGGAAGTCATATCTGAGAAAGCAGCCGAGCTAACTTTTCAGAGTGGTTGCAGCATGTGTCTCTACCTATCAGGTGAAGCCTGACTAAGATAAAGGCGCATCATGTAGTAACTGTCTTGTGCTCTGCCTCTCCTCCCTCTCCCTCTCCCTCTCCCTCTCCGTGTTTGTGTTCACCCATTCCTTCCCTTTTCTCTTGCTATCTGGCCTTGAATGGAACAGTGGATGAACTTGGGATCGAGTTCATGGGTAAGACAACTTTTCATTGACTTTCCGAAGCGCTCAATCTTTCATGTGCCTCCATTCTGTAAAAAGGAACATACAAAATACACAATCCAGCACAACAAGGCCACTCACCTTGGAAAATTAATGTGGGCTAGTCGCCATGGAAACACTGTGGTGGTGAATTAGGTGTATTCTGTCTGCATGAAGAACAGTGCCGTTCGAGTAGAGTGATGTAATCGGTATAGAGCGAAAACAAATAGCCTCCATCATGTTTCCTCTCTTCTCACATGTTTCTCTCATCATTTAAACAACCATTTCTGATACTGGTACTTAAAATGTGAGCCAGTGCAATGACAGTCAGCGGCTGTACAATTTACCACTCATTTCCACCACCTTCCAGGTGGTTAACAAATCTTTAAAAACAGAATTTTCTGGCCCTATTTCTTTAATAATGTCACACTGTTCCTTATCCAGAGGGAATAAAAAGTCTCACCTCACACGCAGACACACAGCGCTGCACTCGTGCTTTTGTTCATCTGCTCCTTTGCTATCGTTTCCCCGCTGCTTGCTTTGCTTTTGTGCATGCATAAAACCAAGCTATGAAGTTTTCCATTACCATGTCTTCATATGCTGCTGTCACGTCACACACTTGCTCCGGGAAATAGATGGAAGGAGAGGAGAATCAGGAAGAGAAGCCTGCCCTGCACACAACATTCCTCAGTTCAGTGAGTTTAATCTGGGGACAAAATTAGTTCAGAATGCTACTGCAGGTGGGCGGATGCATTGTAGAGAGTGAGAACAAGATGATATCGATTGATAGCCGGACAGAAGACAGACAGAAGCACAGATAGTTTTTTTGTGTTTTTTTCCCCCCCTCTGGGGTAAGTTCTATGTATGCTGACTTCATTATTCATTGTGTTTCATGAAGAAATCCTCTTTTGCTCTATCAATGAACCTTTGATAGTTGTTATATAAGACCCTTACAGTATGTGGCAGTCTGAGCCAGCCAGTCAGAATACCACAAAGCCATCTTTGAT
Source organism: Atherinomorus stipes (assembly GCA_023101725.1). Classification (NCBI taxonomy): domain Eukaryota; kingdom Metazoa; phylum Chordata; class Actinopteri; order Atheriniformes; family Atherinidae; genus Atherinomorus; species Atherinomorus stipes. The sequence goes on along the minus strand of JALJCO010002219.1, from coordinate 73,423 downwards.
CTAGGATTGACTGCACTCGGTATGATTTTCTTGCACTCTTCAGTCCAGCAGTTGGAGCTTTGCATGTCTCACTAGCTCATGCTGATGTATTTCAGGCTGAATACCCCATTTTGTCATGGATGCTTTAGCACGGTCTTCATTACAACATTTTTATCCTCGTCGAGTATACAGCGGTTGTTATCATATAGCTGGCCGTATGGGATTGTCTTGTCTTCTGTCAATATAACATGACTTAGCCTGTACAGCTGAAGCTGTTCATTTTATTCTGTTCCCTAACATGCTCTTGCATCTAATTTCAAGAGTGCCTTGTAGGCATTCGGCATGAAAGGCCTGTAAATGGCTTTATGTACAGACTGCATGTCGGTTTTTCCTTGCAGCCATTCAGCAGGTTTTGTAGACAGCTGTTTTTTATGCTCAGATTTTGGAAAGCCTTTTTCATCTACCAAAAAGAAACATCGACAGAGGCTCGTCTCAGGTGGCTCTCCACATAAACAGTGAAGATGCAGCAGCAGGGAGAGATATTCCTTAAGTTTGAAATATGCAAAAACAGAGAGGTCATTTAACTGATGGTAAAAACCAGAAGGCTAACAGGGTCACAGATATTCAAGCGGCACATTAGCCCCTCGCACCTTCTGCTGTTCATTTTTAAAACAGAGCTTGAAGATGTTCACTGCTGCGCCTGATCATTGGAGAAAAACCTGCAAGTCAACAACTTTTTAACAGCTCCGCTACTCAGGGATATCATACTGTAATGCCACACTGGGTCATGCATGTAATGAGTTATATAATACTCAACAGAACACTGACTACACCGCTTAAAACCTATTTCACCCTTAATCCACCAGGTTTAAAGCAACCAAATCATCGTTTTAGTGTGTGTGTGGGGGGGGGGGGGGGGTTCAAGTTTTACACAGTTGGTTACTTCAGACTCATCTCAAAATGTTTACTAATCCTATCATAATTCCCCACAATGCCCATTGCAAAGTATTTTTTTTATAGAACTTAAATTGAAAAGACTGAAATATTCAAGTTCAACAAGTGCTCAGACATTTTGCAGTGACTTATTATAGTTTACCTGAGATCATGCTAAAGCTTTACTACACTCCACCTGTACCTAGTTGCATTCATCAGACATAATTACAAAGAAAAAGACTGATCTGTAAAAGCTAAATCTCATTGTTGAGGGAATTGTCTGTAGACCTGTGAGGCAGGATTGCATCTGTGGATGGATGTTTCTACAAGAAAGAAGTTTGGAATCAACAACACACTTTCTACATCTGGCTGCCCAGTCAAACTCTGTAATTGGAGATGAGGGGCACTGGTCAGACAGGAAACCAATAAGTCAGCAGTTGCTATGAATGTGATTCAGAGTTGTTTTGTAGAGTCGAGAGAACCTTAGAGAGGGACAACTATGAGCACAGCACTCCACCTATCAGGTTTTTATGGTAGAGTGGACAGACAGAGCCCATTACTCACTTAAAGGCACATGACAGCCCACTGGGAGTTTGATAAAAGGCACCTGAAAGACTGTCAGACCCTGAAAAGCATCTGATGAAACAGAAATTGAACTATTTGGCCTTTCTTCTCAGCATTATGTGTGGAGGAAACCAGACATACAGTAGAGCATCATCTCATTAATACTATGCAATGGAATAAGTGTGACAAAGGCGCAGAAATAGATTAAGAAAGAAAAAAATGGATGCAGAAAAATGTGGACCCATCTGAGTGACAGCCTTCTTCAGAATGCCCAGGTTCTCAGAACAGAATAAAGGAGAATAATTCTGGAGCATCCTGCCAGGAAAACACTGAAGTGATCCAAGATTCCTTGCTGTTCATTTAAGCTTGAACATTTTTATGAAGTAAAAAGTTATTAAAGATGTGAATAGGAAAAGATTAATTCAAAATGAATTCAAAATTTACCTGTGTCAGAGAAAACTTCCCGTGCATTAGGAAGCATGGATTTATCTTTGTGCATCAGGTCTGACCTGAAAAAGTTCAAATTCATGTGATTCATTAGCTGGCAAAAAATAAACTCAAGTGACTGAACCTGGGGCTTCCCACATATGATGTAATATCCTAGATATTCTGAGAGATGGTGTTTCCAGAAGAAAGGCTATCTCCATTGTTCTCTAAAGGATGACCAGATCTGCGCAGAAGCATTCATTGTTGCTTTCTCGTTGAGCAACGAGCTCCACTTAGAACGACTTCTACTACTATTAAGATATAAAGCAACCATGACACACTATGACAGTTTATTCACTTTAAAGCAGTCTACGAAAACTTAGCTCCAGGTTTGCTTGGCTGGTTAAAGGAAACACACCTAAGGTGAAGAAATACATTTGGACTGATGAGAAAAGAGATGCAATGAGTATAGTTTGAGATGGGTTTAAAGTAAAAATATGAAGAACATTTAACAGGGTGTAAAAACTGTTCAGATGACACTGCAGATTTTATTTAATGCCCCTACAAGTGCAGTAACAGTGTGAAATAACCCTGCAGAGCTCAGCAAATTGATCACTACCTATATATATATATATTTATATATATATATATGTATGTATATGTAAATGTCAGGTACTCAGATTTTTTTATGATTAATTGTTAGAAATTAATACATAACATTAAACACAATATTTGACACTACTACATTTCTTGACTGAAGCCACAATTAGGTATAGGAATGTCAAATCTCTAGTATTTAAGTTATGTTCAGACACAGATGACCATTTCTGCCTTTCTTTTGATTTGCTCTATTTTAATTTACAGTCATCCTGCTTCGCTTCCACAGGAGCTGAGTGGGCAGTTAAGGCCTCTGATGATTATATATATCCACATATTGTCACTCCAGGATGTGTTCAGATGTTATCTTTATCCTGTGCCAGAAGCACTTTAATATTAAAGAGGTCTTTTTCCAGTTGGAGCTCAGTTACACCATCATACACTATCCCTTAAGTGTACTCATGCAGCACTGATGTCATGCAGAGGAAAGGGGAAAAAAAGGAAAAAAATGTTGCAAAACACAGTGCTCTGTTGCACCCCCATGTTAGGAAGAAAGAAAAAACTCTCCAGCAGTTTCTGGAGGAAGCCGATCCACCTGAATCACTAAGTGCAGATGTAGAAGACCTCCCAGGACAGTTCTCTGTCAACAACATCAGAAACCACAGATGAGCCTTCAAAGGTCACAAACAGGTTTCAGGAATGTTTTCTGCACTTTTTCCTGCAGTTGTGGAGATGGTGAAATCAGAGACTGGAGGATTTATTGTTTTAGAGTTACTGACTGAAACCACGGGAGGATGTGCTGAAGGTCATGAATTACAGTGGGAGAGAGAAGACTAACTCTCAGCGATGTCAATAGATGTGTGATGTAGGAAGTTGCAGGTTACACACCGTACACATTTAGAGCACAACATTGAAGTGTCATAAGAGTCTTTTTTAAGATTGCATGCACCAGCTTCAGCCTCACAGCATGTGCTGTAGTAGGTTTTCTAGCATACAGCTGCTCAGTCACACACATATCTGCCGGGATCAACTGCTACCTGTCCCAGCTGCTTGTGACCGTAAGCCTCCACTGCTGATGTACAGAGCTTTGACAAGAAGCTCCAAGAGCATTCATTTGCTACTAATTCCCTGTCACCATCCGTCCCAAATGCTCAAACACGCAAACAGAACACACACTCACATGCATGCTTCATGTGGCCTCTGCTGTGTAGACAGTTCATCTATGTTGCCTGCTGGGTTTGTCTGAACGAAATGATTATCACACTTCAGTTAGCACATGTCACCGAGCCTCGCCTGTGTCTGCCATGTCCTCTTGCCATCTTCAAACACTGACATTTCCTGACAGCGGTATTGGCTGCGTTATGTTAATCCAGATTGTGGGGGAATATCCGTGTGGTGTTGTGTGTGCACATCAGTCCAGTGTTGGTATGTTTAGTGTGCTGATTCAAGATGCATTGCTTTCTCCTTGCACAATCACAGCCGCAGTCCACATCCTTTGTGTCATTGTAGAAATTCACTGTCCTGAATTGTATTCTCCCCTCCACAGAGAGCGGTGACACCTACCAGAGGCAGGTGCTGTCCATCTTCAGCATTGCCTCGGGGATCTGTCTTCTTGGAGTGGCGTGCATGGCTCTCTACCGCCACAACAAGTGAGTGATGCCAGCCAGAACCACATTAGTAGAGTAAAGCCCCCGGCTGTGCAGAAAGAGCACTTTACTACCATGGCAATGAGCCCAATGAAAGTGTGAGTCAGCAAGTGGATGTTTTAGCAAGGCATCAAATCCAAATTGTGTGGGATGCATTTGGGACAGATACTCATGTAAGATTTATTGGTAAAGTGGTTTTAGCAAGCAGGTGTGTCACAAACACTATGCTCAAAACAAAATACAAATACTGCACAAACTATGGCAAGTTTAGAAACAGTAGACCACGTGTGTGTGTATGTGTGTGTGTGTGTACGCGTGTTAGACCAAATGAGATGGTAGCAGACAGCACAAAAGCAGACCACCAAAGTCAATTACTTATTTGTAGGTAAGAGAGAGGGAAAGTAAAGTAGACAAAGGAAAGTAATTGCAGAGTAAAGGGTGGATTAATGGAGGTTGTGTTGATCAACTTGGTCTTGATAAACAAAAATGGATTTTGTTTTCCAGTGCTGCAGTTCTCTAAGTAGTGCAGTGCCTGTCGGTCAACATGACCAGAGTCCTGGCTCACGGGGAGAATTAATGTACCGCAAATTATCCCAACCCGCATATCTTGTTAAACTGACTCTCTTCTCCTCAAATGCTGTTTGACAGTGTGGCCCAGACAAATAGCTTCTCTAGTTAATACTGAAGTTTATTCTCTTCTTCAGTAAAGACACAAATTTAATTTGTATCTGTAGTTGAGAAGGATTAACCATGAAAAAAGTTCTCCTCTTGACATTGTTTGAAGGTCAAGTGGGAAAAAAAGAAAAGAAATGTCTTCCATGTGAAGATTAAAATATTGTAAATAAAAGCCAAATTAATCTGTTTTCACACGGTTGTTAAAATGCTATCATATAGAAGACACAGAGGGCTGCACATATCAGTGGATTTGTTACTAATCTATAGCTGTTGTTGATTTAATGATGAAGTGGACATTATTAAGGAGTAATTATGTGATACAGGGTGAGCCATGGGTCTGTTTGCTTCACCAATATCCCTAAAGTCAGAGATGTCCAGCAACAGATGCATGTTTTTCTTCTTTTACTGTCACATAATTTGATTTTAAGTGTTGCAATTTAATTTATTACTTATTAAAGATAGTAGAGTTAGAATTAAAGTCACATATTTGTCAGTAAAATCCAATTCAACTTAATTGTGAGCACCTCAGAAACCACAGAGGACCAAAATGCTGTACAAAAATCACAATTAAAAACATAGGTAGTATGTATAACACAGTCGGTTAGAGGGTTAGTTGTTTGCTTCAACATTAGATAAAAGGCTGATGTATTTTATGGTTAGTGACAACATTCAGTTAGAAAACTTAAGACGAATGGAAATTAATCAAATTTGACCTCAAGTCAACTGTTAAGTTTGATAACCTAAATTTAAACTCAAGGAACATTGTGGCTTGGTTTGAAGTAGGTGAGTCAAAAGATTTTAAAAGTGTTAACAACCGTTATAACGAAACTATTAAATATACTGTAAATAATTTAAAACAAAAAATTATTAGATCTTTAAAATCTAAAGCAGCAAATATCTAAACAAAGCAGCTGACCGAAAGACAAAAGTAAGATCTGAAAGTGCCCTGATTTTAAAAAGGAATCAAACTTTAGATTGCAATGCATGTTATTCCAGGTTCCAGGTACTGGATACAATAATCAGAACTTGATTTTCCAAGCTTATTGAATATAAATTAGATGTGTGAGGTAATCAAGTCATTTGAACGTGATTGATAGAGGCCCACAAAAAACAAATGGCTAAAATGCCAGTGTCTATCCTATTACAGAGATGGATAGCCACCCGATCTCAGCATAGATCTTACAACGACAAGTATTAGAACTATTGCTGGTCACAAATCTTCGCACAAAATCATAAGCAACATACAAAAGTTTTGCAAATGCATTAATTAACACTTACCCAATTTTGCCAGTGAGGTTTTATTTCACTTCCTTGTAATATTTATTTGCATTTGCATCATCATAATGTTTCCCCTCAAAATGCAAAGCTCCAGTGTCTGGTGTCGCTGGTGGCAGTGATGAAAAAAGCTTTCTGTTCTTTTCTTAACATATTATCAGAGCCATGTAACGGATGTTTCACGCTTCACTAGCTTGATTAAATTTTCACATGTGCAAGACATTTTCTTTCTCCATGCTGTATTTTTCCCCTCTCTGAACACTTTACCACCATCAGCTTCAGATCTGGTAAAAATAACCGCTCTGGAGTTGCATATGGACTGGTGTTCCCTTTGTTCCTTTGACCTTTGACGATGCTTTTAGACTTACGGCATTTGACAAATGTTGTCATATCGTGTAGTTTCAAAAAGTTCAAACTGTCAAAAGATTTTTAGTCACCGAGGGGCAATAAAGCATGATCTCATAGCATTTTGTCTAAATATTCTGCCACTTCAGGCAAATTTCTTGTGTCATTTTACAAAGAAAAAAACAAGTTAAATGGTGTAGGTTGAGTTAACAATTCAAAGATGGCAAAAAGGCCACTGCCATAGGATACAATGTGACTTAGCGTGTTTCATCAGAAGACCAACTTTTGTTCCTCTTTCCATCCATGTCTGTTCATTGTGGAAAAAGGATTAAGCTAAATCCTGTTGTGAACAAACAACTGCAATAGCTGTATGGCTCAGATTACAGGTTAACAAGTCAATAAATGTGATCATCATGCTATAAAGCATACATGAAAATATGATCAAAGGAGTTATAGAATGAAAAATAGTGATCAGAGCATGTTATCATTAAAGCAAAAGGGATGCTGACCCCAATGGGAACTTTTTTTTTTTTAGTTATCTCCACCACGATGGTCTTTTTTTCTGCCTCTCTCTCTTTTTTTATATTTTAGACTTTCTTTTGCTTCATGAAAGCACTGAAAGCATGAAAGCAACCTCTATTCTTCTCCATTGCCTCTTAAATTTAGCAGCATTTGTCCTTTTGTGTGTGCGCGCATTCTCTGCTCCACAGGAGGCATCGGGAGAAGCTCCAGGCTCATTTCTCCGATAGCCGCAGCATGAGAGACTGCAGCGTCAATGCCTCTGGCCTCATGTCCAAATCCACTCCCCGACTTCAGTACAGCCTTCATCTCCAAAAGGTAAATCTTAAGCTAGCATTGCTTTTACTTTCACTTGCATCTTAATCATCGCTATCATTATTTCATCTTCATAAAAACAGTAATCTGTGCATACAATGCAGAGTTCGGGGCTCTTGACAGGATGATCTATGAAGTATGTCCTAATAATCTCTCTGCTGGCTGAGGCCTTTTGTTCACACTCATATCTGACATGGGATGAGAGGCTGTGGGGAATAATAGCTTATAATAAATGCAGCGTGCGTTCTACAGGAAAAATCTGCTTGTCATGTTTGCGGTGACAGATTCCTGTGACAAACTGCAGATTGGAATTCATAATCGGCAAATTCGCCGTGTAAAGCACAGCAACAACGTGAAAGGCAAAACTGTGTTTTACAGATGCGTTCACCAGCTTTATTAGGTGTTTTTATTTTGCAAATTTGCAGCAGAGATAAGAATCTGAAATAAAGCAAAAACAATCTACATAAAATATAACCATCAACTGGTTTAGAGACTGAGGAGGACAGTAAGAAAAATGTTCCATGATAAATAATTACAGTCTAAGTTTTAGTGAGATATGAGTTGAAAAGGAACAGAAATACACAAGCATTCTCTTGTTTTATTAGAAACAAAAAGGTTTATGGTAGCTGAAAAGAAAAATGACTTAAATATACTGACTGTCCAAAAAAAAGTTACCACCTGGATTTAACTAAGTAATTGGGTATGAGCTTCCTATTGGATAAGTACAGCATGGGCAATTATCTTTCAGCTGGCAACAAGTTATTTAACTGGTGCAATGAGTTGCTTCTCATTTCCTAAACAATCATGTTGGAAGACACATCCTAGTGTTCTAGAAAAGATGTTGGTCTGTTTGAGAAGGGTCAAATCATTGGCATGCATAAAGCACAGAAAGCATCTAAGAAGATTCTGAAAAGACTTCAACTGGGTTAAGAACTGTCCAACACAATATCAAAAAGTGGAAGGATGGTGGGAAACCATTGTCTTCCTGGAGAAATGTGGTCTGAAAAACTGTCATGAATGATCATGATCAATTATCACTTAAACATTTGGTAAGATCAAATGGAAGGAAAACAACAGTAGAACTTGGGGCTATGTTTAGTTGTGAAAGTAAGCATTTCCACATGCACAATGCAAGAAAACTCAAGGGATTGTGACTGAGCAGCTCTGTAGCCTTAAGAAAACCATTAATCAGTGAGGCTAACCGGAAAAAGAGGCTTCAATTTGCTGGGGAGCGTAAAGATTGGACTCTGGAACAATGGAAGAAGGTCATGTGGTCTGATAAGTCCAGACTTACCCTGCTCCAGAGTGATGGGCGCACCAGGGTAGGAAGAGAGGCAGACGAAATGATGCAGCAGTGGTCGGACTCTACCATCATCAATGCAAGATCTTGGTGAAAAATTAATGCAACACTGGACGGAAATAAATCTTGTGACATTGCAGAAGCTTTTTCGAAACAATGCTATAGCGAATGCTGCCATGACCAAAGCTAGAGGCGGTCCAACGAAATATTAGATTGTATGATCTTCTTTTTTTGGGGGGGGGGGGGGGGGGGGGGGGGGGGGTTGGCCAGGCAGTGTAAATGACAAAAACGGAACTACCTGCAGAAGTTGACTCTGCAGAGGAGAGAACTGACCTCCAAAGGGGGTGTAGATAACACTGATAAGACCAAATATCCACAGAAAGGTAATTTCACTCTCATGCACATTTGCAAAGGTCTAATCAAAAGAGTGCAATCGCTCGTCATAATGCATTAGCACTCCTCTGAGTGCATCCTCTTTCTTTTTTTTTCTTTTTTTTTTTTTACTATTTAAAGCATTTTTTTCTTCACTAGGATGCTTTTTTGCTGTCGGTTCTCCTGTGTTGGGTTCAGTGTGTGCAGCTCTCTCGCTTCATTTTCTGATGTTGCAGCCATCATACATATGTCCTACAATCCACCTACTCTTAGATTACAGCAAGGATATTTCTAGCTGAAATAAATCTTTCACATCTTCTACAATTTGCAGAACTCTTGTTTAAATATTCATGAAGTAAGGTTGAACATGGGTTCCTGATGATGAACAAGATGACACAATTTTTTTTTTCTTCGAGGCACGTATGCCCGTTTGATTATCAACAAGCTTTTTCTCCACTCAGATAATTTTGTTGAAAGGAATTCCTCATCCAAACTCAGCTTTGTTCTGTTGTCTCTTTAATAATGGAACAGTGTCTAGTGTCACCAGCTGAAACAAACACCCCTCAAGCTACAGCCCCACCCACTCAACAGCAGTTGGCACACTCTGAAAGCTTTTTGAGGGTGTCATTTGAAATTATGGCTCTGAGCAGTTGACAGCCAAGAAGAGGTATACAGCATGTGATGTAAATATTTAAGTTAAATTGCAAAAAGGAAAAAAAAAAAGAAGTAGATTACATTCAAATGAGCCATAACATTGCACCTTGGAGCAAACTTCCTCTGAAAACAAGCTAGCCTCAGCATATCTTGGCCATTTAATGCATTTCAGTCAAATGAGTGCTCTTAGCACAATATCAAGCTGTTATACTAACACCAAGACTGTAAGATTGGAGCGAAAACTGTATCAGGACTCAGCATGTAGCTAAGTCCTGTATCCAACCACAGAATGCTTTCAATGCTGGACACAGGAAGAGAGCCAAAAGGAAGACAAAAAAGGAAAAAGAAAAGACAATAATAACACAACAACACAGAAACACAAGCTATAATAGAACAGTGAGAGGGAAGCTTAAGGTGGAATGTGAAAGATCATGGGCTATAAGTACCCAGGAGGGGGCATGAGCTGAACAGACCAAGGAAAGATTAAGAAGAGAAACCCATTTTTCCGCAGATCTGACATAGCGACCCCAGACCACTGCTTCTCGCCTCCCACTCCCTCAGCTTGAAACCATCCAAGGAAAGAACACAGGCTGTGGGTGGTGGAGATCTACGAGTTACATAGATAAAATGAGAATATTCAGCAAGGTAGAACAGAGCAGTGTGTTCTTAAAGCGACTCCAAACAGTTGGTTTATGCTTCATAACTCAGCATCAGAACACAATGGCTTTGTGTGTATGCATTTTAGGCAGCGAGATAGGAGATGAGACCAGTGAGCTAGAAACAAAAGGCTGGCTCTGTTGAGGCAGGTGCAGAGGGGAGGATGAAATTGAAGTCAATTTCAGTCATTGTCTTCCATTTCAGCTCTATGATAAAATGATACGCTGTCCCATTTTTGTTTTGCATCCCCCAAAGATATGTAAACTCCTTGAAACCAGATGTGTTTTTATCAAAATATTTCTTTTCAAGTTGTGCAATAATCCAAAGATCCAAAGAGCAATGTTCAACAAAGCAGTGACTTTGCACTTTCTTTCTCACAGAGCAGATTGGAAAGAGATGCTTAATGCCCAATTATCTGTGCAAATATATACACACACATATATATATGTGTGTGTGTGTGTGTGTGTGATATATATATATATATATATATATATTATGTAATATTAAATAATTTCTTACCACAATACAGAATCTTTAGTTGTTTTTTTAAACTAAGTATTTATTCTGTTTCCCCCTTACTTGCAGCCAAATTTGCATTTAAGAGGCTATGTAACTTTAAATCTAGAAGTTACAGCTTGTTACATATTTATTTTACACTGTAAAAAATGTTTGTATGGATAAACTATTATTCAGTTCAAAGACACTAACTCTGCCATTTTTTTCATTACAAAGTGTGCTTACCTTCTGTTTAAGCTCCACTTTTGTCACATTATCAAGGTATTCTATCAACAAGGATGACTGGTTTAAAGATGCAGCGTATTACAAAATCAAAGGTCAATGATAAAAAAATATTGTGTATAGTTAAAAACTGGGTTTCTATTATTATTTAAGAATTTTACTGAAATATTTTTTTATGTTTTTATTCTTTCAGAATGAGCCATTAATATGTACGTACTTGCTGAGTGTCCACATACATGGCAGCTGAACTAGCCACTGTCCATTCACAACTGTGCTTGGCATTTAAAGTGATTTGTACTTCCATCTTTACCACATAGAGTTATCCTAGAAGCTTTGATAAGAAGCTTCAATACTCGCTTTTGACATTGCCATGGCCTCACCAGTGCACAATAGATCACATTATACCCCCAAAACCACAGAAAAGTGAAATTTATTGTCATGGCACCTTTTAAAAAATTGTGGGGAATTTTCTCTGTTTGAGCATCAACACATCCTTTTTTTCAGTCATTTAATAGAAAAAGCAGTTGTTTGGCATTGCCGTTATAAATATACATTCCAATTTTCCTTTAGTTCTTGGGGGTTTTAAGAAAAAGTCTATTTCACAAACTGGGAAGATTACATTAGTTTTCTTAGTCTCATTATAAACTGCATGTCCTTTATAGCCGTAATGTATTTTTTTATCCCTCCTAGCACAGGGAGCATTTTTAGATATTTTGAAGTGTTTTTCTGTGGTTCTAATTACTCGTACATATTTATACATCATGTAACATTTCTCTGCATGTTTTTCCTCAATCTGTGGTTCAGAGTGTGAATGTTCATTTAACACACTCGTCCACTCGGCTGAGAATAATGTGTGATAGCTTTACTCTTTTAAGAATACTTCAAAAGGAAAAGAAATCAATAGTGATATGGGAATGAAGTAAACAGTAAAACACAGACTGTCTCCTCAGAGATTCCAGTCAACACTTGTAGTAATAAAATTGTATCTCAAATAAAAATGGGTAGGGTGTAAGCCCATGAGACACCCAACTCTGAAGCAAACATGCAACAGTATGACAGAATATGGACTCATAAACTTGGAAGGAATGACACAAAAGCAGTATTTGCATCAGCTGGTTGCAGAGAAGGTGCTAACTAACTGGCCAGGACTCCAAGGAGGAAGTGATCTTACATGTCAAGTAAAGGCTGGTTAGAATAAAAATGGCTGCTTATTCTACAAATAGGCTTAGTTTCCCCCAGGAGTGAGCATTTTCTGTACTTAAATACAGTACTTAATAGGGCCAAAATAGAGCCGAGTGCTAGAAAATCTCCCCAAAACATTAAACTTCTCTGAACTCAAATTCCCAAAGGCCTTTGTGAAAGATGGCACCTATTTTTTATGAGTTAAATGATTTAGACATGCAGTGCATCTTTTATTTTCATTTAGCAGTCATCAAGTTAGTTTTTGCAGAATTTATTTGTCCTCTAAATAAAACATCTGACACCCCTCAGTGAAAGGTTTAAATAAAAAAAGGTAATCAGAAAATTGGCTGCTTGTTCTTTTAATCAAGTAATTAAGCAAGATGCGCAGAAATGTCAACCACTATTTAGCAAGAGTACTGCAGGCTGTTACATAATGATTTCTGTGACAATAAAAGATGATGACGCAAATTCTTTTTCAATGCACACTGTAGTGCATATCAAAAGAAGTGATGAACATATTGATAACAAGTAAAGCTAAAATTGTGTGACCTATTAGTCACATCTTTGCCAAGAAAGCTGACTTATGCTCAATTTTAGCTGTAAACTGGATCTTGCAGTGGTTTGTGCTGTTGGCCTGGAGATTGTCCCCGTTGAAGAATGGACAAATATCACATTATGCACAGTTCAGAACCTGTGATTTGATAGTAATCCAAGGAGGATTATGGCTGCTCTGAATGCATAGGTTTGCTTTCCTCATAACATTGGCGATGGTCAACATATTGATGGATTTTTCTGTTACCTTCTTAGGCGCCTGTATTTCCCCCTTCAAATAAATCCACATTGCATTGTTTATCAAAGGCTTTCACAAGTGGCAAAAAGAGGCAAAAGCAAGATAGGAGTGAACAAGTGAAATAGGTTACGCCATGCAGGTCTGCCATTGTCTGCCACAAGCTATTTATTTTATCACTTGACATAGATATCGTCCTGCAGGAAAGTTTGCTGTGGCAATTGTCTCAGAAAGTGAGGCATTCTCCACCCGCAGGGTATATGAGAGGGAGGCTCAAATGATACTATTTTCCTGCACAACTAGTGAACAGCAGTAACAGCTCCCTCTGGGAGTTAGTGGAATAAGAAAGAAAAAAAGAGGGTTATCAGAAATGAGACCCCTGAACCAGCTCTAAGTCACATGCAGCTGCTTTAATGGTGCACAATCAGACAGAGAGAAAGGGCAGCACAGGAAGTACCCTGGCTGGAATAACAGAATTATATCAAGACTCTGTGTTTCACAGGGCTTCCTGGGGCATTCATGGCCATAGCAGTGCTCTGACTGTGGCCTGTTGCCAGATAATGCTGTTCATTTTGATAAGAATAAAGTGAAAGAATTGAAGGGGAGGGGAGGTGTAATAGGAATTCTTCAGGAAACCATTAATGTAATCTTGTGTTGGATTAATTCTTGAGTAGAGCAAGAGTGCTGTGAGGGCCACAGTGGAGCTTATTCACACAGTGCCCCCTCTTAATCTGCAGTTTAAAATGTAATTAAAGACACTCTGCCCGAGTGACGGTATATCCTTAACCTGACATGGGATTGCTACGAAGCTGCATACAGATTTATGGACATTATGTATTATACCGTAAGCTTATTTGCAGTGTTGACATTCTGAAGCCATTATGACTTGGTTTTAGATTTTATCACTAAGTGCGCTGCTTTTCTTCATTTCTGCAGGGATGCAGCTCTCATGGATCATCTCTTAAAAGCAGCAGTGTGACACCGGGGACATCAACCGTAGCCCCACCTGTTCTCAGCAAAGCTCTGTCTAAAGGGAAACGCTTCAGGTAAAAATATGACATGTGCTTATTTCCAGCCCTGTTTCATATCTTTCTCAGCCCATATCCAGATATAAGAAGCAGTGAAGTGAGAAATTTAATCAGCCTGCAATATGATATAATAAATGGGCTTCCAAATAATAAACAGATCATTTGTTAAAGAAAACCATCTTAGAGGGGTTTATAAGGATTATAAATGGGAGCAGCTAGGTTAATATATTTCTCAGATACATAGCCATGACCATGAGCAGTATACCTGTGTGGTAATCCATTGCTGGATTCATATATTTTAAATAAGGTTCACTGGTTTAGCTTGTTAAATAAAATAAAATATTAAAGTCTGCCAACATAGCTTGAAATGTAGGCATCTTTATTTATGTAACATTCCAGTAAACTGTGATAATGAATGCCTGCTCAGGCAGATTCTGAAATGATAATATGCACACAGATAGAGGAGGATATAAGGAAGCGGAGACTTCCTTTGTACAGAAGTGAATTTTTATGTCTGGAGGTATGAACACTGACTCAGCCAAATTTCCCCATGCCATCCTTCCAGTGGCAGAGGATTTAACCAAATTAGCAACACTTTGCTACAAGAGATCTCAGGGGCGGCTGAGCTTTGTGATCACAGCAGTCAGAATCAAATGCTGCCATTTCAAATCCTCAGAGGAAGACGGGAATGTGGCTATGCAGTCTGCTACAATGGCCCTGTGCTGAATGTTTACAGAAAAGCTTCATTTGCTTTGATGCTATACAGTAGTACAGGCATGCCTTGATAGTTACTAGCATTCAGTCACACGACACACAAAACGTCTTTCACTGTTTATTTCATTTCCTTTGGCAACCCTACTAATACATTTATTCTAAGAAGGTTAAGACACAGAGGACTCACTGGGAATGATTGATAGCTGGTTAATGTCTATGCCCCGAGTTGAAGAGCAGTAGGAGCAACTCTGGATGGCGGTTCTATCGCTGTGCTGTATAATGGCATACAATAGAGGTCAGGTTGTGCTTTGCACGCTTTATGTAAACCCTCATTACGTTGCAAGTTTTCAGTATTTTGCTTTGAAGATACAGAGTACAGAGCGTGCAGTGATTAAAGGAAGCTATGTCTGGGAGATGCTGCAGAGATTGGGTGTGCACAGAGAAAAAAGTTTTTACAACTCTGGTAGACAATGATGACAACTTTAGGGAAAACCCCACTGTGGCAGCAGTTGTGATCTGTTTTAATGGACCCGTTCTGTGCCAAAGAGGAAAGTTGTTTCCAAAAGGTTGTTATGTACGGCGTGGACCGTGCCAGCGCCTCCCGGCTTTTTAGTCTCCATAGTGTCCTGCAGATGTCTGATGAAGGGCAGCTGACAGTCAATCATCTGTTCAGCTGGTTCTCAGTGCACGAGGAGGCAGGGGAGAACTAGACTGTGATGGATGGTGTTGAAATGCTTTCAGCTATTGACCTGAGAGCTGGACCACATTGTGAGCTATGAGGAGAAATGCCCCATAAAAACATGTCAATATGGCCCATCAATATTGCTGCAAATGTTTACCTGTGTGTCAGAGGCTTTATCACTGGACATGAGCATGTGCAGATTGAATGACTTCTCTGAATTCAGGCTGCATCTATTGAAGTGGAATTTTGCTGAAAAACAGAGCATATTGGTGATGAAAAAAAAGAGAGAGAGAGAGTAAAAAACACTCTGTAGCCTCCTCTTTGACTGAAAGAGTCTGACTGTGCAGCAATTTCTGCAAAACGCTCACAGTGAAGGCATATCAGGCAATACAGATGCGGGCATGAAAAAGTTCCGCCTTTTTCTGCCAGAAGTGGTGCAGTAATAGTGCACTATTACTGCACTATCACTGGCTGAACGATTTGTCCCGCGAATACGTCATCACGCACGGTGTCCAAACTTGGTGTGTGGAAACGTCCTTGTTCCGGGCATTCATTTATGCTCTGAAATCGTTTCCCCTGGGCACACAGGCGTTTCTATGTGCGATTGAGTTAGCAGACAAGTCGCTGGTAAGTAGCTGGCAGTCGGCAGAAAGGGGAACTTTTTCATGCCTGCATCTGTATGTTGACTGGTTTATATTTCTTATATGTTAATTTGGTTACTAATTTTAAAGTTAGTATCAATACGGTGTCTTTCTTTCTGGAAATTTGTAATTATTCCCACATATTGTCTATCCTGGAATGGCCTATATGCACAACTTCACTACTTCCTGAACTTCAGACAGCACCTTTCCTTCCTGTCTTTCATTACTGGACAAACTGATTAATCCAGGTGTGTCTGGCCAATAACTGACGTCAAGTACACCTGGATTAATCAGTTCAGGAAGTAGTGGAGTCGTACATATAGCCCATTTGGCCAAAGATATAAGACTTCCTCCTAAAAAAGTCATGAACATCCGCAGCAAATGTCAGTCTATACAAATGATAGAATCAATGATAGAACAATCTTCAAATGTTCATGCTGGTGCTACGGGAAAAGTGAAGCTTGGCATGTGTGACCCGTTTTACGTAATTCCTTTCCCTTTCCGCTATGGTTTGCCTACTTCTGTAGATAACTGGTTTCTAACAGAGCTTTCCTACTGAATTCGGGGAATTCAAACCCACAATATTCTCTTTCCTTCGTTTTTCCCTTTACAACTGGCTGGGTAGCACGTGTCTGTTGGACACATGGGCATTGAAACAGTGCAAGTGAATTTAGCAGTGAGGACTGCTTCGCTTAATGTAGTAAAAAACATTTTAGTGAGGCGCAAACCATTGGAAAAAATGGTCTACAGAGTACAGTGATGCTGTTATCATGTAGTGTCTGCAAGTCCCATCAAGAGTCAGACGAACACCCTTCCCCTGCATTTAAAAGCAGTAGCTTTTCATGCCTATTTAATAATATGAACAAAGCAATGTTTTTCATTAGATGTGTTTTGAATAAATTATCAAGCACACTGCTCTGCCTGCTCTTGGGCATATTTTTCAGGTTCTTTGCCAGCACAGTCACATGGAAATAGTATCATCACTGCTACAAATCAATCATGTTTTCACTTTTTCCAGGGTGGAATCTAATCAATCATCAACTTTTCTCCTCTCAAATGGGATGAGAAAACTGTAATAAGAATGCTAATCAATTGCATAAACCGAATATGTGAACTTGAGTTTTTTGCCTGCTGAGAAGGAAACTAAGTATCCATAGTGAACATCAGGAGTGCTACTCTGTGGGAGTATCCCGCTGGCTCTGTGAAGATGGCTGTTTGTTCATGTGACTCACTGTTTTTAACTCAGCTCGGGTCTTTTGTCACATGCTGTTCCTATCAATCTGCCAGTTCTCTCTGCTCTTCTCCAATAAGTTGAGGAAATGCATTAACAGAGAGAGATACTGGTTAAATTGCAGGCTGGATTTACCTCACAGCCGGCCTTAGAAAGCTGTTTGGTTAAATGGTGAGATAAGCAAGCTACCGTTCTGTTTTAAACCTTTATTTAACATTTACCGTTCAATAATTACAACAGCTTGGCAAATTTTTCCATTAAAACATATTTAAATTTTTCGAGCTCTCAGTTAATCCTAATTAGAAAATCAGCATACTTGTGGCTAACAAAACGGACATAATTCAGCTTTATTCATTGCAACTTTTTAAAACATTAGTGGAGGCGATAAAGCCAACAGAGACTAGAGCCAACATTACCCATGCTTATTGCTCCACTGCCACACACATCAAGAAATTATTCACACAGTGTCCCAGTCAGCTATCTATTAATAACTAGATACTCACTCCAATGTACGGAAGGAATTGAAATGAGTTCAGTTTGAGAACAAGCTGGAACATTTCAAAGTTTGCACATCTCAATTACGATTTAAACAACAAAAAGAATAAAAAATTCACCAGTTCATGCACACACCACAGCCATGCTGTGCAACTTCCACAATGACAAATTATTCAAGAAGCAGAATCAAGCATGGAGACCGTCACTGATTTGTATCGAGTGCTCCAAAATGATAAAACATGTCAGGTCTTAGTAGAAGAAAGAGAAACGTGATAATCAGAGAATCTGTAATCTTTAAAGCCCATTTAAAATATCTGAAAGATATCACCATCATTTTGTTTATGTTATGTGCCCAAATGCACCATGAGAGCTGTTTATTCCCACAGCATGTATTTGAATGATAATGTAACACAGAGCAATACTACTTTGATTCACATTTGATGTCATTGCTTTACCGCTGCAGACAGACAGGGATATGCTTTGAAGTAGACCACCTCCTGTGCTCAGAAAAACTTTAAACAGTCTGCCGACTGCTGCTTACATCATTTGACAGCAGCAGGATATGAGTATATATGGATATGGGTCACTTTTGTATTCATGCATATAGTTCAGAAAATACATTTTAAAATTCCCTTAAAGAAACACTTCAGTCATTCTTTGCATGCATCTTCCTATGCATAATTCTCTGTATTGTGTTGTCATGCTTTGAAAGAAACTGCCACTTGGCTGGTTAAAGATTTTTTAAGACTAAATTTCAAAAAACAACGCATAAATTGCTATGACATGTCATAGCATGTCATGATGGTCTGAAAGAGATGAATTCTCCTGAATTTGATAACTGTTTTCTTCTTGAGTCACCATGAAACTGACATTTCTTGCTCAGCGTGATTTATAACAGAGTTTTCTGCAAATTTAAGCCCCCCAAAGATTGATTTGAATGGCTAATGACTAATGATCCCCTCTCTATTCATGTCACACCAGCAAGTCAAATGTATCTCATAATCAGTGAAATATCCTAAAGATAAAAAGGGCACAATATTTCTAGACAGAAACTTTTTTTCTTTTTTTTCCTCTCCCTTTTTTTTTCTTGCCCTCTTAATCGTTAGCAATGTCAGCATAAACATGCTGATTTTCCCGTCTTAGTACAGACAGAAGAACACCATGAACACGAGCATTCAGGATCCCTATTAGAGAGTTGCAGGTTGCTCTGTCAGGGCAGACACTCAACCAGCCCCCAGCTTGTAGCTGCTCTGCCTTTTTATTTAAATGAAAAAAGGAAAGATAAAACGTTGACATGAACAGATATGTGCATGAATTAAACTTTTTGATATATATACCCTCTGAGTATTTTTTGTTTAAAAAAAGCTTAAAATACCTCCATACTGTATGCTCCATAAAATTCTGGGCTTAATTTTGGTTTAATAGTAAAAGTATTTAAAGCTAGGGTTGGCAACGTTGGAAAAACGGTTCGAGTGAGCGACATTTTAAAAAACCACACCAACCGAAATCACACCTTCAGATCGTAGGGACGTGCGCCGATGTTTTATGTGCAGGTTGACATACAGCCAAGTGGATAGCTTGTTAGCGTGCTAGTAAACAGCTGACAAACCACGTTTTTAAAAGCTTTAATCCACTCACCTCCAACTCTTTCTGCGGGTGTAAAAAGTCCACACTGCAAACAACAACGCCTCCAAGACTTAATCCTCATCTGTTGTTTTGTTTTGTTTTGTTTTTTTAGCGCAGCAGCAGTTAGCAGTTTGTTAGCTATATTTGTTTACAGTGAGTGGCACACAGGGGGGTCATGTGGGGGACGGTGAGAGGGAGGAGACAGAGACAAGACATAAAGGCATCGATTTGTTCTTTCTACAGTTGCGAATGACCAATTCCTGCCTTTCGGCGTGAATTGCAGGGGTTGGTCAGAGTTTTTACAGCTGCAGCTCTCACAGAGGTCTGACTTTTTTTCATCCAATACATGATGTGTTGACTACTGTCAGTATAACAAAAAGTATTTCTGAAGAGGATTACCAACTCTGGCTTTAGTAGAGATGCACGATCCAGTTCAATACCGATACCTGAGCTGAACAATACTGATCCAATAGCCTACTACTGTTGAATGAATGAACTGTATACTTTCCCATGTGAGTGAAGGCATCGGGCTTGACATAAAGATTTAGCCTTTTTAAAAAAAAGGGAACAAATTAGCACAGATATAAATGCACTTAAAGCAGAACTCCCAGCTCTCTCTGTGGCCGACCCGACACAAATCGTGCGACATCAGAAACTGCTGTACAGTACTCAGGTCCCCTATCCACCGAGCTGCTTCTAGTGCTGGTTAGAACCAGAGCCAGACTAAAAACTGGTCCTTTAGCTTCACACCACCTAAACACCGGCTCCTGGCTCTCAAAAACAACTCTTTGCTGGACCAGAGTGAAGATCCGATTCACATAGCTTGTGCAGCCTGGGCACTGGGTGAAACAGCACTGAGCCTCACAGCCAAATAGGCTCAATAATCACTTATCATGTCCGCAGAAAGTGAATAAAAATTGGTATTGTTACCTGCTACCTGCCAACACCAGAGAAAAATATAATCCATGGTATATTTACCCCCAAAATACGGGTAAAACGTCCCGCTGCAGGAGACACAGGACTCTGCTTTGAGCAGCTGCCGAGGGAGACGATCTACTAACATAGCAAAGTAGCATCAGCAAGCTCAGAAAAGCTTAGAAATTTATTCAAGGATCAAAACGGGGGAAAGACAGGTAAAGAAGACGTCTGTGTGCTGTGGGGTGAAGGGGTAATTGTGACCTTTACAACAGTGAAAAGAGACCAGTAGAGGGAGCCCTGAGCTGAAGTTACTGAGTTCTGCTTTCATATTATTTGTTAACATATAACCAAATGTATATTTGCAGCAAAAAGAAATAAATAACACTTCTCTGCTCTGTGTGATGATGTAACCAGCCTTGCGATACTGCCATGATATTTTGCTAACAATAACGCCAATATCACGATATGGCAATTCTGCAATAATCAATATATCGCAATAAATGTAATCTATGATACACCACAATATGTGTCACTGACGCCATTCCGAATTTATTGACCAATGTGAATCCATTTGAAATAACTGATAATATATTGTCAATCAATTTAACATAAGTGACAGAAATTCAGGTGAAATAAGTAAAACAGTAAAACAAAGTACACAATGGCTCTTCTCAAAGGAGCATATGAAAACGCATAAAAAATGAAATTTCATCCAGTGCATTATCATTTAAAACAACTGGGTGGTCCATGAAATCCTGGAAACACATTTTAAATTGTACTTTCCATATGTGTAAAGTTTGACTTAAATGCAGGCTGCACATAAATATCAGTGCTAAAGCAGGGCCTCAGATGCATGGACTATTTCAAATAGAACAACATCATCTTGCAAGATTTTGCTTGTAAAAACTATTGATACAGCATTGTTTTAATATCTATATGGTATTGGAACATAAAATATTGCAATATTTGAGTGTATCGATATTTTGTCACAACCCTAATAGGTAATGTAAATACGACAAGACCCCTTGACAACTAAAGATCTTCATCCACTGAACAAAGCAGCCATGATATCACACTGCATTCGTGTCAACGGAAAGTCAATCTTGTTATTCCTAACTTGGACTAAACTATTGGAATTTTTCACACTGACATCTCCCAGGTAAACAACATTATGGTGTGTTTTTGGTGTTATGGGGACATTAGTGTTATAACCTCATTTTCAGGAAATCAAAAGTGAGTACAAGTAAGTTCCCCGACACCAAGTTTACAAATTAACCAGTTTTATTTTGGCTAAAAGCAGTCTAATTTTAGCTGAAGACATCCATGGCTGAATGATGCCTTTTTGCTAAGACACAATATTGAAATTACATCTGTGATCATTTGGTAATAATTGTTTGCAGCAGAAACAAAAACACTTTTTCATTTATATGATAAGTATGTACTCAATTTTATCTGGAATTCCGAAATTAATTCCAGGTTCATATATATACATATATATATATATATATATATATATATATATATATATGTAAACAAAAATAGCTAATTTCATTGAAAGCATTTTTGTATTTTGGTTGATTTTATTGATGCAGCCATAACATGAGATCAATAGTTGCTTGAGAAAAAAATATAACTAAACACCATTTTGCACCAGGAACAAAGAAGCACAGCACAATTGTTGCACAAGCACATGCATGAAGATTTTGCCAAGCAAAAACAACTCGGAAAAAAAGAATGCTCCTGCACCATTTTACAGGCACAGAGGAGAAAGCATCGGCATGCATCTTTCCAGCTGTAGCACTGAGCAGCATTTGTCAGGTATAGATCTGTTCTTCCTGCTTATAGTCTTTTATTTACTTACAATGAAAACGCCGACTGACATGGCCTACTGGGACTCAATAACAAAGTTTTGTTCTATTTCTGCAATGACAAGTAAAAATATTTGACATGAAAACATCTATCTGCAGCAGTTAGAGCCTACATGTGCAGCTTGTGTATGTGTGTGTGTGGGTGTGTGTGTGTGTGTGTGTGTGCATCCTTAATTAAGGCTCCTGGCTGTAGTAGGGAGGCATGAATTAGAATCTACTGGGAAACCATGTTTACCTCAAATTAGAATTTGCAATACACAAAACAAATATTGCCAAGTTCTCATAAAAGAAAATGAAATACAGGTAAGCTTTGAGAATGGAGCCCAAAATATAACAATGTTTAATTACGAACTTACATGACAATTTTGCTTTGAGGGCAAAAAAACAGCCGCTAGCATAGCTGCCGACACTTTCCTGCCCTACTATTCTTTTCTTCCCCTCTTTGATTTAGCCATGCCAAATTATTTCATTCGTATGTAAAGTGTACTCCTCACTAGTAAACTGTTTTTCATTTTGCACTCACCTAATGCTATTGTCTCCAGCTTGGAGCTGAGTAACAAAGCACTTTATGCTGAGTGAATTTTATTGTGGACAATGAGAGATTTTTTTTTTCTGTCCAAACCTTAAACAGAAGGGTCAACCCCAAGCCATTTTGCGTCAATAAACACAGAATATGAGATAGATTTGTTATGACAAATGAATTTGTTAGTGCTGTTTGGATTGAGAGAGCTTTTGTGAAATGGCATGTTCAGCTGGAGATGTTTACTCACCTCATTTGTTTGCCCTCTGGTTGTAGGAGCAGCTCCCTCTCCCTCAGTCCAGCCCAACAGCGCAGAGAGGCCAGCCACTTCAGGACCCCGCCCATTTCCAGAGGGAAACACAAAATATCCACAAGTCTCATCGATGGGTCCAGAGTGGCCGGCCACGTCTACAAACACTTGCAAGAGGATGAGCCGGCAGACATGGAGTCCATAAGAAGGTTTTACTCTTTTTGTATTGTGTTTTGTTTGAGCCTCAAAGAGGAAATTTTCTTTGTCTCTTCCCCTTACCGAGGTCAGCTAGTTGGTTCAGTGACACACACCTCTGGATTATCCGAGGTTAAGTTGTGGTGGCAGGGGGATGATTTTGGAAGAAATGAGTTTATGGCTGAAATGCTTACAGTTCAAATCCGTGAACTACCCGATGCAATCTGATCCAGGGAAATAGATTAGATGTGCGGTGCCCTCATTCGGCTGGGAGCGCCATAATTAATTTGGAGAGCAAACTTGATCCCAACTGCTCCACAATATCATGGTGCTGGAGAAGATACGAGTGTGTGTCTAATCCTCCCTACAGTTGCCAATGGGCTGCTCGTGTGAAAGAAAATTTGCTTTATCTGAGTGTTTAAACAGGGTTAAGAATGCAAGCGGATGAGCCAAAGCTAATTAACAAATGATGCACAGGTTCACGTTAATTTCAAGCTGCGCAGAATGGTTTGATTTTGGCTAAAGCTCAAGCATTTTGTTGCAGCTTCATGGTTCACATGTCAATGAAATAATTTGTTTTCTCTAATTTACATGCCGAGTCTAGAGTCGTACTGGTTGCCTGTGTAGAACAAGGCTTCATGTTAGTGGATTAATTTAAAGAAGATTGAATTTTCCTCATGCTTATCCACATATCAAGGAAGGGCACCGCGTTGCCCTATTTTGACAGCCGTCATAAGTGAAGCGCAGGAAATGGCGCCGCTTCAGATGGCGTTCAAAACAAAGGGAACTTTTGGCAGAGCCATCTAGTGCCAGTTAGCTGTCTGGAGGCTTAAACACATCTTAAAAGTACAGTCTCACTGGCAAGTGTTCAAAGGAGTGAAAGCTCTGACACATTTGTTACCAAAGATGCAATGTTAGTCCAGTGTCCTCTAGGAGAGAAGATTCACATCAGTGTAACCCTTTTTTTTTTCCCAGATTATGAAAAAAACATTAAGATTGATTGTTACATAACAAAACCTAGAAAATATGTATCTTCTGCTCAGTCTTCAGTTGACTCATACATAATGTCAAGCATTTCCTCAGGCATTTCTTCTTTAATAAACTAGCATTAAAATATCAAATTATTTCAGGTTTTATTTACAAAAGCAGACAAGAGCATCTTAAAGCCTAAGTGAGTCTCCTGTTTAGCATACGACTCAGAAACAGCCTAATTTGCTGCCAGTATCTGCAGCTTGAGCGATGGCACTCCTAACAAAAACGTCTGTCATTAAAGCAGCCGTGTCCCCTGTGCATTCCTCACACTTAAAAGAGCTTCACAATGTTCCTATTAGCATGCCGTCCTGACTGAGCATTTCAGTGACTTGTAAGATACTCTGCAAGCTGCCAAACTCTTTATGTGACCTATTTCCATAATTTACATTTTTAAACAAAGCTCCATGGAGCTCAGCAGTTTTTTTTTTTTTTTTTCTCAAAAGGTTGTGCAGGGAGAGATCCTCCAGGAGCAGTTTTCGTCTTCACATACACATGTGTACACAAGTCCACACACAATCATGCACAGCAACAACAGAAACTAATAAAGAAACTAACAAAGATTCTTTTAAAAGAAAATAACTAAATGAAAAATCTGTTTGCTATAGGCAATTATATCTTAGGCTACTCTGACTCAAGTGTTAAAGAAAAAAGTTAAAATGTGGGGGCTTCTCATCCTTCTTGGGATGAGATTACATTTGTGCTGTTCAACAATTTAGATCTCATTAACTACTGATAACTCCCTTCCAGATCCATCACTCAAATATGGCTCTCAGTGGCCTTCAGGAGGCTGAAATGACCTATTTCTCGACTTACAAGCCACACAACACCAAGCTTACAGCCCTCTTCCTCTCCTCCTCCTCCTCCTGCTCCAGCCCCCACATCTCCCGTGTTGCCATGGATACACCCTCTCATCTCTGGAAATGAGAAATGGGAGGTGGAAAGGAGAGCGAGAGAACAAGCAATGGGAAAGGGAGGACAGACGGAGGACTGGGCAGAGATGATGAGCGAGCACAGAAGTAAAGATGGAGGGACAGAGTGTGGCGTGGTAGAAAGTGTTAACCAAAAACAGAACAAAAACGAAGCAGGGGCGGCAAACAAACATGAGAATACTCTTCCATGTTTCCCATTGTGTGACAACAAATCTCCGCAGTCAGATTTATCATCAAGTGTCAAAACATTTACCCATCTCAGAGAGGGATAGAAATGAAGTCAAATCTTCCTTGGGAGTTATTTTTAGATGCGTTTTGATCGGCTGGATTTACCTCCAGCTTGAATTCACCCCTCTAATACCAAGAAGGGAGTGGGAAAGTAATTCAATTATTTAAACCTGGTTATGCTACAAACAGCCTCTGAAGGCTGACAATAACGCTGGCTGTCTCCTAAGGCTGTGTGCCACAGCAACAATATTAACTATTGTGCGCAAACATTCAACAAATACACAAACCTACCCACTTGACTCTTGATAAGTTTTCTGTTCTAGTAATATTTCCACTAAAAGCATACTGCCATACAACTTTCAGTTGTCTGGGATACTTTGCATTGCAGTTAATCAATCATTCAGTTTTTATTTATAAAGCACTTTTCATATATAAAGCAGCTCAAAGTGTTGTACAAAATAAGAAAAAAAAAAAGTTGCTATGACAACAAGTCAGCCCAATATACCCCCCACAAACAACTGAAGAGAGGCTATTGTGAGGGAAAACAAGAGATTTAAAAATATTAGATAAAACATCAAAACAAAACAATGAAAGCAAAAATAAGTTCAAGGAATACGTAAATAAAGTAAATAAATAAAATCAGAGTAAAACAAGAAAACATCTAAAACAAAGGAGCTATCATCATTCAAACCCAGCTGCTGAACTCTGACACTGGTATTTCCATGATCACCCGGTTACAGCATTAGCCGTTTAGATGACGTGTGCTCTTTACAAAAATTTAATGAGCTTAATTTCCTGAACTAAAGTTATATTGCAGAGTTAAGAGGCAAAATGCATGTATAACATGTCCACATATCTAGGCCACGGCTCAGAATCCTGCCGCCGTGTTGCCAAAGCGAAAGATAAGGCAGAGTGATTTCTCAGGAAAACATTTTATGCAGCAACAGCCCAGACTGCTCACGCTGAGAATTATAAATAATTATCCAGTGATGACAAAAGAACAATACCTGAATAATAGTTATGTTAGTGCAAGATGTTTTCTGTGAAACTGAAATTAAATGATCAATGCATAAGAGAACTACATCTTCAGCAGCATATTTTCGTTTGAACTCACGCTTCTGTGTGCCTTGAATGAAGATTGTGATATAAATGACATCACCACTCATTCTCAAGCGACTATTTCTGCTCTCTCTTCTGCTTAAAGGTGTGATTCTGCCACCGGAAGAGTCGGATCTCTCATCAGCAGGACTTCTCTCTCTCACTTTACTGCCAGAAAAGGATGGACTGAGGTTCCTTGCACTCGCCTAGATAAGGGAACAACTTTCCATCCACCGTCCCTGCGCACTCGCTCCGTGCCCATCATCCCATCACTGCAAGCATGTAACCCTGAGGTGGAGCATGTGAACACAAGCGATCGCAACCAAACAGGGCTTCTCAAGTGGCACCCAGCACTGGATGGGAAGACGGTGATTCCCATTACCAATCCTCCCACTCAGCCTGAGACTGTTGCATTGGCGACCGGCGTGTCGCCAAGCAGTGTTAGCCCCCCCGCTGCCACCTGTGCTCCAATGGGACCAGAGAAGAACCTGTGCTGTAATCAAGCACCCTGCTCTGTTGAATTTACAGCAGAAATTGCACAGGATTTGAAGCACAAACGCGTTTCCAGCTCCAAGAAAATATCTGGATCTCACTGCGAGATCCATCATGGTGGCACAAACACTCTTGAGGATGGGACTATGCAGGAGTCAGAGGAGAAAAATGTAAAATTCTCAGCCAGAATTCTGCACACAGGCAGCGGGACCAGAGGTCTGAAGGCAGCTGGCCAAAGAGAAGTCAAGGGATATTGCCAAGGTCAGCCATCTCTCCCATACGGAGGTGCAAACTGCTTGCTGGCCACCAAAGGACCCAGCTGCAGAGGTTCTGGAAACACTTATGCAAAGCCCTCTGCAAGCTGATTGGATTAACTCTGTAAAGCTTCAAAGACACTGTTTCAAATAACTGTATACCTTTGCTGGTGGCTCAGGATGGTTAGCGGGTGACACCATCTGTGTGGCCACATGGACCAATAACAGGTGGCCATCAATTTTAAAGAAACATGGACAGACTGAACTGCTGAAGAAAAAATAATAATAACTTGACACAAAAGACAATAAATCACAGAGAAAAAAGAGACAAACAAACACACATTGTGAATAAATGTGACTCAATAAGGAAAACAAAAGCGTGACTTGAGTGGGAGCTTGACTTAAACAGTGTATTGAAAAAATGCCACTATTTAAAAGGAGCTTCTACTTAGAAACCAAAATAGTGTGTCATCTCTATGTTGTTTCTCTATTGTAAAGAAATGAAATTATATATGTCATATAATATATGTCAGATAGACGTATATATATTTGACATACAATTGTGACAAAATAAAGATTAAGATAACAGTGTTAACAAAGGGCTTTGCTCATTTCAGTACATTTCACCGCATGGAGTTTTTTTTCATGTCTTCATCTTGGGAAACAGTCCTGAAAGCAAGAATGAATAAAGAAACGCTGAACACATTTTAATCACAACTTAAATATAATATGCGTAGGTCAGAACTGATTTCATCTCAGATGCTCCTGCATCTCCATGGCAACAGACACTCATAGCTTGCACTACAACACAGGCACAGTAATTACATAGCCCATTATTTTTCATTTGGATATTTACCACATTTTATATGCTCAAGTGTGCATGTTTGTGTGCAAGTGTTGCATGCACCTCACAACCAAGATACAAAATGAGCAGAGGATGGTGATGAACGCTTGGGGATTGAAGGGAATGTAAAAAAAAAAAAAAAAAAAAAAGGTGCCTCAGATGCTGTGAGCGATTGGAGCACTTCAGAGTTTCTCAGTGATCTCCCTGAGTGCAGAATTATACTCTTTGTTCATTGTTTCTTATAATAAACCTCACAGTGTATCTATAAGCTACAAATGCAAAAGAAGACCTTCTTTACAATGTTGGAACCCAACAATAGCCATAAGGTTTGTTGATGGAAATGAAGCACAGCAGCAAACAAGCTGAGTACAATTCTTTATTCATGCCTCATTTACGTCATATTCAATGTATCTCACTTTTCTTTCTTTCAGGTTTGCAATGACTGCTGGCAACTAAGGTTATACAGGACTTACAAATGGGTATTACTGAGATTTCTTCGTCACTCCTCAGCTGAATAAAACTGTCTTGAGTCTGTAAGAAGGTTTTTGTGAAGATTAAAACGAACTTCATTGATCCCAGAGGGGAAATAGAGCCAAGGCAGCTGCAAAGCAAAGATAAAATTACCATAAATACAAAATATTTTGCATTTTAAACACACACACTGACTGCTGGATAGAAACCACCCCACATTTCACCAAATTTTCTGATGTTAACAGATTTGCATGAAGTATTTAACTTAAAGTAGTCACAAAAGGCAGGTGCGCTAATGGTGCTAAGTTATAGATACAGCTCGTGGAAAACATAATTATTGCAAATATTTCAACATGAATCAGTAAGTCAAATCAAGACTGTAGAATCATGGTAACCCTGAACATAAAAAACTACATTTATTATGTATGTATGATAAAGATGCGCATAAATGCTTCAGTGGCAGTTCTTAATAGTAACACAGTATACACAAGTTTATGTAGGATGTTAATAAGGAGTCATTTAAGGAAATGTCTACTTTGTTCTCATCATTATTAAGTTGGAAATCAAATTCAGGGGAATCAGACAAAAAATAAGGTTGTTTGCTTTTATGCAGATGAAACCAGCAAGATTTTTCTAAATCATATTTGTAAGTCTTCTGCATCTTCTTATATCAACTGATTTCATGTCCATTGCATCCATATGTCTCTGGTCTTCCTCTAGGCACCCTTCCTGACATTTCCAACCTTAGCATCATTCTACTGATATATCAACTATTCCTCCTCTGTATATGCCAAAAGCATCTTAGTCCGGCCTGTCTGACTTTGTCTCCAAAACATCAAGCATGTGCCATCTCTGTGACATACTCGTCCCTGATCCTATGCGTCCTTGTGAACCATAACATTTTAATCTGTCTACACCGGTTCTGCCTCCTGTCTTTTCATAAAAGCCACTGTCTACAACTTAAACACATTATACCATATCAAATGTTTCATCACTCGTTTCCTTTTAATTCTAGTCTTACAAGGTAAAAAACATTTTTATGGTTTTATTTTTGATCATGCAAAGTTAGCTTGTAAGCCGCTACAACTTTTTTCTATAGACATAATGCACTTTCCACAAACGAAATCAGCAACCATCCAACAAACTACTGTGCACTTGTGTCTGGTGTAATCAATACAGACGAACTAATAATAATGATTAGCTCTATCAACAATTTGCTTGATGCCTACCTCAAACTACAAGCTAGACATTTGTCTCAGCTAATTAGCTCTTCATTCTCACAACCTTCAGCTAAATCACTCTCAAAAAGCTCGACATTGTCGTGAAATACAACGCTACAAATGATTATACAAAAATAGATTCCTGTCATCAACATGTTTTCACACCACAGAACTAATGAGAGGTTGTGTGGATTTCAAAAGGAAAGGATCGGTCTTTGATCACAGCTCACACTGAATGCTGGAAACACTTCTTGAAGCATCTTTTGAAAGAGTCCAAATCTATTTGCAGATTGGGCTCTCCTTATTAAGAAAATAAATACAAAAGATGCATAAATCAGATAGGGAAGTGCACTTAACTTCCTAAGCTCACATTTAACAAAAGAATTAAGACAGTTTTTGGGTCCATCTGCAGAAAAACACGAGAGGATGCTCACAAAGTGAAAGTGCTATAGTGCATTCAAATCAGGAACAATGAGGGAGATGAAAAAGCGAGACTTCTCATTACCTGAAACGAGTCAGTTTTGTCGGAGGTGGGGCCCTGCTGCTGCTCAGTTAATCCTCACTGGTGTTGACTCTTCAATGTTTTTTAGAAATGTCACAGAATTGGTCTCTCCAACGCTCAGTGTGAGAAGAATACGAATGAGCCAGGGTGCAGGGGGACAGTGAAGTTCCCCACCAGATGGCACAGAGATTATGAGGACAGCAGGCCTGCGTGTGGATTGCAGCGCTACCAGTGTGGATGTCTGCTAACATCTCTCAGTAGCTCCCCTACATCAGGTGATATTTAACATTGCCAATGGCTGTGTTATTACATGTGGCAGATTTTGCCTTTAAATTAAATATGTTTTATATTAATTGTTCCCCAGGCAGCTGCTGACATTGTGAGTGAGGCACATGGTGCAATCATCATCACCATATCCACACTGAATCTTCCTTTTCTTTTTTTAAAGTGACAACAGACTTTACCAGCAGGGGCCTTATTTTCAACTACAAAAAAAGAAAAATCTCATACCCACATTTTAAGCCTTGATCTGACAGAAATGATACTGCTGGTGTTTGTTAAAGGGTATTGCAGTCTGGGAAACAAATAACGCACAAAAATAGAGGAAGCATCCATTAAAGGTGTGAGGAGCCAGCTGCCAGATCCATAATGTTTTTATTTGAGAAAAGTCTCTACTGTATAAAGACTGTTGGAGAGATTTTTTTGTTTGTTTGTTTTTTTTTTTTTTGGATGTCTCTGCCTACGACATACACTGCTGCAGCAACATGGACCCCAACTGTGCATTTGGGTTTCAACCCATTATGTACAAAGTGAGACACACTGTTTGGCTTCTGTCTCAGCTAAAGCATCATTTGTAGCCACTAAATGAGAGGAAATTGCAAGGCAGGTGGCATCAGTTTTCACTAAAATGAGATTTATATCTGCTGGATTTGTTCATGCTTTTTTTTATCTCCTATAAATCAGACCTACAGCATCATTAGGGTTAAGTGGAAGATGAAGTTCATGTAAATCTCAAAAGACGTGCACAAATAAGGCCAAAGATTGAATGGAAATTGGGATGTTATGGCATTTAGATGAGCAGTGATGTCATGAAGAAGGTCTGCAGCTGTGAATGACTCAAAACCAAGGAGCAAACTCTGCTGAAGGAGAGTGGAGCCTGGATGTAAAGTAAAAAAATTGTAGTTCTTTTTTCAACCACTAGGAGCTAGCTCCAAAGCAGAGCAACTGTCGTGTTAAAAAGGCCAAATTCACGGGATAAAAAACATGTTTACAGCCGAGTTCAAAATTCCATTTTAGGTTTAATAGGTCAAGTTTACTTTCATGTCAACTGTGAGAGGTGTGAATTTTTTTATAACTCATCAGTTTAGATATCTTTTAAAGGTAAAGTCCAGAGTTTCCCCCCTGAAAATAAACGTTAGACTTGTGCAAGTGAAATCCATCTCAATCCACACCTTTGGGCCTCTACTCTCGTGGGGTGGTGAGTTTGAATGCAACTCCCCCTGTCTGTACTTAGCTTTTTCCTTTTGTTTTCGTCTGGTCGGGACGTTTCCGGGTGGAGATTTCTGTTTATATCACCAGCCAATGACATGACGCTGTGTGGGATTAAGCTCATGATTGGAGCACTCACTCAAACTCTCGGGGAAAAAAAAAAAGAAAAAACAAAAACAGCGGATGCAGCGGAGAAAAGGAAGTACTCTGCGGTAAGAGCTTGAAGACAGTGCAAGCTGGAAAACCAGGGTTAATATTAGCTTGGCTTTTACCCGCTTCAGAGCTTTGAAGGAGAGGCTTGAAGCTGAATAGGCTAGAGAACGATGCAGCCATTAGCCCCAGGGGAGGAGCGTACCGTTCCGTATCGTACCGTCTTCTGCCGCTTATCCAGGATCGGGTCGCGGGGGCAGCTGCCTAAGCAGGGAAGCCCAGACTTCCCTCACCCCGGCCACAGCCACCAGCTCATCCGGGGATCCCGAGGCGTTCCCAGGCCAGCTGGGAGACATAGTCCCTCCAACGTGTTCTGGGCCTCGTCCCCGTGGGGAGGAGCGCCCAGTTTGAATACTGTTGTTTACAAACATAAACGGGGAGGAACTCCGGACTCCTTTTACCTTTAATCTTGAAATTACACATAATTAGGGGCGTGTCCTTTTGATTGATATGCGACAGACTGGGTGCCGAATTTTAGCTGTGGAGGCTAATAGCTAGCTCCCGGCTTGCTTCCTGGAGGGCGTCAGCCTGTAGCAGAGTTGCACAATGGCGGTTTTTAGATGATTAACAGCAAGTCTGAGCAATTTCCCGCGCGGTCCTGCAGATGTGATGTCAATTAATACTGCATACACGATACAAGTTCCCAACAGTTTTGATACAAAAGAAGACGGTCACCGTGAATTTAAACACTGCAAGGGATAGTTATGGATTCTTCTGCCATCAGCAAATAATCCAGATCAACTGAAAGACATTAAAAAGTGGAACTACGAAGAAAAGGACTTTATCAGCGTAGTAAACGTTATAGCATCCGTTTGTGCACGCTCCCATGCTGGCTTGGCTTGTGGCTGCAGTTACCCACAACGCCAGTCGTGACACTCGTGAGTCTCATTTCTTTATTTTGCCTCAAGTCCCTTTAAAGGCATTACAGAAGATGTTTCTTTCAACAATTCTTGCAAGATTCGATGAAATTGGGATCCCCCATACACTATGATTAAGTGAAAACTTTAAATATACAAATATTATTGAAAGGAAGGAGGTGTAGTGCTCACCGGATCAAGTCTTAAGGGACATTGGCTCAATGATGATACAAAAATAAGCCAGCAGGTGCTCATCAAACTCGTGGCCTAAAAACATTCAAAAGAAAAAAAAGGATGAGTTGAGGCACTCTGGATTTTCATTTGAATTTATTCACACACCTCACGCACCAACGCGTTTCAGCCTTCATCATGGTAAAGCAGAACACAGGTGTTGGCTCCCGTAAATAAATGGGAGAGGTCACATGATCGAAAATGTGAAAAATATATATATATATATATATATATACATAGATGTACAGAGAATATATAGGGTGGGTATAGCATCAATTAACTAGAAATCATTTGGGGGGGGCATATAAAACATGTCCTATAGTGCATGAAAATATAAACACTACATGAATACATGTATTTAACACATTCTGTTACTTCTAAAAGACCTGAGTTATGCTGATAACCATGAAGTTCTAAAATTCATAAGGTAGTGATATACATATATGAACAGATAGACACTACATAAATACATATTTAACCCATTATTGTTATTTCAAAGAGACCAAAGTTATGCTGATAACCATGAAGTACTTGAATCTCATAAAGCAGTGACATACATATATATAAACAGATATAGACACTACATAAATACATATTTAACCCATTATTGTTATTTCTAAGAGACCAAAGGTATGCTACTAACCATAACCATGAAGTACTTGAATTTCATAAAGTGGCGACATACATATAGACACTACATAAATACATATTTGACCCATTATTGTTACTTCTAAGAGACCAAAGTTATATATGTACCATAAAGAATTTGGAATTTCCTATGCACAGGGTTACGACATACAGTACTGTAGTAAAAAGTAGCTACCCCAGGATGTAGAGATACAAGGAATTTACATTCTTCTTCAGTCCAATTATTGCCTAATCCAAGTTTGAGGAGTTGATTAAGTTCATCCTTGACCTGGTGAAACAGGCTAGTAGTGATGAGGGTGTAGTATTGTGTATCATTCAGTTGTCTAAGTGCTTCTTGGACATATTGATCCTTATCCCACACTACAGTCCACACTCCTCCTTTATCAGCTTGTTTAATGATGATGTCCTTGTTGTTTTTAAGCCACTGCAGAGCCCTTCAAGCTTTGGTCATTGGGGTGGTGATAGACTCCAACAACTCCGCCACAGAGAAACATTCTGGATAGACGGCCTCAATGCCATGTCTCACCCTGGAATCAATGACGAGATAAACTTCTCCCCTTCCCTTTAGATTCCCTTACACTTGATGTTGTTTTTCTCTGATCATTATTATTTTGGGCGTCTCTTGTACAAAGTAGGGGTTATATTGTGAGAGTTATATAACATTTTATGTGTAGGAACTAGTGTTTTTCATATATTCTAGTTAGTACAACATAACTGCATTGTTTTACATTCATGCTTTTCACATTTACTGATCACTAAATACATATGTATGTCGTAACCCTGTGCATAGGAAATTCTAAATACATAACTTTGGTCTCTTAAGAAGTAACAATAATGGGTCAAATATGTATTTATGTAGTGTCTATATATGTATGTCACTACTTTATGAAATTCAAGTACTTCATGGTTATTAGCATAACTTTGGTCTCTTAGAAATAACAATAATGGGTTTAATATGTATTTATGTAGTGTCTATATCTGTTTATATATATGTATGTCGCTACCTTATGAAATTCAAGTACTTCATGGTTATCAGCATAACTTTGGTCTCTTAGAAGTCACAAAATGAGTTAAATAACATGTATTCATGTAGTGTTTATATTCATGCACTATAGGACATGTTTTATACGGCCCCCCAAATGATTTCTAATGATGTGATGCTATACCCACCCTATATATTCTCTGTACATCTATGTATATATTTTTTTTTCCTAAATTTTCGATCACGTGACCTCTCCCATTTATTTAAGTGAGGCAACACCTGTGTTCTGCTTTACCCTGATGAAGGCTTAATAGCCGAAACGCATTGGTGCGTGAGGTGTGTGAATAAATTCACATGCAAATCCAGAGGGCCTCAACTCATCCTTTTTTCTTTTGAATATAAATATCATTATACTTCAGCTGTTAAAGAAATGGGGCTAGAAAAACATCCGCCAATCATTTCTGCATTCCTTACATTTTTCATTTGTCTATTGGCCCGTCAATTACTCTTACTACTGTAGTAAGAGTGACTGATGGTGAATTCAAGGGCGAGACTGATCAATGACAGTGATTGATTGGCGAGTGCAATACTACGTGCCAGAAGTGGTTTGTTCTCGTGTGATATTTACAGCAGGTATCTAACAATAATTCTGCTAGCAGTTAGCAACGTTCAGACGACATCTGTTTTACTTGCATTTGAGACATGATGGGAGAATCTGTACCTGCTGTCTGCTAAACACTGAAGAGGCACTTGAACATTGTTCTGTGGCCGGGGGGGGGGGCGTGGAAGGGGGCGGTTGGCCTTCCCCCTGCCCATTATTCAAAAACCCGCTAACAGTCTCTGCTTTCTGAAATGTGCTGAATAGTTTGCATCAGTGGAGTCACAAGTTTAGCTTTAAGAGATGTGAGTGGACATGCTGTAGATTGCGATTTCAGAAGAAGTTTAGACACTATTGTAGATAAAAAAAATTTTAAAAAGGGGGTTTTATACTGTTACACGCCCCAGGTTGTTGCTGTTTTTTGTACTTTGTCTTTGTAGTGACGCTTCGGTTCTAGATTTAACCAAATGCCCTACACCTGGAGATTTGGGTCGTTCTTGGCCCTGACTGGAGGATGACTACGTCACTCAACGCCACTCCCCCCTGTCTGCATTATGTCCGTATATGAATGGAGGACGACAACGTCACTCAACGCCACTCCCCCCTGACTGCCGTACCTCCTCACAGCTGATTGGTTTCAACGGGATGCCTACTTTTATAAAAGACCTGGCCATCTCTAGCTCGGTGGAGACTAGAGCGGACCGCGTAACAGGCGTCTCCCCTGAGCTGTGTGACTTCCCACGCTTGGTTGTGCCCGACGTGCAGTAAAGCCGGCAGTCTAGGCTTACGGACTTTCGCCCTGGACTGTACTTACTCTTTACCGAACTCTACTCTATTCTGTGAATAAAGCGGTTAAGTATTTTACGTCCTCGTGATTCCTTTATGTTATGTACCCCTTTTGCCCTAGACAATTTGAGGGACGTAACATAAATGGGGGCTCGTCCGGGATTTTAAAACCCTATCCCGTGACAATCTATGCTTGTATGGTATTTGCGGCTTCTTTAGTAATTTCCGTATAGTGTCGGCCGGGTTCTGATGTCGCAGCCGTTTGATGTTGAGGGGTTCCTTCGGGAACCGTCACTCGAACAGCTGAGTGCTTGCCGGAAGGCGGAGCTTGCGTTATTAGCGTCTCGTCTTGAGATCTCCTGCCCAAAGCAGCTAAAAAAGCAGGAACTGATGGGATTGATCGTGCAGAGGTTGGAGGCGCTAAGTCTGATCGTGTTCCCCTCTGCATCTGCTGGTGCCACTAATGGTTCTGGAGCCGCAGCGCGTCCTGAAGCAGCAGGAGCGTTGTTGAGCAGCACGCAGGAATCCGAAGCGTCAGGTGAGTCTGCTGAGACTCCCGGAGCTGATACCGAGGGCGGAGCTGCACTAAAGGTAAAGACGCCCTTTTCTCTCCCCCGTTTTGATCCGCTTTCGGACACTGATTCTGCGCGTTCACGAGTAGAAGCTCGTGTTAAGGTGCGCCTTGCCAGGCTGCAGCATGAGGCTCAGGACAGGGCACAGCAGAGGAAGCTCGACATGGAACTCGAGATTAGAAAGCTGCAAATCGAAGCTGACAAAGCTGTGCGAATACGCCAGCTTGAACTGAACACACAGAGTGGGACTAAGACAGTACAGATGCCAGCAGCATCTTATAGTGCGTCTCCTCCTCCATCTGCACCTCAGCCTTCTGTTGACATTGCTGGCTTGGTTGCTTTGGTGCCGGAGTTCCGAGAGACTGAGGTGGATTGCTATTTTGCAGCGTTCGAGCGTCTGGCTCATGCTTTTCGCTGGCCGACCGATATCTGGCCCATGCTGGTACAATGTAAAATTCGTGGAAAAGCCCAAGAAGCCGTTGCGGCGCTGTCGCTTTCTGAGAGTTTACAGTATGATGTCATGAAAACTGCTGTACTAAAGGCATATGAACTGGTTCCTGAAGCGTACAGGCAACGCTTCAGGAATTATCAAAAGAACCCTTCTCAGTCCTATGTGGACTTTGCTCGGGAGAAAGGGAATCTTTTTGATCGATGGTGTGCTTCATGTGATGTTTCTACTTATGATGGTCTCAGAGAATTAATTCTGTTAGAGGAACTCAAGAATTGTACTCCTGAAAATATTGTTATGCATATGAATGAACGAAAAGCAAATAAGATGTCAACTGCCGCTGTTTTGGCAGACGAATATGTATTGACTCATAAAAACGCACCCAATGTTGTGCAGAGGAGCCGTTCTGCCCCTACTGCCCAGACTGTACCAAAAAGATCTGAAAAGGAGTGTTTTTATTGTCATAAGTCTGGGCATTTAATCAGTAACTGCCTTGCGCTTAAAAGAAAAACTCAAGCTTCATCTGTGAAAATTAAGGAAGTTGGGTTTGTAAAAGATCATGTCAGTCATAAGAGCAGCAGCGACCAGGTTGAGTGCACTGTCGACCCGTGTTTTGCGCCGTTCGTGCTAGAAGGACGCATCTCGCTCTCAGGTAAGCCTGGGGATGAGGTGCCGGTGCGGATGCTGCGAGACACGGGAGCTTCGCAGACTGTACTGTTGGCAGATGTACTACCTTTCTCAACAACAACCTCTTGTGGTTATAGTGTCATACTACAGGGAGTGGAGATGGGATATGTACCAAGACCAGTACACCACATACATTTGACATCTTCCCTAATTTCAGGAAAATTCCCTGTGGCAATCTGTTCCCAGTTGCCTATTAAAGGAGTAGGGTTACTACTCGGAAATGACATCGCCGGAGGGAAGGTTGTTCCTGCACTGGAGGTTCTAGATGCACCTGAGAACTGTGAGTGTAATGTTGAGCATTCAAGACAGGAGGTAAGCTTCCCGACGTGTGTGATCACACGTTCGCTAAGTCGCAAATCACAGAAAGATCAGGAAGTAACCTTAATGGACACCTGTATCTTCCCTTTTCTTACAGCGGACAAGAGCGCGGTAGGAACGGTTGAGGGATCAGTGACTCCTGGCGTAAAAGACCATGTAGAGTCACGGGTCTCTCCCAGTTCCACTCCTGTACCGGTAACCCGCGCTCGTTTAAGCGCTGCACAACGCGCGGACCCGTCCTTAGCTCAGTGTTTTTCTAAGGTGGTAAGTGAAGCTGAAGCAGAGACAGAGTCCACTGCCTTCTACCTGCATGACGGCCTGTTAATGAGGAAATGGTGCGCGGCGGTCGTACCTGGCGTTACATGGAATGTGACAGAACAGGTGGTGGTGCCGGTGCCGTTTCGTTCTCACATTCTTTGTATTGCACATGAAGGTAAGTGGTCAGGACATTTAGGGATAGCAAAAACGTATAATTCTGTCTTACGACATTTTTACTGGCCAGGATTAAAAGCTGATGTGACTGAATATTGTCGTAGTTGCCACGTTTGTCAGATAGCCGGTAAACCAAATCAGGCTGTACCGCACGCTCCTTTAAATCCGATACCTGCAATTGGAGAACCATTCGAACATGTAATCGTTGATTGTGTTGGCCCGTTGCCTCGAACTAAATTAGGTCATCAATTCTTGCTGACGATTATGTGCGCTGCCACGCGTTACCCTGAAGCGATACCGGTGCGTAGAATAACCACAGGAACTGTGACTAGAACTTTGTTAAAGTTCTTCTCTACATTTGGGTTGCCTCGAGTCTTACAGACAGACCAGGGAAGCAACTTTACATCCCGCTTGTTTGCTCAGGTAATGCGCGAGTTAAAAATAAAGCACACAACATCTTCCCCTTATCATCCCGAATCACAGGGCGCTCTCGAGCGGTGGCATCAAACTTTAAAAGCAATGCTGAGGAAATATTGTCAGGCAGAACAAAGGGATTGGGATGAAGGGCTGCCCTTTGTTTTGTTTGCCATTCGAGATGCGACTCAAGAATCGCTTGGTTTCAGCCCTGCTGAACTAGTGTTTGGGCATACACTTCGGGGACCACTAGGTTCATTAAAAGAAACGATATTGGAAAGATCGTCAGACAACCAACGCGATGTGTTACAGTACGTTTCGCTGTTCCGTGAGAGGTTACACCGGTCTCGTGATTTCGCCCGACAAAACTTGAAAGCCTCACAGGAGACTATGAAGCGCCGTTACGATCGTTCTGCTGTGCAGCGCAAGTTTGAGGTGGGTGACAAAGTACTAATGTTGATCCCCACGTTTGAGGCATCACTTGCCGCTAGATTTGAAGGACCGTTTGTTGTCTCGGAGAAGTTAAGTGACACCGACTATGTCATAAAAACACCTGAAAAACGAAAAAAGACGAGAGTTTGTCACATTAACATGCTCAAGTCCTATGTAGAAAGAGAACCCCGTTGTGTTGAAGCGCGTGTATCAGAAATGGTTGAGACTTCTCCGGTTGCAGCAGTAATCGTAGATAGCAGCGCGGATATCGATCCTGAGGAGGCAGGATTGACAGCTCGTTTCACAGACCAGAAAACACCACGGCTGTTAAACTCGGAGACGATACCGCTTCTGCCCTCGATATTGTCTTACTTGGATGAGTCTCAGAAGCGTGATATAGTCTCCCTAATAGATACTCACTCTGAACTGTTCGGTGATATTCCTACCTGTACAGATGTGATTAAACACGATGTTGATGTGGGCGACGCCAAACCAATAAAACAGCATCCGTATAGAGCAAACCCTGTTAAAAGGGCGCTCATGAGAGGCGAGACAGATTACATGTTGCAGCATGGCTTTGCCAAGCCCAGCAGCAGTCCGTGGAGTTCCCCGTGCATTGTAGAAGGTAAGCCTGACGGTACTCCGAGGTTTATCACGGACTACAGACGAGTAAATTCCGTGACTGTTATTGATGCATACCCGCTGCCCAGAATAGAAGACTGTGTGGACATGGTCGGCGCGGCTAATTATGTCAGTAAACTTGATTTACTGAAAGGGTACTGGCAGGTACCTCTTACCGACCGTGCGGGGGAAATATCGGCTTTCGTAACGCCGGATCGATTTCTCCAGTACACTGTTATGCCGTTTGGCATGTGTAACGCCCCGGCGACCTTTCAGCGCCTCGTCAATACACTCTTCTCGGGTTTGCCGTATTGTGCTCCGTATTTAGATGATGTGGTGGTTTTCACAACCACTTGGGATGAGCACATTCGTGCACTCAAGGTGATTTTTGCACGGTTAAAAGAGGCCAAACTCACACTAAATCTTGCCAAGTGTGAATTTGGAAAGGCAACAGTTACGTACCTAGGACGGCGGGTGGGGCAGGGACAAGTTAGACCCATCGACAGTAAAGTGGCCGCGATTAACATGTTTCCTGTCCCTACGACGCGCAAAGCTTTGCGGTGTTTCTTGGGCATGACCGGTTACTACCGCAACTTTTGTAGGAACTTTTCCTCGGTGGCGCATCCATTAACTGCTTTATTAAGTCCGAAAAACGCTTTTGTCTGGAACCTTGAGTGCCAAAACGCGTTTGAAACCATTAAAGCGTTATTACTCCATGCGCCGGTTTTATCAGCACCGGATATGAACAAGCCATTTAAACTTGAAGTGGATGCAAGCGATGTCGGAGCCGGAGCTGTACTACTACAGGAGGATGCTCACGGACTTGATCACCCCGTCAGTTATTACCCCAGAAAGTTCACCAAATACCAACAGAACTACTCTACAGTTGAGAAGGAGACTCTGGCTCTGCTCTTAGCTTTACAGCACTTTGAAGTTTATCTAGGTTGTAGTCAAAGCCCCATCACCGTGTATACTGATCATAATCCTCTGGTTTTCCTGTCGCGTATGTACAACAATAACCGCCGGCTCATGCGCTGGGCTCTCTTTGTGCAGGAATTCCCTTTGGTGATTAAACATAAGAAAGGTATTAACAACCTTGTCGCTGATGCTCTGTCAAGACTGTGAGTAAACCGCAACATCCCTCTTTTGTGCATAAACCTATAGGTTTATGTTTGTGTGTGGGGGTGTTACACGCCCCAGGTTGTTGCTGTTTTTTGTACTTTGTCTTTGTAGTGACGCTTCGGTTCTAGATTTAACCAAATGCCCTACACCTGGAGATTTGGGTCGTTCTTGGCCCTGACTGGAGGATGACTACGTCACTCAACGCCACTCCCCCCTGTCTGCATTATGTCCGTATATGAATGGAGGACGACAACGTCACTCAACGCCACTCCCCCCTGACTGCCGTACCTCCTCACAGCTGATTGGTTTCAACGGGATGCCTACTTTTATAAAAGACCTGGCCATCTCTAGCTCGGTGGAGACTAGAGCGGACCGCGTAACAGGCGTCTCCCCTGAGCTGTGTGACTTCCCACGCTTGGTTGTGCCCGACGTGCAGTAAAGCCGGCAGTCTAGGCTTACGGACTTTCGCCCTGGACTGTACTTACTCTTTACCGAACTCTACTCAATTCTGTGAATAAAGCGGTTAAGTATTTTACGTCCTCGTGATTCCTTTATGTTATGTACCCCTTTTGCCCTAGACAATTTGAGGGACGTAACATATACACTAAGTTGAATATTTAACATCAAGATTTAGTGTCTTTATTATTTACCATAAATAGTATCTCTGACCAGCTGATAGAGAGGGGTGAAAACTGTACACAAGGGAAAGGGACAAAACCATGCAAAACTGAACAGCTATGATTTTCTGAGCCTCAAGCAACAGGAGTCTGTGGTGGAAATTGCTGCTCGGGCTGAGAAACAGTACACAAAGATATGATCTGTAAAGAGAGAAGTTTCATCCAAAAATGCTGCTGCCTTATGAAGGCCTCAGTAGGTGTAATGCAAGTAAAAACTGACCCTTTGTTCGCACCCATGATGGCATGAGGTGCATGGGGAATCTGTAACCTGCACATCTTGAAAGCCATCATTAATATTGAGTTATGTTTTGGAAAAGAGCCTCTTTTCAGGAAGGGACTTGCTTATTTCAGCAAGACAATGCCAAATTAGACACATTACAACATGGCTTTGAAATCAAATAAACTAACCAGCTTGGAGTGTAGACGTGGCACCCACCAAAACTGTAGAGCATAGGGATCCTAAACAGTTAAGTCAAATCACTCAGAATTGCAATGATGGTTTCCATAACGGCAACCTTCTTCCAGCAAAATAATCCAACACAGTGGTGAACATGCCCTCGCATTTTATATATCACATTTCTATCATAAAGTAATATTTCCCCACATTTTATACTGACTTCATATAATCTATAATTACATATTCATTTGATTTGCTCATCACTGTAATCTCATTAATTTTCTTTTGCATTGTTGCTCATTGAAATACGGAACTTCCTATGATTATGGCACAATGATGAAAACAATGCTACTGTATCTTTCCTGAAAGTGTCTTACAGTCAATTATCCATCTGAATAAGACAATGACTTTATTTTCTATTAGATATGCAGAATATAATTTCATATAACATTCTGTCTAGAGGGATGTGGAGGGATTAGCAGGACAATAGAGAGCAGTTTAACACGTAGTGAGTTTATCATTGGAGCAG
This sequence comes from Atherinomorus stipes, assembly GCA_023101725.1. NCBI lineage: Eukaryota > Metazoa > Chordata > Actinopteri > Atheriniformes > Atherinidae > Atherinomorus > Atherinomorus stipes. The sequence goes on along the minus strand of JALJCO010002219.1, from coordinate 30,772 downwards.
TGTGGTTGTGATGCAACAGTATTTAACAACAATAGTCCATCTGCTCCACGATGCCACAGTTCTGCCCAGACACTGTGGGCTTGAATGAAGAGACAAATGTTTACCAACAACAAAGACCGTGCTTTGCTCACAGTGCTGTCAAAACAGCTTCTAGAGTGAGACACAGTAAAATGAATACATAAATAGATGTAACTTGTCATTTGTTCATCTTTTTTTTTCCCAAACAAACGCAAGAAATTAATGTTTTTACTGCATGTATCTTGTAGGAGAGAACTAATATAGGCTGTATGTTCACAGTAAGAAACTTCTGATTTGAACTTCCAGTGTAAGGAATCAGCAGGCTTTTTCATTATAATGATTTTTTAAAAAAAGAAAACAAAAGATTTTACAGAATAAAACTAATTCCATTACTAAACACGCTATTAGGAATCACTTCATGACAAAGAACTAATTAAAAGGTTTAAAAGATCCTTGTAAAAGTATTTGGTTGGATGGTACTACCTCTTTGAGGTTGTCAATTCTATGCCAAGGTTCACTGCGTTTGGGGATTTTTAAATTCTGATTAAATAAAACACTGTGTTTAAATAATAATATCAAAATATCAAGTCAATCACAGGGTTTGAATCGATTTTCAGTCCTGTAGTGCAACAGGATGAAGTGCAACCCCTACTCCTGAGAAGCTTAGGTTCAGATACTTGGATTAGTCTTTCAAATGTAAATGTTTTAAACATTCTCTCATTGATTTCTTTCCTGATAACATGTCAGCCACCAACATCCAACTAAAAGAACAATTCAATGCAGTCAGGCAAAGTGATAGTGTATATGCTGATGTCTGATGTTGTCAGCAATGGTAAATGGACTGTAGTTATAATGGGCTCTTCCAGTCATGTGCTGACCACTCAAAGAACCTTACACCACATGTCAGATTTACACATTCACGCACACATTCTTACCCCAATGGGCACATCAGGGGGGCAACGTGGGGTTCAGAATCTTGCTCAAGGACACTTCAGCATGCAACCTTGGGAAGCTGGGAATCAATACCCCACCCCTCTGGTTTATATACATCTGCTCTTCCACCTGAGCTACAACTCTGAAAGATTTTAGTTGATGCTGGATAGATGTTGAATAGATATCAGATAACAAATGAATCAACTGTCATCTTAAAGATTAGTCAGTGAATTTAGGAGCTGATCAAATGTTCACATTTTAATTAACAATTTCAGTCAGCTTTTCAGCATTTAGTCTACTAACTAGTTAATAACCTTAGCTAAAAATGATCACTTTTGTTTGAGGTGCAGTATTTTATATCAAAATGAGGGAATTACTCATAAACCTATTAAACTGTATATCATGCCATCAATGACACTTTACGGTTAAAATAAAAAATAATGCATGCTATTCTCTGAAGTTATTCCTTTTGGAGGTCACTTTTTTTTCAACTTTTCTATTCATAATAGGAGAAAGTGTTACCGGCTTTTATTTGTAATCACAGTTTTTAGTAGCAGAATTTTTTACTATCTTAACAAATTTTTAGTGAATATAGTTAAGAGGGTGAGATATAATGAGTATTTGGTTCTGCTTAAATGGAGTACAAAGATCAGGCTCAGCAACTGAGTTTAGTTTGTAGTGCTGTAAGCAGCCTCATTTTATGGACAAACAAACAGCAGATTTTCTGTCTAGTATAGCAGAAGGAACAGTAAACTTACGTTCTTAAAGACTCCCAGAGAAAGCATCTTTCCTCACAAAACAATCCTCTAAACTCTGTTATACTGCTGACATGCGAGAACGAAAGGGACACGCCACATTTTGAAAGCATTCTCCACAGCACAAATAAGCCCTAAGGATGGTTGTGATTACTAGGGCACAGGCTTCAGCCGCAGTCTACAGCCCTCTGATCGTTTGGGACTCCCAAGTCAGCCTGCAAGCCAGATTGCGGTCCTGACCTCAGACTCTGTTTTGTTCCATGCTATAATCAGGATGTTCCCTATGCACAGCCTGTAAGATGTATACTTAGTATTTTACTGATTTCAAAACGAAATAGGTTCATGTGACCATTGGGGGGATTTCTGAAAAGTTTTAGTGACTAAAAGGTTGAGGTTGTTTGAGCTTAGCTGCTAGTCTACATCATTTTAGGCAAGGCAAGGCAAGTTTATTTGTATAGCACATTTCATGTACAGAACAATTCAAAGTGCTTTACATAAAACATTATAAGCAAAAGGGGGAGAAAAAAACAATTAGAAGCATGATTCAAAATTAAAAGCATTTAAGATTAAAAAGAGAGAATACATTTTAACTTTTGAACAAAATCTACGTAAATGCAGCTTAGAACAGGTGGGTCTTCAGCCTGGATTTAAATAAACTAAGTGTTTCAGCTGATCTGAGACTTTCTGGGAGTTTGTTCCAGACATGTGGAGCATAGAAGCTGAACGCAGCTTCTCCATGTCTGGTTCTGACTCTGGGAACTGATAAAAGGCTGGATCCAGATGACCTGAGGGGTCTAGTAGGTTCATCCTGGGTCAAGAGGTCACTGATGTATTTTGGGCCTAAACCATTCAGAGCTTTATAGACCAGCACAACAAATCCAGTACATGAACATTTGACATGTTCATGTACTGATGACATTCCCTCAGACTTGTTACCTCCACCAAGGAGGTAATGTAATTGTTTGCTTTTGTCTGTGTGTTAGTTAGCAAAACAACTCAAAAATGTAAAAACAGATTTGGATAAAATTTTCAGATAATGTTGATCATGGCAGAAGGAAAACCTGATTAAATTTTGGTGTCGATCTGGATCACCTTCTGGATCCAGGAATTCTTTGAAGGATTCTTTATCATTGCTGTTGTAGAAAGGGAGGAAACAGAGCTGCTTGGCAGGAGGTCTGCGCTTTTCAAGTTGTTCTCTAGTTTTTCATACATTAACTTGGAATTTTGGAAAACATGCAAACCAGTGTTGATGTTATTCCCTTCCATTCCAGTAGGAATGGGTCCTTGTAACCACAATTTCTATGTAACCAGCAAACTGTTCCCTTTAAGAGCCTAAACAAAGGCTACAGTCACTTTACTGTTTACTGTTATAACTCTTCAAGGTTTATTGGGCTACCTCCCAAGAGAACCACAACTTGAACACTGAAAGACTGAGTAAACCAGAGCTCTTGCCTCATCAGATGACTTGTTAACCCTTTAGACAAAGATGAATGATAAAAAAAAAAAAAAAAATCAACAGCTGAGTTAAATAAGGTCTTAAAATCACAGCAAAATGAGCAGCACTCTCTGCTCTGACATGCTGGGAACATATCAGCACATCCCTGTTTGACAGATCTCCCGTTCAAATGAAACACAAAGTGCAAACTGCAGAGTTCATTTTAAGGGAACTGCTTAGATGTGAAATCCCAAAAGAACACAGCAGATATTAAATATTTCAGTCACCTTCAAGCTGTCAACTAAGTTAATAACGTTGTGAAATAGTGAAACCTAAATTCTCATGGTTGGTTTGTCCTGCAGTGCACGTGTAGGCCTGCAGTGTTTTGTATCCATTAATCCCAGCTGCTTTCAGTAAAAACAAAATTGGAAAAGAATCAGGTGAATAGTATTCACACTGCATGATTAAAACTATTGTAATTCTGAGCTCTCTATCACTGCAGCTCTGCACAATATTAACTCACAGAGGCTTCACTTGCTATGTACGGTATAATTCCAAAATAGTGGTTCTCATTAGTCAGTAGGTGTGCTGCCCTCAGATTATAACTGCTGCACTGCTGGCACACCTGGTGTGTTGCCAGGTCTATGATGGCGCTGCATTCCAACTTTACTTTTCACTAACTGAACCAGTTTTTCTTGCACTCATTGGGCCTCATGCAACATGTTCATATTTTTTTCGTATCTTTCTCTTACTTTTTCTCCAAACCTGGGCTCCTACAAATGCACCACGTCATATTCAACAAATGCTCTCAACTTCAGATAACTGTGTAAATGATCCTCGTAAACATGATGCATTCCACCTGTGCGTATGTGAGTGCGCGTTCAAGAAAATTGCAAATCTGCATAATTACCGCCCCAATAACTCCATATAAGGACATAACTTCCCACACTTGTCAGGTGTTCATTCTGATAAATGGCATTGAAGACGGAGAGGAGAAACTTTACCAGTTCAGAGATGGAGGTTCTTCTGACTGAGATCTGAACAGCAGAATTAGAGGAGGTAAATTAAGCCGAGCAATGGAGAATAAATCACAAGAGCGGTAAATGCTGCGTCGCTCAAAAATTAGACCACATCTGTCGTCCTTTCATCGCCCTCTGCATCTCTCTCATACAATGCACATAAAAACATTAACACTGAAACTCTAATTTGACAAATTCAGACCCAAACATTCCACATTTTGTGTAATAACGAAGCCAAGGTGCCATGAAGTGAACTGACCGCATGTCTTACTGTTAGAAGAGTTGCAACGGTTGCTGTTGCTGAACCAACTTTCTGAACTTTCTATCCATTTTATGTTTGAGATGTTATTTCAGTGTTATAGTAGCTTGATCTCGCATAGAGCTCACTGACTGCACTTTCTTTTGACGAAATTATGACAACAAATTAAACCAGTGTCCCCTCACCGACATGCTGGCTGCAAGTAAAGTGGCCAACAGTCAACAGCACAGTCAATCTGGGCATAAAAATTTAATTTATAATTGCAGAATGATACACAATGATGTAGTCTAATTTATATTGGATTCAAAAATACACAATTGCTTCTAAGTAGCGATTACTACAGTCCTTCAGTGAAAAACTAGATTTGGATAACAGCAGACTGATTGCGCAAGACTCCTACATCTGAAGCACTCGTGAAATTTGTTCGTGCCTGACAGAAGATTAGAAATACGAGAAAAATGGTGAATGCAGCATTTTCTCCTAAATCACTCATATGAATCATTTAAGAACAAATTTGTGCGTAGGAATGCTTCTTGCTTGAGGCCCATTTTGTAACAACTGTATATCGCAAGCAACTTGCTAGTACTTTTCATGCTGCGTTTGCGTGAAAACGGGCAGACGGGCGACAGCCGCTGCATGTAAAAGCATCAAAAGCCTCTGTGTGAAGACGTGCTCTGTCAGTTACAGTGACTTCAGTCCACATGTGATATGTTGTCATGGTGATGTCGTATTGTTTTTCCTGACCAATGTTTTACGGTCTTTCTCTCGGCCTCTGTGATTAAAATTACATCTGGTTTGTTACTGATAGCCGACTGTCCGACTGCACGTGAACCCAGCATCAGTGTAACGCTGGTTCCTCCTCGCTGCACCGTGGTGACTTTTCAAAAACATTACCTCGAACTGAGCTGACAACTCCTGTCTCCAGTGAGTTTCTGTGGTTTCCTATTGTCACGCTTCTACTGCACGTAAAAACATGGCGACACCACATGGTAGCCACCACCGAGCCGACCAGTTCGATGTAGATATGAATGATACAAACAGCAAATTCAGAGCTTACAGGGGCACTTCAGTCTGTTGATGGGAGTGATTACTGATTAATGGAACAATACTTTTGAACGAAATGATCAATTTTTGTGAATAGATAACGGGAGAACTTACACAATGTCCCTTTAAGAAAGAATTTATTCGTACAAATGCTTCTTGCATAAGGCCCATTGTTCCAATTTAAGCATACTTCCCAAGTTGGGCAGATCCAGGAAGATACTTTTCCATGATCCACAGTTAGCTAGCTAGTCTTTAGTCCAGGGCTACTGCATTTTTTTGAGCATTTATAATGTTCGAATCTATGTTCAATCCACCTACATCACAGGCTTGTGACTGTAGACCTGCCCTAAGGATCCTGAACAGTCCAACTTCATAGCTTAATGAAACAGTCATTTGCCTTTAACATGTTTTAAGCAACTATTACAGTCTAACACAAATGTTTTCCATGTAAATCTCCAAATTTATTTGATGTGGACATCACAATAAATGATATTCCACTTGTTAATCAGTCATTTATGAAAAAGATTTCTGTATTTGTTTACCACAGTAACACGAGACAGGCTTCAATCTAACTACTGATATAGCTCAAAATACTTGAAACACTCTTGATGTAGTTGGTTTATTTGTCTTTTTGCATAGCAATAGAATAGGAGCTGCATTGCTTTCCTTGACCTCACCTGCCATGCTTTGCCCTGATTACCCCCCAACTGCCTCTAATTTGTCTGTTCTCTTTCAGTAAAGATCCCCTGGTACCTCATGTCAGTTCAAGTTTAACTGTTCTTTAAAGTGCTGGCTATTAAGTGTGATTCTCTATTTCTGATAACCAGCGTGTGACCTAACCTTTACCCCCTGTCTGCTCCTGATGCTTAGCGTCAGCAGATTTTGCCCCTGTAGATTTCAGGCCAACATAATCGGTTTCCCTCACTTCTCATCTCCAGTTAGCCTCCTCTTTTTTCTATTTTGCCAACTATTCCTCTTTCTAGTTCATCTCTATTTTCCATTTTGTATAATCAACTTTAGAGCCTACATTTGGAACTTTTCTGAATTTGGTGAATCTCAGTGGTTGTATAAAAACACTTTAAACAGGGATGTAGAGTAATGTTTCCCATCCTGACCATGAGAAAGAATCAGCTGAGGACCACATATCCTGCAAGAATTTCAACAGTGTAAAGAAAAAACTGTGCAGACTATGGACTGGAAACCCCTAGAGTGAGAGAACCTGTGCAACTTCCAGATGCAGACTGGCAGAATGATAATGGCCAACCAACCAGAAATTGTGATTATGGATAAGCAGCAGAGGAAAGCAATTGTGATTGATGTGGCCATCCCCAACTATGGCAATATCAAAAAAGAGCACAAGAAACTGAATAAATACCAGGGGCTCAAGGAAGAGCTGGAGAAAGCCTGGAAGGTGAAGGCAACAATAGCGCCCATGGTCATCGGAGCACAGGGGGCAGTGTTACCCACCCTGGACGATTGTCTCAAACACATACCTGGAGAAACATCAAACATCTCAGTCCGGAAGAGGAACAGATACTGTGCAGGACCCTCAAGCCCCCAGAACTCCAGAAGATTCAAGATCGAGATGAACAGCCACCATCCCACTCAAGGGAAGTGGAACAGTGGATGACGACGGAGGGGTTTTTTTGTTTGTTTTGTTGGGTTTTCTGTCCAAAATATAAAGGTGCAGCAAAGGGTTACGCAGTAATTACTAACTACACGGAGTGGCTCTCAGTGGTGGAAATAATTATAATGAAAAGACAAGTCCATCTCTGAGTGTTATGTTATTGTCACTCGACCACACAGGACATTATCACATTAAATGTGCTTTGACTGCAGTTTTCCTTTGCTAAAGGAGAAAACAAGATGAAACAAGTACGGCTGTTACCATTTTCAAGCACTTTCAGGAAATATGGACTCAGCTGAAAATGGCTTGTATGTGGCTGGGTGGTCGATTACACTCAACAAGCTTAATGTAGTTCAGACAGAGGTCTAGAGAAGACCAAAGAGGGATCATCGCATTCCCACTACGTAAAAGAAAAAGAGTGTTTGCAAGAACATGTGTCTGCCACCTTTTGGCTTGGGGCAGCTGTGACCTGAGTTATGATGGGCCAAGCCCACGATAGCTGACTGAATATCATTCAGTCTGTTTATGGAAAGGCTCAAGAAGAGGAGACAGCTTTTCCATTCGTATTACAAAAGGTCAACTGGGGAAGAAAGCTCTGTGACTACTGCTCATTCTCTTTATGTGTTATGAGAGTGTCAACATTACAACCCTTTTCTCATCAAGTCTTGACGGAATGTCATCACATGAGCTCACTCGATCCCTTTAAGAAGGATCAATATGACAGATGTTACTGCTTCAGAGCAGGTAATACTGAATAGTGAAGATGAATGGCGCAGTAGGACCACTTTTATAGAAATGAATAGCACAAATGACAAAGGGAGAAGACAAAAAATCATATCCAGGGTCTTAAATGCTAGTCACATTCTATAGATGGATGTAAAGCACTTCACAGCTCACAAATGTCCTGTGAGCTGTGTTCCTGATCCTGTGTTTTTCTTATTTTCAAGACTGCATCGTGTGGAGACTCTCCCGAAGCAATGTGTTTAAACCACGCAACGTTCTCAAGATGTCACTTGAATTCACTAATGGCCATGCAAAAACAGCAGTGCCATGCAAATATTGTGACCCCTGAGGAAGATGTGAACTCAGGATGTGCATGTACCGGTGCCATATGTTGCTGTCATAAATAAAGCACGACCCACACTGAGAGCCAGTTCTGTAGCGAGAACTAACTCAGCAGACTTAAAAGCCACAGCCACAGCAAATCAATCAGCCCAGAAAGGGAAAAGGGGACCTCACTGTGCAAGAACTGAGTGTAATCAGACATAACCTGGATGGGAACAGTGGAATACCGACCAGAACATTGTGTCCAACTGAGCCTCTTCCTTCACTGTAGAAAGAGACACAAATCTATCACCATAGCAGCAGCACAGGTCACACCTCTTTGTAAGGTTTGTTTTCCATCTGACATGCACCACAACAAAACAGCCGGTGCTTTCATTTCCATCTAGCTTCAGTTGAAAATTTTAACGTGATTCTGATGGAATTTATTAATGGATTGTGTGCTTAACTGTAGTCATTCAAAAAGACAAATACAAAATTGATATTTCTTTTTTTTTCCTCATCAATGCAGCTCCAGTATGAAGTATAACTTGGATTTTTCTTTTCTATGGCTTGTTCTCTGCTAATTGTATGTGCCCTGTGAATCTAGGATTTAAAGGATAACTTTCTTTTTTTTCAACCTGGACCTTATTTCTAGGAGTATATATGTGCATTTACTCAACGGTAAAGTTTCTGCATCACTTTGAGTCCTTTGGAAGAGATTACGTTCACTCGCCCATCTGTGGACATCCAGTTAAATGCAGAGACTTATATAGTGGCTGCCCTGTTATCACCATGTTACAGGATGTCCAGTGAACGGCGACTTAATGTAAAGGACTCAAAGTTGGTTTTTTTGCCTTTATTATCAACATTCATTATAATACAGCATGTCACAATTGTCAGAACCCAAGGATTCAAAGTGATGCAGAAACTTTACCAATGAGTAAATGAACGTATATATACTTCTAGAAATAAGGTCCAGATTGAAAAGAAAGAAACTTCCTTTAATACCTTCACATGAAGCTCATAGTTTTCAGCTTGATTGCCTTTTGAGTTTGCTGCTTATCTTTTATATGATCACATGAATACATGTTTTTTGACAGAGCAAGTTCAGACGTGATACCTCAAACCTAACCTTTATCATATGTGGTAAATCATATGTGGGATTGTGAAACAAATGATGTCGTAATTGTTTGGGGGAAATAAATAAGTGATGCATCAGACAGAAGCAGAGTTTGCTTAAACCTCCCTCGCAATCTTTCTGCTCAGAAACTGACTTTACCTAGAATGGGGGTCATATCTTATATAATATCTTTTCTATGATTTGAATAAACTTCAATATCACTTTGAATCCTTATTTATACATTCAAACAGTCTCTGCAACATTTACCACAGTCTCTTTCCAGAATATGTATCAGCCAAGTTTGCCCACAGCACAGTAATTGTATCACAAAGGCTCGAAAACTGTTTAATGGTAATGTTGTCTATTGTTGGAAGAGCCTAGCATATCCCTTTGTTTTTTTGTTTGTTTTTTTTAGCCATGCAGCTACTCATAGGGGAAATGGGAGGCTCAAGGAGGCACTATAGCAGACTTCAGGATCTCTCTTCCATTTCCTCTTATGGACCAAGTAGCTTTTATCTGGTCCCCTCCTGCTCTCTTCTTGAAATACCTGCCAGGATTTTGCACTTATCTTTATGTACATCTTTGTGATCAAAGTATTTGTTGACTTTTTCTTTCTGTTTTGGGAAGAAGGGAGATGACCACATCGTCGACATTCTTTTAAAATTCCATTTTGCTGCATGTTCCAATTTTTCAAAAGATATAGATTGATTAAAATGCATAAGACAGTGTGCAAGCTTCTTTTTGTGACAGTTGAGGGTCCTGTCATGCCTCCAGTTGATCATGCACCCTGGCTACTCAGCCACAGGGATGTTCCTTTGGCTGAATGGTTAGTGCACATACTGGGTGTTCAAACCCTGCCTTGTCTTAACTTCGTCCTTCCACATTCTTATTCCTTTTCAGATGAGATCATATGTTTAACTTTTTGAATTTTCAATAGAAAACTATCTAAAGGTGTGAAATTCCAATCTCTATGCATGGTTTTAGTTATATTTTTCTCCATTCTAAGGTTTTATGATCATTTTTCACCAATCTATTAAATTTCTGCAGTTCTTCCATGTTCACAGACTTTCAGAGAAAATGTGCTGATATGTTCATTTACAAAATCAAATGTGTTTTGTTTAAATACGTGTAAGTACATATATCATTATGAGCTGTTGGAAAATTTGAAAAAAGAGATTTGTTTTTTTTTACATGTAATATAGATAGTTGAGTTTTTACATGTAACTTATTTGTTCTTGATAAGGTTAAGTGTAATATTTTTAACATCACTTTTCCCTCCTTTGCACTATTTTGTTTATTAATTAATGTTATGACTATGCTGGAAGAACACAATTTTGTGTTGCATTCTTAAACTATTTTTCTAACAGGGTAAAATGCTGTGAATGATGTAATGGAACTCTGAAATACAAGACAGACCCACCATTTATCAAAATAAAATATTATTCCAATCTCTAAATATTTAATGAAAACTCCAGCCAATCCTTGAAGTGGGGTGCACCCCCAGGATTATCCAAGGGACCTGCCTGTCAGACCTTTGCTTCTGCATTGGGAGGCAGAAGGAATGAAGGGGTGGGTCTTAGAAGTGAGGCGGGACTGTTTATATTCAAATAATCTTGCTGTGCTTTCTGAAATGCAAGATCGGTGAAGGTTGCTTTAATGTGTGCAAGTACATAAAAATTACATTAAAATCTTAAATGAAGATACAGAGAAAAGAGAGAGGTTGCATCTGCCACTCATACCATCGTACACTTGTTTGGTGTAGTTAGCTGATCAATCACTTCAAATGCAGAGCAATAATAAGCTAAAGAAAAATTGAATTCATTTTGTGAGGAGCAAGTTAAAAGGCAGCACTGCATGTGTTGGTGTAGTGGATCATCAAATCATTGTCAAGAGCTAATGCAGTAAAGATGACAGGGAGAAGAATGCTATGCATCTACAGAGAGAAACAAAGTTAAAACTTTGAGAGGATGCTTGACAAATTGATTTTTTTGCTTAGCCATAGTGATGGAGAGTTGAGGATCACCACCACCACCCTCCAAACTTTTCATCTGTTCCTTATACAAACTTCCACTGCGGACAGTTGACATAAAAATGTAAGATGTACAGTTTGATACTGATAAAATAATATTAACAATATTGAATGATATTAATGATATTGAATTTATAATATTGAATTTCCCACTTGGGATTAAAAAAAAAGTATTTTCATTTTCATAACTCAGTTGTTGATCCTCAAACATTAGTCTTCGTCAGGACACTGACAAAGAGGATCACCAGCCTCCCACTTCACACTGTCATCAGAAACCAGAGGAACCTGATCAGCCAGAGGCTGCTGCTTCCATGGTGCAGGACCAACAGACTCAAAACTCTTCCCTGTGCCATCAAACTTTACAACTCCTCACTACAGGGGAGGAAGGTACACAGAGGAGCTGCTGGACTGAGGGGCTGAAGGTCTGGTCTCCCAACCCAGATCAAACAAATTAAGTGTATTTGACAAATCACTGATGTGCAATAACAAAAACAATGTATGGATCCATATAGACATACTGTATATACGACTATGTGTGTTTGCATACATATAAGCATATATCTATTTCATTTATCTCTGTCGCATTTCTGCTGATCCACATTACTATTGTTTTGTACATATACTAGACATATTTGTTAATATTTATATTTGATTTTTCACAGATGTATTCCTTTTTAATACCTACAGCTGTGGGAAAAGGTTTTTGCCCCCTTCCTGATTTCTTACTTTTTTGCATGTTACTGTAGTCACACTTAAATGTTTCAGATCATCAAACGAATTTAAATGGGAGTCAAAGACAACACAAGTAAACAGAAAATGCAGTTTTGAAATTAAGATTTTTATGAGTAAGGGGGAAAAAAAAATCCAAACTTAAATGGCCCTGCGTGAAAAAGTGATTGCCCCCTAAACCTAATAACTGATATGGCCACCCTTAACACCAACAACTGCAATCAAGCGTTTGCAATAACTGGCAATGAGTCTTCTACAGCGCTGTGGAGGAATTGTGGCCCACTCATCTTTGCAGAATTGTTGTAATTCAGCCACAATGGAGGGTTTTCCAGCATAAACCGCCTTTTTAAGGTCATGCCACAGCATCTCAATGGGATTCAGGACTTTGACTAGGCCACTCCAAAGTCTTCATTTTGTTTTTCTTAAGCCATTCAGAGGTGGACTTGCTGGTGTGTTCTGGATCATTGTCCTGCTGCAGAACCCAAGTGCGCTTCAGCTTGAGGTCATGAACAGATGGCCGGACATTCTCCTTCAGGATTTTTGGTAGACAGCAGAACTCATGGTTCCATTTACCACAGGAAGTCTTCTAGGTCCTGAAGCAGCAAAACAGCCCCAGACCATCACACTTAAACCACCATATTTTACTTTTGGTATGATGTTCCTTTTCTGAAATGCCGTGTTACTTTTACACCAGATGTAATGGGACCTACACCTTCCAAAAAGTTCAACTTTTGTCTCGTCAGTCCACAGAGTATTTATCCAAAAGTCTTGGGGATCATCAAGATGCTTTCTGGCAAAACTGAGACGAGCCTTTATGTTCTTTTTGCTCAGCAGTGGTTTTGGTCTTGGAACTCTGCCATGCAGGCCATTTTTGCCCAGTCTCTTTTTTATGGTGGAGTCATGAACACTGACCTTAATTTGTGACTTCTTGGATGAGTCGTCACTGTGCTCTTGGGGTAATTTTGGTTGGTCGGCCACTCCTGGGAAGGCTCACCACTGTTCCATGTTTTCACCATTTGTGGATAATGGCTCTCACTGTGGTTCGCTGGAGTCCCAAAGCTTTAGAAATGGCTTTGGAAGCTTTTCCATACTGATAGATCTCAATTACTTTGTTTCTCTTTTTTTCCTGAAATTTTTTGCAGCATGATGTCTAGCTTTTGAGGATCTTTTTGGTCTACTAAACTTTGTCATGCAGGTCCTATTTAAGTCATTTCTTGATTGAGAACAGGTGTGAGGTAATCCGGCCTTGGTGTGGCTAGAGAAATTGAACTCAGCTTTCCAAAGATGTGATAAACCACAGTCAATTTATGTTTTAACAGGGGGGCAATCGCTTTTTCACTTTTTCACAATCTTCATTAAAAAACTGCATTTTCTGTTTACTTGTGTTATCTTTGTCTCACATTAAAATTTGTTTGATGATCTGAAACATTTAAGTGTGACTACTGTAACATGCAAAAAAGTAAGAAATCAGGAAAGGGGCAAAAACTTTTTCACACAGCTGTATATAAATATATATATATATATATATATATATATATATATATATATATATATATATTAGGGCTGTCAAAAAATTAATCCTGATTAATTACATTGCTTTTTCACTTTTAGAACACATTTATAGGGTTAAAGGTGTCTCACCAGGAATTCTGCATTTATCTTTAGTAGACTAAACTACTGAAACCCTGTCCTTACATGTCTCCCTATAGTCCTTCAGACAGCTGCAGTTTAGTCCAGAATGTTGCTGATACGTCCACACACGCTGACTTCACAACTGTCCTAATGTAAAGCTGAAATTCAGGTCTGAGTCCTGGACTACTCCCGGATGTGTAGCTTGGTTTTAGCCTTTAAGTTGTCAAACAAAAGTTAATGTATTTTCTGCATATAGCAGTAGTAATTAAAACGGACATCTCTTGTTTGACAATAGGATTAATTTAGGATTAATTTTTTGACAGCCCTATATATATATATATATATATATATATACACACACATATATATACATATATATATATATATATATATATATATATATATATAGAGAGAGAGAGAGAGAGACAGACAGAGAGAGTTTTGAGTTTTAAAAGCACCTTTAAACTAGCTACCTCAATGCAAAGAAATAGAGAGAGATAGTGTGTGTGTGTGCGTGTGTGTGTGCATGTGTGTGTGAGAAAGAGAGAGAGAAAGATAGTCAAAGAACAAAGGTTCACATTTACGGTTAAAGAGAAGGGGTATCATCACAAAGACTCTTTTAACCAGCTTGGATTTGGGTGAATTTAGGCTTCAGTGGCCACTGCTCAGTGAAAGTTGTATTTAATGCTTAACCCAACCCTACAACATACAACAATGTACTCCCAAAGCAAATACTAAATAAGTAGGCAAAAACTTTTTCACACAACTGTATATTTATAAATGCTCACTGTATATTGTAGATATCCTGTTTATTTATATATTCATTTAACTCTCACACTCACAATAACTCTGTGTGTGTGGGGGGGGGGGGGGGGGTGTTGTTTGTTTGTTTGTTTTTTTATAATAAGGGATTTTGATAATACTGGCCTACCAATATTATCAGCCACCATCAGCATTACAATGTGATATCAGAAAATATAGGTATTGGGTTTTTCAGACCAGATCTTGTTCCATTGGTCGCGGTCCACAAAAGTCCCTGTTATTCTGGAAGAATTTCATATCCCAGCATTCCTTTCAGAGTCATGTGACTATGGTGCAGCTGCTGCTGCTACAGACTGACTTGCTTTGAAGCTGCTTATAAGATGTCTGGTTTTAAGTTGTTGGTTAAGTTATCAAGTAGTCAGAAACATTATAATTAGCCGCATGTTGGCTAATACCTGCTAGTATCTGATATATGACTACCAGATGTCCAAAATGAACTCCTCTGGTTGAGTTAAGGCTATTTTGGAATCTTTGTTCTCAGAGCAGAGTATAGTTGTATTTCTCAAAATATGAGAGATGCAACCTCACAGATGTCTGCATATGTCGGTAGATATCGGATATCAGAATTCAAGAGTTGGACAATATCGGTTATCATAAAAAAGCCAATATCGAACATCCCTAATATAACATTCCTAATTATATGTATATTTGTTTGTTTTGGAGTTTGTATGGAGTTTAGTTTGTGTTGAGCTAGTCAAGGGAGGTTTTTTGTTGTTGTTGTTTTCTGGGGGGGGGGGGGGGGGGGGGACTTGGTTTGTTATTGTTTTTACTAAGACATTGCAGAATGACCTCTTTCAATGGACACTAGAGTAAGTGGACCAATGTAACGGTATGATCTTAGTGTGTACACAAGTTTGTTGTAAAAAAAAAAAAAATCATTTCGTTAGGGCAATGTTGTATATTAGAAAATGGAAGGAGGATAGTCTTAACTCATCCTGTGTGTGGCACTATTGTTCCTTTAGTGACTCATACCTGTTTCTTTAATAAATGGCATAACAGTTGGATGGTCTGAATATCACAGAAGCACCAGAGTCACATTAACCAGGATTGCATAAGCGTTATCCTCATGTCAGTCCACCACTAATTATTCCACGTTTGCATACAGTTTACTTATTGCAACAGATGAGTTTTAGTATTCCTGTAATGAAGACAGACTGAAGAAATCGGGCTGGTGAATTGTGGTTTTGGGGGATGAGATTCACTTGGGAGTGCATTCCTTTGTGACCTGTGGTTCTTGGCCTTTTGTAGACAAGAGATATGTTTTAAAACTGCATAGTGGAGCTCAAATCTCATCACATCTGACTGGTCAAGTTTCATCTGGTGTTGGAGTAACATTTTATCACTGGAAAGGGAGGTTGAGGCAAACTTTGCTTCTGTTTGAAAACACCAGCAATTCATGACTTATTTAATTCTCTTTACTGATTAATTCCTCAGTTATTTGACATATCCACATATTATTTAATATTTGACAATGAGGTTTTATGCCTGAGCTTGCTTTGTCATTTAATATGTAATTAAAACTGGCTCTATTTCCTGCATTAGCAGCATCTATCAGTCATAATCTCTGGTGGATATATCCTCAGCACCTTAAAGATGAAAACACTGCTCATTATCTTATAGTTTTCATAATCTATTTTTGTGTACTTGGCAATTGTTTTAATCATTCATGATTGGCTAGATGGTTCATAACGCATTTTTCCTTTGATGCAACAAAATCAGAACACATTTCTGCTGCGCTTGGACTTTTAAAGCTGTACTATTTCAGTATTCCTTAAATTAAGCCTGCTGAGCATTTTGTTGTGCTTTCCAAAAGTGATGCTTCCTTGAGAGCAGAGCCTAAAATCTACACTTCACCCATGGTGTTTGTGAGTGTGACTGATACTTGATTGTTGGAAAATGCTGCTATATGCTAATATCAATCATATAATAGAATATACAAGTTATATTAGCTAATTAGACATTGTTTTTAACTACTGTGTTACCATATCATGTGCATGAGTGCTGTAAATCCAAATTCATGTAAATCCACTGTAATCTTACAGCTGTGCATTACAGTAATTCTATTTTTTATGGTGCTTTTATACATCTAGGTCATCACATTTATGTGTGACATGAATACGATTTGCAAAGTATCTATTTTATTCACATTGTAATTTATATATCATTACATTTTAAGAAATGGAAGATTACTTGACTGAGTTACCTTTTTAAAAAAAAATATTAGGTGACTAACATCATTTAGATCATGTTTAAAGCTTTGGGTTTTGTTTTGTTTTTTTATGTCTAAGCCTGCTTTAAACTTCTCAACAACGTTACTCCTGACCCTTCTAATGTGGTTCTTGGACTTCAGGATGCTGCTTGCTCCCAAATATCCTATCAAAAAAACCCTAAGGTTGTCACAAAATATCTGTGTAGCCACATTTGACTAAAAAGCAGTCATCAGGCAACTTTTGAAGGCAACTAGTTGCACTCAAAGAAAAGGGAGGAAAAAGATTTTTGCCACCACAATTTTCTTGTGTTAGTCTTTCACATGAAATTTCAAGAAAATATATTTATGTTTGTGGTCATAATGCAACAAAATGTGGAAAAGCTCAAGTTATGAATAGTTTTGCAGGCCACTGTATAAAACAAGTTCATCCAATGTATCAGCTAAACAGCCTTACTGTGTATATATACAGTACTTTTCTGTTGATTCTGGATCTAGTAACTTTTTTTTATCCTTTTTTTATCCTGAAACTGAGAGAGAATCATGGCAAGCTTCTTCAAAATAAATGCCCATTACGTATCACTGACTGTGACAATAAAGTGTTTCACTCTCATACATTACATGAGAAGACACTTTTAACATGAGTAAACCACATTTTGTTTGGTCAGCTGTAGGGACAGGACGACTGGTTGCAACTGAAGGAAAGATGAATGCGACCAAGTACAAAGAGATCCTGGAAGAAAACCTTTTCCAGAGTGCTCAGAGTGCAAACAGATACTTGTAAATCTTTATGACCACATCACAAATTTTTCAAACCTATCACAAAAACTGATTTATTTTGAAAACTGCTGTTATGTGGTTTTCCTTGGAAGATCTAACACTTTTTTTTTCTAGAAAAAAAGTATCTAGATAGATAGATAGATAGATACTGCACTTTTATTCACATTAAAATAATTTACATTTTCAAAGTTGACTGATAAATGTTACTACAGTAGGATCATTTATTGATGCAACATTTTGCACAAGTACTTGCTAAAAAAAACATTAAATGAGAGGGTACTGTTATTTTGCATGTCTGAAGTAATGACCATGTGTTCTTTAAAGGGACTAGAGGCAGGGATTGTGAAAGAATAAACATGCATGTCCAGTTTGTTAATGGTAATGGGTAATGAACCGTTACAAAACAAAAAGCATGAGCCCACCCACGTCTCTCTCGGTTGCCTTTAGCAGGCTGTGTGCTGCATAATGCGCTGTGATTCGGTGGCCGAATTTCCCGCGCAGTCCTGCGGATGTGATGTCAACTGACAATGCATCTTCGTCCCTGACAGTTTTGATACAGGAGGGAGATGGTTGCGGTGAATTCAAACACTTTAAGGGATAGTTATGGATTCCTCTACTGTCAGCAAACGTTCCAGATCAACTGAAAGACACTAAAAATCGGTACTACGAAGAAAAAGACTTTGATAATTCTATAAAAGACAGAAAAGATAACTGATCAGCACCACATCTCTTTAAAGCCTGATTGCATGGAATGTCATTCTGTAGACACATCATGCTGTAAGTTGTCTGTTGAAAAATGGTACCCCATAGATGCTACTGTAACTGTCCTGGTTTGTATCTATTCATGTATCGCTTTACCTTGGTTTATATCTCTCTCTTTTACCGCTCTGTCTCAGTCTTTGAGTGTTTAACCGACGCTTTAAATAGGTCTCACTCCATTTGTCTTGATAAGTCTGTCATAGCTTGCTGAAATCTCTGCTCACCATTTAAAAAAACATAAAATGGTGAGGGATGGGGAAGGAGACTAGCTCCTTGGCGGAGGTGTGCGCTCTCTGAGTGCTTTTCTAGTTTAACATATTTTACCCACGTGCATGTTTTATATGAACTCTTTTACGTATATACATAGTGTTATTTGTTGTAACTATTTTTAGATTGATTTGTTTCTTGTTTCTTTTGTGACTGTCCTTGTCTGCCGGGGTCCTGCACTGCAGCCCTATGGTTGTGGTATGGATATGTATGTGATAAATAAAAAGCATTAAATTGATCTTTTTTTAAGGTTTATAAAACTGTAAGAGGTGCTTTATAAATGTAAATTAGCATGTAGCTTGTAGTATAAATATGCTTTGAGTCGTCAACAAGACTAGAAAATTGCTGTATACAACCATGGCATATCATTAATACAAGGGTGCGCTTATTGCCTTATAGAGCACCCCAGAGAGCAATTATTAATATAAAAGCTTATTTTCAATTACAGCAGTTCAACCAGATATATTCTCATCCTATTGTAGTTAATATTATTCTAAATACAAGAAAAAAATAGTATATTGGTGCTACATAAAAAGATCTATGTTAATCCTTCTTTATTAATAGTTATCCAGTTATTAATGGTGAAAATGCACTAATTTATTGTTAAAGATATGCATGCATTACAAAAACAAGAACAAAGTTAAACAATTAGATGACAGTTTCATCTGAGTGTTAAAAAACATAGCAGTAAAAACTAGTTCATGTTGTTGGCATTGCTGCATATGTCAAATCTCCAAAGAAAAGCATGGACCGTTAGGGAGAGGGGAGGAGGGTGCTGTTTTCTCGGAGAGAGGGGGTGGGGGGGGGGGGGGGGGGGGGGGTGCATAGACCGTTAGGAGAGAGGAGGAGGGAGCTGTTTTCTTGTTAGTGTGCTCTAATTGGAGCAAAGGAACTACGTAGAATGATAAGCTGCTGTCTTATTCAACCGTTTCTGAACAGAGAGACAAAGCTGACTGACTATGAACTGATAATACACTGGACATTCACATGGCCTCATCAGTGCACAACAGATCATTCCCAAAACCCCAGAAAATTTAACATGGCACCTTTAATGACATTAACTTTTAGAGTGGTTAAAAAGGCAGAATTTTCCATCATATAGTTATGCAACATTTATGTAGTGAAGTAGATTGTATTTACTCATCTGAACACGAAATACATAAATGGCAGAGCCTTTTTTTTTCCCTTTTTTTGTACTTGTTAACACAGCTACAAAAATTTATGAAAATAGTCTTTCAGGAACAGTCTACAATACCATCAAACAGTTTACACACACACACATATATATATACAGTATATATATATATATATATATATATATATATACAGTATTACATACATAGTATTAATAATAATAATAAAACATTTTATTTACACGAAGGACAAAACAACAGTATAAAGTATAAAACAACAGTATGGTAAAATTTAAAACAAACATTAGATTAAAACACATTCAGTACACCAAAATGAAGGGGAAAGACAAATAAAGAGAGAAGGCAACAACTAATAAAATGGTAAACAGAAAGGAGAGGGGGCAATAAAAACATTTCTTACGTAAAAAGTGGATCTATAAAGGTGGGTCTTCAGGAGGGATTTGAAGGAGTTGAGTTCGGTGCAGTCACGGACAGTTTGGGGGAGCAAGTTTCAGAGGGTAAGTGCAGCAACTGAGAAGGCACTGTCCCCCCTGGTCTAGCGCTTGGTCCTAAGAGGAGCAGAGAGGAGGTTGGCATCAGCTGAGCGGAGGGTACAGGTGGGGGTGTACGGGTTGATCAGATCAGTGAGGTTAGGAGGGGGTGAGGTTGTGAAGAGATTTGATGGTGAGAAGGAGCAGTTTGAACTGAATGCGGTGGGAGATGGGGAGCCAATGCAGATTCTGGATGACGGGGGTGATGTGGTCATGGGAACGGGATTGAGTGAGGAGGCGGGCAGCAGAATTCTGGATGTACCGGAGTTTATTGAGAGCTTTGGAGGTGGAGCGAAAAAGAATGCTGTTACAGTAGTCTAGGCGAGAAGTGACAAAGGCGCGAATAAGGGTTTCAGTGGCTTTGAAGGAGACAAAGGAGCGAAGAAGATGGAAGAATGCTCTTTTGGTAATGTGGTTGATATGGGGTTCAAATGTGAGGCTGGTGTCAAATATCACACCAAGATTCCAGATGAGAGGGGAGGGAGACAGGACAGAGTTACCAATGGTGATGGAAAAGTGATGGGACTTTGTGGAAAAGTGATTTGGGGCCGATGATGATGATGAGGTCAGATTTATCACAGTTCAGTTTGAGAAAGTTTGTTTGCATCCAGAGATTAATTTCCAGCAGGCAGTTGGTGAGAGTGGTGATAGTTATAGAGGAGATAGTTTTGGTGAAGATGTAAAGCTGGACATCATCAGCGTAGCAGTGGAAGCTGAGGTTGTGGTGACAAATGATACAGAATAAAGTGAAGGGGACTAAGCACTGAACCTTCACTGTTGGACAGGGGGGCAGTAGAGGTGGTGCAGTTGTTGATCTTGATAAATTGTTGTCTCTCGGTGAGATAGGATTCAAACGGAGGTAAGGGCAGTGCCGGTGATGTTGAGGGAGGACTGGAGACGGGACAGGAGGATGGAGTGGTTGATGGTGTTGAAGGCTGCTGAAAGTTCAAGCAGGATGAGAATGTTAAGGAGTCCTGAATCTGAGGAGAGGAGGAGATCTTTTGTGACTTTATGAAGGGCAGTTTCTGTGCTGAATTTATTGCGGAATCCAAGTTTCATAGAGGTTGTTGGAGGTGAGATTGGTTTTCAGCTGAGCAGCAACGACACGTTCAAGGGTTTTGGACAAGAAGGGAAGGTTGGAGATGGGCTGAAAATTGCTTGGGGAGTTTGGGTCGAGTCCAGGTTTCTTGAGGATGGGTAGCAGAGGCAAGTTAGAGAGAGGGGGGGGGGGGGGGGGGGGGGGACAGAGCCGGTGTTGAGGGAGGTGTTAATGATTCTGGTAATGAGGGGGAGATGACAGGGAGGTGGTTCTTGAGAAGAGTCGTAGGGATAGGGTCCAATCAAGGTGAGGAGTTATGTTTTCCAGATTTGAATTTGGGCAAGTCCAAGGGGGGATAAGGGAGAAGTTAGTGTGGCATGAGCGGTAATAGCTCAGCTAAAAAAAGGGAAGAGACAACACCACCTGGGGATGTTGGTCCCAGGACCAAACAGCCTTAGCTCAACTAATTCATAAAGGCCACGCAAAGTCAGACAATAAAGAGAGATGGATTACTTCATCATTATTTATTCATTTCATCAGCACAAAATATTAAAATAGGCCTATAATTTAAGAACTAAGACTGTGCTACCAGCAACAGCTTCCCCAGCAGTACACTCCTAAACTTCACATTGTTCCTTTAATTCCCCAGGGTTATTTAAAACAGAAACACAGGTTAAACAATGCTTAGCAAGCTTAAACAATGAACAAAATTAGAATCACAAACAGAGCACAACGTGCAATAATAACTCAGCAAAATTGACAAAACAAACAAGAGTTAGGACAAGAAGCACAGCAATGATGCAACAGCACACTCATGCAGCAAAGGGCATGCAGCAAGCAACATGCAGCAGCTGAGGAAAAAAACAGAACTCACCAAATGGAAAGAAAGTGGCTGAACAACATTAACAATTACAATTGGCTGGTAATTGTCCATTCCCTCATGGGCGTACTAGACACCCACCAGAGATTTTATGGAAGTGATGAGGTGAAGAAACAAACCAAAACAACGACACCCTTAACAGAAGAGGTGACTCCAAGGTCGGCCACACACACACTGCGCACTTTGTGCCTAAAGAAATTGACACTGATAAATATGCTGAATGGTTAATAGTAAGCTAAAATGAGTAGAGCACCTTACCTGCCGGTGAGACAAAGGCATGGGCTCCTGTGTGCAGCAGAAGGGTGGGGAGAGCCACAAACAATGTGGCTGAATCCCACAACAGCCCAAGATCTGAGGCAGAATTTGGAGTCAGCCACAGGATTTAGCCATCTGCAACCAAGGCAATGAACGGACTTACCCCAGTACAAGCAGCAAGCCCACAATGCGCCTACGCCTGCACGCGCTCCCACAAGAAGCAGAAAGAGAAGCCACAGACCCAGCCGATTACCGTCCTAGATCTTAAGAGGCTGAAGGGTTCAGTCGTTTGGAGGGAAATATGGCCTGGCGTGGTCGAATAAAGATGGCACGCCGCCACCACCACTAAGCTCACTGCTCCTCCTGAAGTCAACAATTATCTCTTTAGTCTTGCTGGTATTTAAGATGAGGTGATTGTTACCACACCATTTCACAAAGTGACTGACCAGTTCCCTGTACTCGGCTTCTTGTCCATCACTGATACACCCCACAACTCCAGAGTCATCAGAGTATTTCTGCAGATGACAGGACTCAGAGTTGTACTGGAAGTCTGAGGTGTACAATGTGAAGAGGAATGGTGAGAGTACAGTACTTTGTGGTGCTCCAGTGCTGCTGACCACCATCTCAGACTAGATAGATAGATAGATAGATAGATGGGGATAGATAGATAGTTTTACTAGATACATACAAGATAATAATAATAAATAATAATAATAATAATAATAATATTTGGGTTGTGTTTTCCACAATAACAACAATAATAATAATAATGACAATAATAATAATGATTATAAAATAACAATATTATTATTATTATTATTATTATTATTATTATTATTATTATTATTATTATGCATTCTATTTATAAAGCACTTTATATTTGTAAAAACAGATCTCAGAGTGCTAATAATAGTCTACTGGACACAGATAATAATCTTGGCATTGTCATTTCTGTAGGAAAAATAATGTGACTTTGAACTGTTTTTTTTTTCTGTCAAAAACATGTGGTACTTTATAATGTAAGATAGTGGTCTATGTGGCCAAAAATTAACATCTAAAACAATATTTGGATGAATATGAGTTAGCAATGAGGTGAAAAAAAAATCAGATTATTTCTATCGTTTTTAAGTATTTTAGGTAAAGTTAGAAAACGGATTGACCAACACTAAAGATGTGGGCAACTTTTGGAAACATTATAAGGGTTAAACCACAGAAATATCTATGACACAGCCCTTGAGGACCAGAGTTTAAAGGCCAACAACACAACCTTTCGACCTTAAAATGATGCATTTTTGACTCATTTAGATAGAACATTGACATTCATTATTTGCATTCCTCAAGCAGTTGCTGCTCAGCAGCATACTGAGAAACTGCACTTTGCAACCTTTTCATGAGGACATGTGACATTGCAGCTAAGTTTCAATTCTGCACGTCATCACATGCTAGCAATTGGATATAAACACCCTAGCTGTTTTGGACAAACACAGTGGTGGATTTGGTGAAGAAAGACAAGAAAACGTAGGTGTAAGAAAGGAAGGAAAAGAGAGGAAGGGCAAGAATCAGAAAGAAGACGAGTTAAGATAAGACTACTGGTTGGAGTGATTTCACACGACAGGTAGGATGCAAGATGGATGCCAATGTAGCTGTTGATAGGGGGGCGTGTCACTACGAAAATTACAAAAGTTCCATAGGGTGTCTTATAATCTCTGGCATAGGCATTTAATTTCCAATTTATTATTGCCACCTTCCTTAATTGTGATTCTTCACTATCTTTCCTGAACAAAATTGAGAATTGTGATGTCAGATAAGCACTATTTAAGTGCAGCATCCACCCCAGAGTCCAAACAATTCCTTCATAGCTGTCATTCACTTATTCATTTTTTCTGAACATTATTACTTTCGCCAAGGAGGTAATGTTTTCGGTCGCGATGGTTTGTCTGTCCATCTGTCTGTCTGTCAACAACTTTACAGAAAAAGTACAAGATGGATTCACCAGAAATTTTCACCAGCCGTGTGCCTCAGCCCAAGGACGAGCCCATTAAATTTTGGTGGTGATCCAGATCACTTTCTGGATCCAGGAATTCTTTGAAGGATTCTTTATCATTGTGAGATCGGCCATGTTGGAAAGGCTGTTGATGAGGTGTGAGTGCCCCCTTGTGACAGAAGTGTGCAGCTGCGCTACTGAGCACATGATGTCAGGACACAGAAATGAAACTTATGAGCAGCAGTGAGCGCGAGGAGAGAAGATTGTTGGACAGACTTCTAGCTAGTTGAATATGGTGAACTGTGTGTGTCTGTGAACTGTTAGTAACTAGTTGTATTTCTACCTGGACAGGATGTTTATTTAGCCTTTAAAGGATAAGTTTTTGGGTTTTTTTTTTTAACCTGGACCTTATTTCTAGGAGTATATACGTGCATTTACTCACTGGTAAAATTTCTGCATCACTTTGAGTCCTTGGGAAGATATTACGCTGAGTTGCCCTTGGGTGAACGTCCACTGTCATGGCAGCGACGGGGCAGCCACTATATAAGACATTATCTGCAGCCAGAAAACGTCTTCATTTTATCAATGCTTTAGGTAGAATGAACAAAGGAACATGTACGATTGTCCTGTGAGTTCATAGTTTCGCAATATTGTGTAATTGTTGTCTGGGTAGTGAGCTGCTATTCTCAGCTGTACTACATCGTGAACGCGTGACCCCAAAAAGTGTGTAAAGCACCCTGATAACTAACGGAAAGCTAAATCTGAACTCACAGGACTACTCGTTCGTTCGTTCATTCTACTTAAAGTACTGGCGAAAATCAAGGTGTTTTGCTACAGATGATGTCTTATATAGTAGCCCGTATGTCCCATTTTACTCGAGGAACACCAAGGGCAACTCAGCGTAATATCTTCCAAAGGACTCAAGGTGATGCAGAAACTTTACCAGTAAGTACATGCACGTATATACTCCTAGAAAAAAGGTCCAAGTTGAAAAAAAAGAATCTTATCTTTCAATGTTATTTAGCTGATTTGCTTATTCAGAAGTGTTCCTCCATCCACCATGTGCCTTTTTATGCTATTAAGCTAGCTAACCTGTTACGTGCCATTTACTCTAACTGTTAGCCTTGAACACGTATGCATGTTTAGTCCTAACTGTGATGGATTTATTAGTAATAATTAATACCTTGAATGTGTTTCTTTGCCAAACGAATGTTCCTCATGGCTTTGTATTTCTGTTTATAGACCACAATCACTTCCATCCAGGCATTCAGCTTCACTAGCCCTGGAATTCCTCACCTGTTAGCCTGTCGTTTGTTGCATTACTGTGCTGTTGTGATTAAGAGTGACCAGTAAAGGCAGTTAACTGTATAAGCTGCCTGTGTGTTCTGACCGACACCCTATGATGAACATCAAACCTCCTTACCGACCCCTGAACAGTCTTGCATGACCATCACCCTAATAGCTCAAATTTTTGGATTTTCATATAACTCCATACAAATGGCCTGAGTGTTTCGTAAAAAAAAAAAAAAAAAAAAAAGATTAGAAGAAATGATCTCAATGAGTTTATAATATTTCGAAAGTTGATCCGGACTCAGAGAAAATTCCGGATACAATGATCCAGAACACAAAAATAAGGGAGTCGAGCTGCTTGGCAAAGGTCTGCGCTCTTCGAGTGCTTTTCTAGTTCTCCCTGCAATTATTTACAAATGGAGGGAAAAAAAATCTTTAAATATTCTGTAAGCATGTTATCACTTGATTTGGAGTTTGATGGCTATATGAAAAGAATAAGCAGAAACAGAACGGGGGAACGGGGGTCCAAAACGGGGAGTTTGTTACTTGGTTAAAACCTGATGGCATCGGAGAATGGTCGACATGATCCTTTACCATAGAAGAGCTGTTATCTCATTATTTTCCACCCAACTAGATATTTTCATTTTTCTCAAACACAAAACTTATTGGGCTATTCATTCCCTGTAGAGATGTTCAGATCACAAACTACACTAGATTAGATACAGAGCAAAGCTTTTCTCTCACATGATTACTTACACAGCAACTGAACCAAAAGTGGTCTTCTTTATTGTTTGATAATTAGAAACTAAGATTTTTATTCTATTTTGGCCACTCAGTGCAAACTTTGAAATTCACACCAGCAAGATTCACATTTTATGTTTTGGATAAAAGTAATTTTACAAGAGATCTTTTGCTGCCTTTGAAGTTTTCCAGCTACTGGCTCAGACTTTGAAATAAATAGACTAAAAACAGAGGGTATAATTTTAAGAATATTTCCTTATAATCAATTCATGGTTTACAGAGTTATGGTTGCAAATTTAATGGCTTTTTAGTGAGACATATGAAAAGAAAAACTCATTAAAGATGAAGGATGAATGTGGCATTTAATCAATATTTAATGACAATGCAAAATACGTTTTAGCTCTGCTGCTGAAGGTATATTCTAATCTGAGTAAGTTTCAATATATTACATACTGAGACAAAAAAGAACACAAAGCTTTGCAAAAACAGCAAGCAATGTAAATCCGAGATAACATGAACATTCATAAGCATCAAGTTTCTCTTGCATTTTTACATTTATTTGTACACATGTGCTTAGATATCTGTCCAACCTTTTAAGTTGCTTTTAATGCTCCAGGTTCCCTGATCACCCCCCGCTGAGCAGGATCAAAGTAGTATTCTGAATTAATTCCTTTTTGTGACAGATTCAGTTACTCCTCAAGTCTTTAATATTCAGGCGCAAAATAATTTTTCCAAGTAGTCCGCCCAATGCTGGCTACATCCTCCTATTGCATTATCCATAGGGGTTGTTGACAAACATAAAAAGGAGCAGCATGTGCTTATTTTCCAGAGGAAACTCAATTCCTGTCCCACAGTGATACGAATGGGAAGTGCATCAAAGCATGCGTGGTATGCAAAATGAGTTCCACCGCTATAGTTCTAATGTGTTAAATCCTGATTCATGGACTAATCAGGATGGCCCAAAATGAGCGGGGTTCACAGAATGCTAAGTCATGCTAAGCTATGTCATAGCTGGGACCTAACCACACCCATCACATTTCACTGCACAGATTTAGTGGTCATGAACCTTCATGCTCTCATTTTGTAAGGTAATCTGCTTTGCTTCTCTCACTGCTGCTGCACAGCAGCTGGAGCTCTGGATGCTGTATAAATGCACTGTGAACTGCACCCATCTGGACATTTTGTATCAGTGAAATGGCCCCAAAACAGGTTTCACTTGATAGCATGTTTCACTTGATGGGCACAGTGGAATGGCCACATGATAGCAAACACATAGAAAATTCAATGTGATGTTAGTGTGACCTTGCCTCATCCTCCATGCATGGCTTGCATTTGCAATATCAGCAAGGCCACATGGCAGAAGCTTCTAAAAATTAGAACAGCTAGAACAGCTAAAGAAGCTTGTGGGGAGTGTTAGACTGCGGTCAGAGGCAACCAAGATAACATCGCATCAAATTTGTATGTATATTACAATTTTTATAATTCTAATTTAACTTAGTTTATTAGTCTTCCATCCATGACCACATAAAATGGTAGCATCACAGTAACATGCACATCCTGCCCACAAAATAGTAGGCTTTTCTTCACAGTGATAGAAGCCTAAATGCTTATCATAAGCCAGTGTACATGTTGACATTCACTCTGTGAATCTGCTTGCATCCCTGATGGCAGCATGACTAATAGATGCTCAGATCAGTCTTCAGCATCAAATGATCCACAAAAGGAAATGTGTGGTTTTTGGATAAGATCTGACAAGAAAATGGCATTGGTGTGTCTCCAGAGGTGAGCTTTAAATTGCATGTTTGCAAAGAGAATTATGCTGCTCTATTGCAGGCCAAATGTCAACTTCCTACATGCCACTATTCATTCTTTGTGAAGCTACATATAACAAGTCTGAATGCAATGCTATAGCTATATGGATCACCATGGCAACAAGTGGATGGTAAGAAAAACTAAGGCATTAAAAAAAGTGTGAAGTACACCTACTCAAGTTGTATGCTAGGGCATGAGTGTTTCATTATAATTTCATTTTGGGTAAGACTATTTACCACCTGCAGATATTTGTCCGATTAGATTGGCTTGTATTAAGGTAAACAACTCTTTGATATGTTAAATCAAGAGTGAAATTCTGAAATAATGCTTCAACATTAAGGAAAATTGTTCCATACTGAAAAATGCCCTCATATCATCCACTATATGGCTAAAGCCACCATCAAATTATATTTATTTAGCGTATCAGGAAGACAAGGAAAACAGCTGGCCTGGCTCTCACCACAATTAGCATGTACAGTAGCTTGTTTGTTTGTTTGAAGCAAACAGAACAAGTCAGGGGTTTCATAGATGTGTGCTGTTTGAGCTATCTCTGTCAGCTTCATTACTGTCTTGATCACTTGCTTCCTGAACACTTGTTTTGCTAAAAAGGAGTGTAACAAGTTAGCAGTTCTGTCTTATATAAGACAAGAAACCCACAAGATTACATAAAATAAGGAAGAAAGTTGTTACATATGAACAGAGCCAGACAAGCGGTCCTCACTGAGACCAATGAAAGTGTTTGTGGTCTACTCTCTAACATGAGGTTTTCATAAACCTTGTGGATATTTGCTCCAATGTGCTACATTTAAAGATATTTTCAGAAGGAGTCTTCAAAATATCATGTATACATGTATTTACGTATACATTGAGAGTAAGCAATTGCTTTTGATGAACTGAAAATGGAATGAAATAGTCTGGATGTGAAATATAGATCAGCAAGATATGAGACCATAAAGCATAAACGCAACATGAAGGATTCTCAAGATCAATCCTACACTGCACTTTTAACCAGTAAAGGGAGGATGACATAGGAAATATATGCATTTGCTTCTTGGTAAGAAGTTTCCCTGAAAGTTAGACTAAGCTGCACAAAAGTTTGAAACACCCATATGAAGACAAACAGAATATATTTTGATAAGGTTTTTTTCATGCCAAGTCACCTGACACTCACAATTCACACATTCACATACTCTCCAGAAAAGATTCAATGGATGGGAGTTAACATCATGAAGCTCCAGTTATGAATTTTTGAAGTCCTGAGAGTTTGAGCAAAATTTCATCATATTTTATAGATTTTGCTAAGCCTCACCAATTGATCATTTTTTTAATGGAACATGCTGAAATTTTCACTGCATGAGCTGAAATCCTGCAGAGATTTAGAGACTAAACAGTTGTTGCTGATTGTTTCACAGAAATATTAATAAAAATATTTCTTTTTTCTGCTTAAAATCTGTTTTCAACTTAAATATCTCCCTTTGTTTTTGTGTCCTTGCAACCAACTTTGAATTCTGTATTTTTAACAGAACAGAATAAAATAGGCTTTATTGTCATCATACAGTGTCAGGCGCAATAACACTGTGGGTGCTCTGCTCTGCTGCACATTGGTGTAAGACAAAAAAGAAAAATATATGAATGTGAAAAAATTAAACAAGGTCAAGAACAAGAGGCGATTCTAGGATCAGAGGTTTAGGGGTGCTGAGCATCCAGAGAGCTGCCCACCCAGGCAAGATAAATTTCATTGTTTTGTAGAATTTAACACAATTTCATTCCCACATTTGTGAAAGATAATCACTATTTGGGAAAGTTTGTGACTAATTATCAAGAGAGAAGATGTTTTGAAGCTGATTTCCAGCATATTGGTGCCTTGTCAATGATAAACCAGATCCACCAAAACCCACTTTTTCTCCTTATTTACAAAGTTTCCGATCATTTTCAAGCCTTAGATTTCAGTTTTATCAAGCAGCGTGCAGCAACAAAGTTATTACTGCTGCTATTCTAAAATCCCAATTCAGCTTTATCTGGATGAGAGAAGCTTATTTTGGGCATACGGGTGTTGTGTCCAAGCGGTGGACGAGATCCATCAAAACCCCATTTATCCTACCTTTTTATGGAGATTTTGACAGTTTTCTAAAACTATACTTATAATATTGATCATAAATACAAAATTAGGCTATTACTGCTGTGTATTTGAAATATGCCAGGTGGGCAGAATCAAACCATTTTTGAGGTGTGGGGTTGCTGTATTTTTGTTGTGAAAATATTATATTTCAACAAAGTACAGTAGTGTTTTTTTTTATGCTTTTCAAGTTTGTAAAAATAAAAAAAAGCACATACGGTTAAATTATGTGTATAAACAAATCTCAAATTATAGGGGTGCTAGGATTCACTGGGTGTCTCAGCACCCCCGAAAATGGGCTAAAATTTCTATATCAAAAACATACATTTTAAACCAAGTGATACTAGAAGAAAATAAAGCACAATAAAGACAAATTGGTGCACCTGTCAAGTTGTATGTGTATTTTGTTAAAAAATGTCAAGTTGCTTGTTATGTATAATGCCTGGGGGGGGGGTTCAGACTACGGACAGGGGACTCTGTTAAGTCATGGTGG